>WBMY01003806.1:6595-79879 GCA_013397315.1 Donacobius atricapilla | reverse complement strand
ACATCGAATTGTTTTGAAAAATGCCTACAATGAGAAACAAATTATATAAAAAATGTATCATTGAATTAAAGGAGGAAAAAGCTACTCTAACTAAGCAAGTTTGACTGATTTCTGGTTTATGCTTTAGAAGATATTTAAAGAAATAAAAGACCAGTAGCATGATAATAGGAATATATTTGGCTCTGAATATTCAAGTATTTATTTGCACAGTTCTCTCTTAATAACAGATTTCTCATGTCTCAGCCTATCTATAAAAGCTGCTTTATCCTACTCGGTCATAACTAGAAAAATACAGTGGCTCGCTTAGTGGAGGAGAAAGCATGTACTGATGAAGCTTTTGCCTTTCTTTCGCATCCGTTCCAGTTGTCTAGGTCTCTCACAGCCTGTTGCTTTGGAAAATTTCTCCAATGAAGCTTAGCAGAGTCATTGGAGTGTCTCTGCTCTTTTGTTTTGGCTTCTTTTTTTTTTTTTAACTGCTTTTATTTTCTTTTGTATATGCTTGTGCTAGGTAAACAAGTCCAACTAAAATTATACAAGACAAATTAAAGTGTTCCAGAAGTGGTCCTGGACACTGGATGAGTCATACACTGCAGATATAAGCTCAAGCATTTTGGATCTTTATCTTCAGTTGTAAAGTGAGTGTGCTTTACTTAGCTCTGAGATAAAACTCTGTAAACAACACATTTTTTCAGAGAAATGGCAGTTTTCTTAGGGCAGACTGGAGAGACAGAGGATCATTCAAGAACTCTCTGTCCTGTATGATAGTGTGTTTTTTTCCCCTATCTATTTAACTGAAAGCAGTTTGGCTAGCTTACCAGCCCAGAACTGCTCAGAAATAGAGACATGTCAGAGATGATCAGTATGAGTTCTTCATCTCACTTGTGTAAATGGATGTAGGGTGGCAACAGGGATTAAGCTTTATCTCAAATCTTGCAACTTTTATAGGAAGATTTAGGCAGTGATTGGTAACCCAAATAACCACTGAAAATCTTTCTAGATCATGAATATTTCTTAATGATGAAGTATAACATTTGTATGGTTGTCAATCAGAACGGGGCAGCAAACTTAAGTCTGGTGTTGAATTTTGTTAGACACAGCTCTGATGCAGGCACAGGTGACCCTGGAGTCAGACGTAGAATTACTAAACATAATCTTGCCAGCTTCCAGCAGTCTGCTCCCCAAAATCACTTCATTCTACACTGATATATTGAAACACCTTTGTTCAGATTTTAGATGGATGCCTAAAATAAGCCAACTTAAACATGGTATGTAAGAGTGAGCAAACAGAATGTATAGTGTGCAGAGTGTCAGTTCCTGAGGGGAGAGAATGTCTTCATCTTAGTTTCTGGTTGCCAAATGTCTGTTAAAGGGTGGACGAACAGCTGTTGCACACAAGAGATTATTTAAGGTCAAGTCATATGGGATAAAATGTCATAAGATTTTCCCAGATAGTTTAATGCACTCCTGTGCAAATTTTAGGGAGTTTTTAAAAAATAAATACTATTGAAGAAATGTAAGGTTATCTAACAAGTAGGAACAGCATAAACCCATTAATTATGCAGCAACTCCTATTTTGTAATGTTCTGTAACTCTTTTTAAAGAAAATATGTTTTTTCTGTAAAGAGAGAGACATGCATACAAACAAATCAACAAAAACAACAAAATCCCAGATGTCACAATAACACACATCTCCTGATTTACCCTGGAATATGCTCAAGCAGTCTGTCAGAATTTTTTTGGTTTTTTAATTCTTTCTCTTATGACATTTCTCTAGTGTTTTTTTCCTAAACTTCTTAGAAACTGAAGTGATAATATTTTGCTCTGTATGAATGTGCCACTTTGCTCAATGGAACTTCACACCCTGAAAATATCTTGAAACAGTAGTGAAAACTATAACTAGAAACAGATCATAAGAGCAAGTTGTTTATATTGATTTTGTCTTCTCTTAATCACCTGTTCAGAAAAAAATAAAATTCTAATTGAGCAATCATCTCAGGAGAAGCATTTAAATTTTCAATGTCCTCTATAATTTACAAAATAATATCAGAAAAATCTTCAATTTGAAGTCACTAGCTTTTTTGTTAGTCTTTGTTGTACTTATGATTTTTATATAAGTTGTCATTGTTTCGGCTTAATGACTAAGGTGATTAAATAAAAGTTTATATATATTGTTCTGCTTGTAGTCCAAAATGAATATCTGCTGTTTGCACTATTTCTTCGGCTAATATTTTGGACATACCATGTTCAACAGAAATAAAATCCATAATACTTTAATGAAAACTTGGAAAGCTTGTAAAGTCTGGAAGAAGGACATCTGTCTGTATGACTCATGTCCCTGTTAGAATAAATGGCACCAGTCTGGCTGCAGGAAGTACCTCTGGGCTAGCTCAGTGAGGTTTTTTTCATGCGGTGTTATGTGTAAATTATGTAAGAATGTAGGTACTGCACTCACAGAAAAATGGGGATTAGGAAATGTTCTTCAGTCTCTTCAATTAAATGTACCCAGGACAAAAAGTTACCTCTCCAGACTTCACCCTAGTTCTGAATAGCCTGCATTTTTCTCCTGTATTTTTAGATTTTAAGAGCTCTACTATCCTGTTTTCTGGCTGTGATATGGACTGATGTATTATAGTTGTTCATAGAAACATGCCTGAAAGTGCTTAAGACAGAAAGTCATTAATCGTAAAGAAGTTATTTGGCCCCCATTTAATGTGCTGGTACNAGAGGAATGTGAGAGAGATAACATAGTTTTCAAAACAAATTGCACTCTAAGAATCTTCTTAAAGGTACAAAGCAATATACAGAACAGACGATTGGGGATACAGGCATCATAAAGTCACTCTAGGACAAACCTGTACCTTGGTTTCATACATCTTTCTAGGTATTTTATTAAACTTCTATGAATTTTGCTAAATGCATGGACTAGTTTAATTAGCTAAGTGTATTTCTCTCTTGTGTGAATTGCTGGACTAGATTGAACAATGCTTTATTTACCTTTGTGTCCATTGAAAATGTAATATGAGGATACTCTTGCAGATCCTGATTTTTGCTGATATAATTGATGATATATTAGGAGATCTTACTATAGCATCTCTGTTGGTCAGAAATTACACTTTGTCTCCTCTTTGGCTAGCTGAACTAAGGAAAAAGATGTGTGCAGAGATGTATCTGGCTCAAATGAGAATATAAATCTTTTAACTGCCTGGTCTCAGAGCATCTGAATTTCCCTTTAATTCCACTCTTCCATGATTATTGCAATGCATGTAGCCAGAGGCTGACAAATGCCTCTTTTCAAAGCTGTGGTGCCATGCCATCATCAGTTGCTAGGATTTTTTGCTTAGTTATTGTTTTAATACAATGGCAAATTTGTCAAATTCTGACAACTATATGAAAGTACTCCACTGCTGTTTAAGCATTCTTAAGCTCCTGGATTTGAAAATTGAAGGTCTAGATGACCTTCTCTGAATTTTAGCATATGTCGTGGTCTGATTAGCATATAAGTTAGAAGATGCTATTAGACTGAGAAACTGGATAAAAATATCCAATAAGCCTTATTTCATTATTACAAACCATAGTGCCAGTGTCTAGTTAAAGATATAATTGTGGCGAAAAGCCCGTAATCAGAAGCCAGTAACCTTTTGCAATTTTTTGAGTTGGTATGCCTTTGTTATTGACTGGAAAGCATGATCTGTTCACAGATATGCTTGCTGTATGGTGACTATGTTGAATGATCTAGTGGTACACAAAACACTTGCTCTGGTGGATCTTAGAATGTGTGCAGCTTTTATACACTGATGAAGTGAGTTATGCCTGAATGCTGAACAAAATCAAAAGGCTTTTGTTTTAATTATATAAATTAATTTCTTTCAGTATAGAAGGTCTTTGGATGATCAAGGCATAAAACCTCACATCTGACTTGCAAAACACTCCTGATTTAGTCCTAGTCACCATGAATAAGAATACCTGTAGTCTACATGGGAAGAACAAGAGTGTAAGTAGAAGGTTTTCTTTTTCTTGCTTTTTAATTTAATATTAATATTCTCCCACACTACTTCTGTGTTGTATTAGCCGCGCTTTCTGAGATGGAATGATAAAATCATTGTTACTTCTACCCTATTTTTATATCTATAACCTAAATACCTATGTGTGCATATACACAACAACCAGATATAAGATTACTGAATAGTAGTATGGTTTGAGTGACATTTTAAATTTATTTTTGGTAATTGAAACATTAACTTTTCACAGTTTATTTTTAAAAAAGTTGTTAGAAGTTAATTTTTTCTTGAGCATTCATTGAAATATAAGAGTATGTAATGTCTACATTGTATGCAGTTGTAAATGTATACCCCTGCACTGATGTCAGGGACTGCACTTGATTTGATACAAAATGTTGACTGTGAAGTGCTCCAGGAGATCAATGAGAAAATAAGCTAATTATATAAGCATAGATTTGGATAAGGCTCAATTTTGCATATTTTCTGGTCTTTGTCTTGTGTTTTGTCTTATGTGTATTTATCTCTCTGTATCCAAGAGTACTTCTGAAACAGAAAGGTTTGGACATTACAGACTGTGAAAGATATTTTTTAACCTGCAAAATAAACTTCCTTATTTTAGTGTTCAATCCTAGCATATCTTGCTCTGTGAACTTAATTAGAACCATCTTCACTTATTCTTTCTTTGAACTGGGTACATAGAATATTTTCTACTCTGTGTTTTGAAATTGTAAAATACATAATCTCTGAGAACTTATTTTAAGCTATGCGGTGTTATGTTGCATAAATAATTTTTGAACTACTGCTTGTAGGGGAATAGTGAAACTATTTGAGCTATTTGAACAAAAGTGATATTGGAGAAGCCCCATTAAACATGTTGAGCACAGCCAAAGATTTCATATCACATATCAAATCTTCTGTTGTTGTACATGTCTGTCAATTTGAATTTTTATTGTCATCCCTGGTCTGCCAAACCAGTCATTTCATGAAAAGACCAACTGCTGAATAAGTAAAAATGACATCAGTTGAACTGAATAATGTTACAAAGAAAGAATGGAATATGACTTTTATTTTTATTTAATGGGATGTTGTCACATATCTTCCAAGAAAGTTTTTTATCCATTTAGGAAGCATGGGAATCAAGGTGTTGGTTCAGTGATTTCAGATGTCAGTGAACATAATTTACTTAATATAGAAGATGACCCTGCAGATATGTGTGAGCATTTGTGTATTTTCACCAAATATAGAACTCACTATGCATCATGAACTAACTGAAGCTAACTTTAACAGAGTAGCATAATAGAAACTGCTGATAGAAAATACTTTAAAATTTCCATTCCTTTTTTGACACTATATCTAGTACTGTTAAAATGGTTTGTAAAAATATGTGGTTAATATTTGTTTACCGTACTTCTATTAGATTTTAAATTCCATTACTCGAACTGTCCTCAGATGGCACAATATGTTTAATCCTGTTAGACATCTCCCTGATGGTTTGCACTATTAGTACTAATAGTATTGCTATTCATTCCTTTGTTGGTAGCCTATGGAGTTTTATTTAACTGTATTTATGAAAAGGATTTATATAATAGTAATTTCTCTCTTTCAGTGTTGCTTACAGCATTCAGTGAGGATGTCAGCACCCATGTCCTTTCAGTCTATGCGTACTATTTTTCTAATACGTTTCCTTAAGTATCTTTATATAGCTCTTTATTTCTTTTATAACATTTCTTCTTAAATAATTTCCTCCTTTCCTTTTTTGTTCCTCTTTTTCCAGCATTCTCAACTTAGAATATTCTAGGTGCTTTAATGCTTTTAATTCCATGACTTATCATTTGGTACTTCTGAAAAGACAGCTAAATATTTGTCTCTCCCTGTCTCCTTCCTTCTCTCCCTCCCTGAAATTTGTTTTTCTCCTTCATTTCCACCCCCTACCACCACAGAGTTATTTCTGGTAAAGCATGGAGTTTTAGTTAATAGTGATCAACCACAGAATGAGATCTTTTTTAGAATATTTCTTATAATAAAACAATGAACTCGATTTTTTTAGTGTTTCAGTAGGGCTTCATATTATTTTCCTAACTGCATAAGCAAGGCATATATTTCCACACACTACTTATACTGCTTTGCGTATGTGACTATAATTGTTTCTTTATCAAAAAACATGATGAAATATATTTATTGACACTTTCAAAATCAGAATTTCAGCCTATCTTCAATGAAACTAGCAGAGCTTTGCTAACAGTTAGTACACCATCTGTAATAAATAGCTTTTCAAAAAAGTATTGTAATAACTAGATTTCTGTGGGATTATGTTGGAGCATATTTGGTCAGCTAAAGGAAGTAGGAGTACTTTCAGGTGATGGGCATGCTAGTATCAAGAATGAAGTCTGACTCTCACTGTAGGATTTTATCTGGGAACACTGTGTCAGAAGTGAGTCAATCCTTGTGAAATCTGAAAGTAGCTATATTGCAGGAAAATGAACCAAGAAAGAGGATATATTTAGCAACTGGGTCTGCTTAAACTGTGGCATTTCAGAAGGTTCAACAACAACAAAAGAAAAGAAGTGGGGGCAGAAAGCAAAATTAGAACTTTAAGGGTATTTTGTCTGCCTTTTAATTTATTATTATCTGTAAAAGCCGAGAATTGCAAGACTTTTGAATTCATAAATATGAAAACTTCAATGATATCTTCGGGATAAACTACAGATCACTAATAGGAGAGAAAGTGGCTGACATTTTGTGATCAAAACTTTAGAAGCAAAGTTTTGACCACTGGGGACAAAAAATGGTGGCCCTCGATATAGAATGCCCTCCAAAGAGAGGTTGCAGGAAAGATTCTGATAGTTTAGCTGCATGCAGAAGTTGTGAGCAGGGGGAGGTGGTGGTGGTAGTGACAAATCATGCTAATGCAAAGCAGGCACAGAGCACCCATAGAGAAGTGCAAAGGAGGGCAGAGAGCTATTTGCAAACAGCTGACTCACAGACGTGTTTTCATCCAAAGTTCTTAGGGCTAAATTGCCATAACCTTTGCTTATGATGTGGGGCAGTAAAGAGAAGTTAAACACTTTCTTATTCCTATGCTCATTTCTCCTTAGATTATGAGTCTCAGAGAAGACATGTGCCGAGGGTTCTTTGTCTGCCAGTCCTCCTGTAGGGAGAGGGAATGTCATCCTCTTTACCCCAGACAAATGCACTACACTCCTCTGCTCACCAGGTAGAACAGTTAGTCAGCAATAGGGTAAGACGATCAATACTAAAAAGTAGAGTGATGTAGTTCTCCACTGAGAGTGTGAAGGAATTGCAAAGTTCAGTTCCAGGTCTTTTTCTGGCACAGAGCAGTTCTGTCAGACAGAAATTCTTGCTTTAGGTCAATAACTCTAAGTAAGCAATTTGTCAACAGACAATCTTGCAGTGTTCCAGAAGCATTTTTCATAATAAAATTGCATTAGTTACAAATAAATTGATTTTTCTCTCATCATCAATGGTGAAGTCCATTTGTTATCTGATAGAAAGATGCTTAGAGGGAGATTGCTTGGACTAACCATTCTTAATTAATGGGAAGCAATTACATTACATATTCTTTGCCTTCTTCCACCTCTCTATCTGTAATACAGCCTTTGCAAATAAAACAAGGAATAGAAAATACAAAGGTGGGACATTGCCAAAGGGCAAATTGAAATTCATACAGTGGAATGAATTTCCCTTAATGTCACTGGTTGACTGGCAAACTGGACATTTTAGGCAGCGCATTTCCTTATGTAAAGCAGCAGCTTATGTGCAGAGAATTTCTGAAGACAGAGTAAGCAACACCTGGCACAGCTTTCATCCTTTTTTCCGAATATTCCTTTTATATGGTCTAGTAATTAATCCCTATTGCAAGAGTCCAGTCTGAGAATCAAGCTGGATTTGGATTCTATTAAATTAATTCTTTTATGTTAATTTGCTGTATTAACATGTGTGCACTTGATAATATCCTTTTAGTTGTGGGTTTATATTTTCGAAAGAGAAGAAAGGTACTATAGCAGGAATACACTAGTTTACTCATGACAAAGATATTGCATGTGCTCATTTCCTCCCACTCATTCTGGATTTCTTCATTTTAATCTTCCACCCTCTCCAGTTCTTCGTGGAAGTTCTGACTAATGCTTCCAGCTAGCCTGTTCTGTTCAGATCCCCAAATCTATTCTCCATACTTTTCTTCCTTCTGACTCTGATATTTCTGAGATTAATAGACATGCTTTTGTCATAAATCTCCCTTTTCTTCTCTTGACTCTTCTCCTGGTTCTTTTCCTGCCTACATTCCTAATTAAGGTCCAACCTTTTTTAGCAACCCTCCTTATCTAGGGCCTGGGCAGTACTTAAAATTTTGAGACATAACTGCACCATTTTGGAACAGGCATGTACTCCCACTCATGTGCTAACAGACATAAAAATCCTAATCTGAGACTCAAACGCCATCCACTATGCCACAGATTTAAAAAATAATCTGTGAGGCAATGATATTTATTAAGTCCAAATTATATTAACCGGAAAAAATCTCTTGATGGTTTGAGTGGGTCTGACAGAGAGTTTTATAGCTCAGCTAAGCCAACAAACCCCTGAATTACACCTGGGTCTCTACTTTTTGGAGTTCTCCCACATTTATGTCATTGCATCCCTTGTCCTGGTTCTTCCTATCTGCAGCAATGATTGTCTGCTGGGAGGTTATACCTTCTATGTAATATTTTTATGATCTCAATTTTTCCACCCAGTGCTTTATTCCAGGCTGTCCTGAAGAGGCACAGTGAATGGTCCAGGCTCTCTTTCATGGGAAGGGTCAACAATTTGTTTCAGAATTACACCTACTTCTGTGTTTCATTCAGAATAATTACCCCAAATATAACACCAGATCCAGCCTTTTTGTTTTTACTGTTTGATGGAAACTGTTCCTACCTTTGGAATAATTTACGACAGTGGTGAAAATAACATTAAAACCCCCTGAAGATCTCTCTCTATGAGAAAATATGCTGAACTTAAAGAGTGCAAACTTAAATGAAATAGATGTTAAAAGGTCAGAAAAGGGAAACATAGGTAGGCTACTGAGTCCTGGAGCAGGCAAATTAGGAGTGAAGACAATAGATTATACATTGCACTTCATATTGAAGGCAGCTAGGGGTCAGGGAGGAGTAAAGGAAAAGCATGAAGGTGGTGGAAACAGAGTTAATGATCTCCCTACTTTTGCTTCTTTACTTACTTATTTCAGTACGTTTCTAATCCGTAACTGAGTTTCTAGACACTCTTTCTAAATATGAAGATAGTCTTTCTGGCTTTTCAGTTTGCAAACGCTACATCTTCTGATTTTCTCTTTCAGACTAAATTTTGAAATGATGCCTAGGGGAAGGCTGACTGATGATGAGACAGTGAGGGATACACAAGAATGAGCATGTAACTGATGCACATTATATAAGGAGGGAAATGTCATATTGTGTAATTACTTTTTTAATGTAAATTCTGTTTTTATCTGTCTTTCACTTGTCATTTTAAAATGCAGGTAGTTATTGTCCGTATCTATGCACTTGTCAGAGTGCAATGGGTATTGCATGTTCAGCTTCCCCTGCATGACAAGGTCCTCGAGATATTTATAATATAAATATTAAATATTTTCAATAGAAATATAAAATTTCAAGATTTTGGAAGTATGATAGGTGTAGAGAAATGAAGAGTGGGAAGTAGCAGTCTCATGGATGATGTTTTTAGAGGAACAAATACTGTAGTAATGGAGAACAAATTGCTAGATGCTTTTGTTGAAAATGGAAATGGCTTCATACTAGTTGTTACGAAAAAACAGATAGTTTCCTGGCAAGGATTACTATTTTTTGGCCACTGACAGCAGCAGAAGACATGAACAATCAAAAACAATGAACAACTGAGTAGTATTAAAACTTGAATAGGTTGAAAAGAACAGTATTTTCCAGAATTAAGACTGCCCTTCAACTCTTAGATGGTGATCTTGCTTTTGGGGTTTTGCAATTTCTATTTTGTTTCTTTAACAATGGCTTCAGAAGCTACTGTGACTGTACATAAAAAATGAGATTTTTGTTCTTAATGTCGTATGGTTTTTCCCTTGTGACATAGGCAGTATATCTTGTCTTTTATCTATGTATGCATATTTGTCTGTACACATAAATATAGAGCCTAGAAAGGCAGAAAGCATATGCTGTGTGTGTCCATTAGGAAGCCCTTAATGAAGAAAGAACATGATTAGATTTCCGTAAATGAATAAAAAGCTCCAAAACCAATCAAATCTAGTTCTGAAATGGGTTTATATCACACTTCCTTTTCTATGAAATATGAGGCTTCTCTCACTGGCCTTGAGGTCTGTTACCTTACATAGGGCCTCAGTAGGAATACTTCATACTGCCTACCAACAGTGAAACTGCATAATCTGTAGCCCCTGAGCAGAAGTGTCTGATAGGTTGAGGTTGAAAACCCCAATATTATCCATGAAAGGACTGGTTAAATCTTTGGTTTCTCACCTATTTCTTTCAGCATTGCAGAATCTGGGAATATCTATTTTGTCTGTTTCTTTTATTTCTCACTCTTTTTAAAACTTTATTATAATTTTGGCCTAAACTCAGCTAAAAAAAAAAAAAAAATTGAAGATCTGGGGAATTTCTGCTTTTCATTGAATCTTTTAATTCTGTGATTCAATACAGTTTGAGGATATAGATAGCAGAAAGAGACAAGCAGCATTCTCTCTAACGAAGTCTGTGCAGCAAAAGTCCCCATAAAGTGCTTCCTTCAGAGCTGGGACTGGATTCATGTAAATATCTTGATTTTCAAAGTGAAGAAAAACCTATTTCCAAGATTATTGATTAATGGTTTTGGTTAGTTGCAGCTGAATATCTGGGGGTAGATCTTTCATGTTCCCAAAAGACCAAATGAGGCCTATTAAGTACTTGTTTCATGTCTCTGCAAAGAGACGGATAAAAGGAAACAAATTTTGCAGTTTGTCCTTCCATATTCAACTTCTGCTATTTGCAATTTTCCCATTTAAATATGAAAAATAACTAGAAATTTCCCAACTCCTCCCTTTGTCTTTTCATAGACACTTTGTCCCACACTTTCAGGCAGTCCTAACACAGATGGTTTTTTATTTTATCTCCTCTAAAAGGCTGTGATTTACTGCTTTTGCCCTGTCAGTCCTAAGCTGGAAAAATACAGGAAGCTCAAACTTGCTCTAGGGCTAGTACTCATATCTCATATCATGTGTTCTAGAAAATGTTTTGATTTTGATTTTTCAGATTTTTTTTTCTGCTGCTGTGCTTCTTCTCATTCCACCTCCCCTACCCCTGCCTTTTTTTTTTAAGTCAGGATAACTTGCCTAGAGACTTAATTTCTTATCACTTCACCTTTTCTTTATAAGTATATAGAACAAGGGAAACCTTTGAATCTGATGGATTTTCACCATGATTTGTGGACCTTCTGAACATGAGTCATTCTTTGACATAACTTCTAAGCTTTTCTCTTGCTTTGGGTTCCTAGATGTTAGCTTTCACTTCTGCTTTTGGCACATACTTATAGCTTTTTCATGATCATATCTGCATTTTTGGAGCATTTTCTGGGTCATTGTTTAGGATCTTAGACCACCCATCTTCCTTTCCTATTTAAGATCCAGAAAGCAATGAAGACTATGATACAATGCTTAAAATAATTAGTCTTTTACAATGTGCAAATTCGGCCAAATTCTGTTAGCCCTTTTACAGGATATTACAGATTAGGATATTGCAACACTTCATCTGGACATTTTACTGTAAAATTTAATAATAAAAACAGAGTAAAAAAATTAGGGTTTACCTTAAAAAGCTAGTGCGGCCATATCAAAGAAACAATTTGGTGTCAAAGAAACATAGGTAATTTGCATGGTCTTAAATAAGTATAAACTACAACTGACTGCAAGTTGATTTTTAAAAATGAATTAACATACATAATATTTTTGGCTAAAGGATTGAAAAAATCATCAAAAATTGTGTGAGAAGGGGGATATTTTTTAATATACGTGTTATGCTTCTTATGAATTTTAAATTACCGTGCCTTGAGAAAACTGATTTCAAGACATAAATGAACTTTTGAAAACACTTAAAGGCAATAATGTCCATTTCCTTCATTAGGTAAATGAACTACAGTTTTCTACTTATATAATTTGAAACTTAGACAAAGGCTATGACACTCTTATCTACATCCTTTTCTCTGCATGTTCATTAATAGTGGCAATTAATAGCAAACTTTCATCTCTTTCTGGAACAGAACATTGCATATCATTGATTTTTTTTTTTTTACTAGGGATCAAAATCTGCATTACGTGATACATGTCAAGACCTAGATTTTTTCTCGTAACAAGAGTCTCTGAATAATACAGTAAGAACAAATGAATTTGGATGGGAAGGGAAATTCCGACAAATAGTGAGGAAAAACTCAGGTTAAATTGTTATCTCTACAAGTATCTACTTTGGCCTTGCTTTTGTTGTCTCTGCTTCAGAGATAAGAGGCTAGACTTTTTCTTGATGCCTTTGGAAATTCCTCTAGAAATCATTTTCATTTATTATTCTCTTTATTAGGAACCAGCTCAGTGTCACAATCCAGAGAGTAAAAAATCAAGACTCAACAGTTTTGCTATGCTCTTTCCAAATAAAACAACTGTCTCCATGCAAATATTCTTACTTAATGATCCTCTCCTGAGAGAGAAAATTAGGATTTCTCCATTCCTCTTTTGAAACAGCAGCCCCTCTGTCACAGGAAGGGGTTGTTTTAAAAAAGAAAAAATGAGAAATTGCGTTGGAAAATGAGCTTAGACAAAGCATTGAAAAATAATATTTCTGGAGAATGAGTGGTTTTCTAATATGAAACCTGTGAGAGGAGACGTGATTACAAAAACCAGCATGGTTTTATGGCTGTATCCAGATATACATCCACGTGGCTTTTCAGGCTGTTCTGGTGTCTCTCTCTGATACTGTCTTGCATGAGGTTAGAGTGGAATGAGCCCCATGAAGATGTATCAAGTCTGAGGGTAGACCTGCAGCCTCTCAGAGAGGCTTAATAATAGCGAGACAACTTCTTTGGACATGCTTTATAAAAGAAAAGGGTTGAATAATGACAGAAATGAAAAACAGTACCAAACAACAACAACAAAAAGTTGAACACAGTGTAGAGAAGACTCTTGCACTGGCTAAGGCTGTCCCGAAAAGCCCTGAACAGTTCTAGGCAGTCTTTCAATGAATAGTCCAGGTGGGACAAACTGGCTTTCTGCCAATAGAAACAGCTACAGGTTTTGAGAAAAATTTCCAAAGCCCAACCAGTGTCCCTGTGCTGGCACTGGGCCGATGCTGATGACCAAAGAATGGAAAGTTCTAGTGCTTCTTTATGAAAGTCAGGGGTAAATATTAAACCCCTTTTCCTAATTTGGAAACACCTGCCCAGGTGTGGGAGTCCATTCCTACATCTCTCTGTATGTCATCTAGCATTTTTTTTCTTTCTTGCATCTTCAATTGCATCTTAGAAAAACTAAATTTATATAAAGGAGAGACAACAAAGATACTTGTCACTTAGCCATTTAATTACTCACATAGTTCTTTTTTATCCTGTGCCTTTGGGGTCACTTCAAATTGAAAAATCTCGCTTCATAAAAATATATTTTAAAAAGTCTTTTATATTCTTTTTGTATTTTATCTTGATTAAATAAAAATTACTATCTTACCACCTAGACTAGTAGATAATAGTAGCAGATAAAAAATAATTGGAATACTTTAAAAACTTTTGAGCCTCATTATAGAAGCCATAAATATATCTATTGAAAGTGCCTCACATTTTCCAGACTACCCTCTGGTTTCTTCAGTTGCACAGTACCGTGTGTAGTGAAGCAGTCCCAGTTAACCATTTACATTTTCTTAATCAGGAATGCATCAGAAGTCTGATCAGAATTGCTGTTATTTTACAAGCATCTGCTATTTTCATGATTGTGTCTTCCTCTTCATCTGCACTTTGGTACAAAGATTTAATTAAAAGTAGTTAAAATAACAGACAACAGATGTGGTCTACTTAACTACTAGTCAGCAGTTTGAAATTCCTCTGTGGATGAACAGAAATTAAAACAATTAAAAATCTATAATTTATTTCAATAACTTTGTGTACCAAGTTAGTTAAACACTGTTGTCTTGCAACATTGCTTTCCAGTAGTCAATAATGTGGAATTCTTAAGAGCTGCCTTACAGTCTTCACAAAAATAATTTTGGAGATAGGAAATTCCTACCTTTTTTTCTGATTTCCTAATGAGAGTGTAGCTTATTTCTTTGATTTCTGGGTTTCTTTTACATTAAGTAATCCACAACACTATGCTCTCGTATGAGCTATCAGCAGCAGAGGTAGAGATTGGAATCTCTAAATCTTTTATATTGTCATAGCAATATAACACTATGTGCTGCACAGTGAATGGAGTGTGGCTTGCATAATTCCTTGGGAAAGCTGTGTTTTGACTGTTTCAATTGGAAGCTGGGTTTTTAATTGTGTTTGCATATACCTCAAACCTTCACTTGCTTTCTTCAACTATAGGATTTTATATTTGAAGAAAATTGTCTGCATAAAGAAACAGGAAAGAAGAATTGACTTTTTTTCCTCTAAAAATGTCTAATAGGAATGAAATATATACTAATTAATTAGCTTGTGCTGACCATAATGTAATAAATTGTTGGGTTGCTGCCCAATGGACTTCATCACTTATCAAAGTAATCAAGATAAAATGGGATACAAATTAGGAAATAAATATGTTGGATGTTTATACCCTAACCATGCCTTCCCCTTCTTTCCCACAGTGTTCACAAGTACTAGGTCTCTGTTCATTTTTTTCTTTAGTTAATCATATGTTCTTTTTCTGTTCCTTAATGCATAACAACTCCTTCTGCTCTTCCGCTTTCTGTTTGTGATTCCATTTTAAACTTTAATGTCTCTTCTGGCTATGTTTCTCTATAAATAATCCCTCTAAATGGTAAATGCAAAGTAACTAAAAAGATATAGTTCTACTATATTGTTCTAGGGTTCAATCAATGAATAGAGATGTAATGGACAAACTTCAGTAAGAGTAGTGAGTTTGGGAGAGAGTATTATTCTGTCTATCAAAACATTGCAAACTAGCTGTGGTGCATAAACTGAAAGAATTAATATGATGGAATTCATACATCACTGCATCACTAAGGAAAAAAAAAATAGTGCTGTTAAGTATTGTATAGTTAAGTAGATCAAAGCACTGCTTTCACAGAGCTGAATGATTTTCTTTCCCCTGGAACAAAACTGTTCCCTCAGGAAAAACACCTATTGGCTTAGCAATATTCCTTGAAGCTTTGCAAAAGAATCCTCACAGCTTGGTAGAGTACAATTTAAAATATGTTGAAAATCAGTTTATTTTGTCTACCATGGCACTGGTAAGGTACCTTATGATATGTGATACCTTAGGATATAAGGATGGTGTCCCTTTCACACTTGGCTTTTTTAGCTTTTTCATTATGCTTTACATATAATGAGATCCTATATGCTGGCTTTCAGTCAAGAGCAGTCTCCGTTAAAGTGGTGAGACAACATGCAGTTACCAAAACAAGACAGAACAGACAACCATGTATAAATGCTGTCCACACATTACATTTCCCCCTACCAGCCTCATCTGCAAGGCAGTAAGAAGGGGATAATGTTGGTGCATGTTAAATTTTAAAATGGTGGTGTGAGAGCAGACACATAAGTAAAACTATCTCCTCAGCCAGGGGTCCCAGATTTGTTAATGACACACTGACAATATTTTCATAGAATGGTTTGGGTTGGAAAGGACCTTTAGTATCTTCTAGTTCCAATCTCCTGCCATGAGCCAGGACATCTGCCACTAGACCAGGTCTCAAAACCCCGTTCAGTCTGGCCTTGGCCTGTGAGTGGGGCATCCACAGCTTCTCTGGGAATTGTGTTGTAGTGCCTCATCAGCCTCACAATAAAAAATCTCTTTCTAATATCTACTCTAAATCGACCATCTTTCAGGTTAAAAGCATCCCCCCATGTCATGTCAATGCCTTTGTAAAAAGTCCCTCTCCATCTTCCTTCTTGGCTTCCTTCAGGTACTGTAAGGCTGGAGATTGCTCCAAAGCTTGCTCCTTTCCAGTCTGAACAGTCCCAATTCTCTCAGGCATTCCTGNAGAAGGGGATAATGTTGGTGCATGTTAAATTTTAAAATGGTGGTGTGAGAGCAGACACATAAGTAAAACTCTCTCCTCAGCCAGGGGTCCCAGATTTGTTAATGACACACTGACAATATTTTCATAGAATGGTTTGGGTTGGAAAGGACCTTTAGTATCTTCTAGTTCCAATCTCCTGCCATGAGCCAGGACATCTGCCACTAGACCAGGGCTCAAAACCCCGTTCAGTCTGGCCTTGGCCTGTGAGTGGGGCATCCACAGCTTCTCTGGGAATTGTGTTGTAGTGCCTCATCAGCCTCACAATAAAAAATCTCTTTCTAATATCTACTCTAAATCGACCATCTTTCAGGTTAAAAGCATCCCCCCATGTCATGTCAATGCCTTTGTAAAAAGTCCCTCTCCATCTTCCTTCTTGGCTTCCTTCAGGTACTGTAAGGCTGGAGATTGCTCCAAAGCTTGCTCCTTTCCAGTCTGAACAGTCCCAATTCTCTCAGGCATTCCTGGTATGGAGGTGCTCCACCCCTTGATCATTTTGGTGTTTCTTCTTTAGACTCACTCCAGCAGGCTGGTGACTGTCCTGGTCTGGGGACCCCAGAGCTGAATGCAGCACTGAAGGTGGGGTTTTACATGAGCTAGTTTGACGATAATTGATGAACCAAAAAGAAAATTTCGCTTTACAAGTTGCTTTACATGGAAAATTTGCATCGCAGTCTTTGGATCTTTTCCAGTCTGAAAAACCTAGAGCAATAAAAGCTGCAGAAGTTGCTGTTGTTGTTTCACTAAGTTCCTTACTTCCAGGAACAAAGAACCAGGGAAGATAAAAGAATGTTGGTATAGCAGTATAGCGGCTCTTGAATTATCCTACAGTGAACAACAATTTGCTAAGACACTTCTATTTCCAATACAGTGGTGTGTACTTCAGGCTGTGTGTCAAGGATACCAGCAGCTGCATCAGACATTAGCACTCCATTCTGCCTTTTTCTGTCCATGACAGCACATGGCCCCCTGCCCCAAGTAGCTCCTTCTAGAGATTTGAAATAAACACTCGTGTTACAGAGATGTTCTCAGAGGGGAAATTATCAAGGCAAGATATTGCTCAGTTTACCTTTGTTGGCATGAAGATGAAAAGTTTGGGTGTTAGAATTACGCGTAACAAAACTAGTTTACACAAATCTCATCAAAATGCTCTCTTGGTATTCTTCCATTAAAGCAGTCTATCACACATATCCAGCATTATTAAAATGGAAATCTATTTCTAATGCAAGAATCTATTTTATGGGGGGTAAAATTAATTAACATCATCAACAAGGAACTCAGAGATAACACTGTAAGCTTGCTTTCTTTAGAGGTATGATAAACTGAAATAATGGAGGCCGCAGTAGCAATAGCAAATGTATTTGAAGGCGTCTGCTCTTTGGTTGGTGCTCAGAGGTTACAGTGCTGCCCAATAGGATGCTTGTGTAGGAAAGACTTTAATTTGCTGGCTGGGTCAGTAAACAGGAGCAGGCAAAGACTCAAACAAGAAACTGTATTTCTAACAGTTTCTCTCTAGTCATGAAGCACTGAAGAGTGCAAGTTGTTCAAAGTACAGAACACAATCTAGGAATCTGTGTCTTCAGTGAAGCCAGAAAAGGTAAGATACATGACCTAGTATAGCATTTGATAAGCAAAACAGTGGGAAAAATGTTTGAAACTTGGGACTTCTTACTGAAACATAAATATGAAACAAGCAGTCTAAATATATGCAAAGAAAAATATAAATAATAAAAAATTCCTTTATAAGCTCAGAACTTCTGGAGTTACAGGTATTTGTTGTCATTCCTATCCTGGAATAAAAATGTGGAATGATTTCTCTTGCTGTGTAGTTTTTTTAGAGAAGTGTGCCTCAACATTTTTGACTGCACATAAATGGATACATAAGATTTTCTAAGCGATTATTTTTTTAAAGCTTGCATACTACTGCTAGAGGAGTCTTAAATTTTGTAAAAGAACTATATTTTTAGTTATGTGACTGAGTTTGCATAGTGCCAGTTTCAGAATAGGTGAAAACTTTGTCAGTATATGTAGTGCTTGTCTGGACAGAGATAAGCAATTTATCTACCTTGAGCTCTGCAATATGACACTACAAATTTTGTCCAGATTTTGTACATTTTTATCTGTCATCCCTATCTAAATGGTAAAACATCAGCTTCCTCCCCCTCCTCTTCTCATGGGGATTTTTTATATATTTTTTTTAATAGTGAATCTCTACAAAAGATGTATTTGTAATGCTATTGAATGAAATGGCTACAATGGGTGTAAAATACATTCTATTTGTAAGCACATTTATTTACTGTCTTTGAGAAATGGCATGTTAGCTGTTAATTGCCAGATTCTCAGGTGAAAACAACATTCCTAGTAAATTTTCCTGCCCACATGTTGAGTTACAGCCACTTTTTATGTCTGTACAGCACTGTGTGTAGTGCCAGGAATGTTCTACTCTGTGATTGCCCATGGTCTGGGAGACTCAGAGCTCCAGCAGTAAATCTGTGTTTTAAGAGCTGCAGAAAATTTTAGAAGTAGACACAAGGAGTATGGATTTTATTGCTGCTGAACAGCAGAAACCTCTGTACATATGCCTACAGTTACAATCTTTTTTTTTTTTTTTCATACTGTTGAAGCCTATATTTTTAAAATATAACACTTCTGTGTTCAAAGATCTGTATATGACCAGTGAGATTGATGGCATAAAGAAGAATGAAAAGTGAGGGAAACGTCTAGGATTTGAAATGATCCCACAGTTTAGACGAGGTCTTATATTTTGGCATCATAACACTATTTTTGTGCTGGTTATTCCAGGGGAAAAAATGTTAAATAAATCAATCTGATTTTGTTGGGTTTTTTAAAGGAAATACTCTAAGGAAATTTTGTTGAAGATGCTTAGAGAAAAATCTTTTTACTGCTTGGAAACTAAGGGATATTAAGTTTAAAAATCTGCAGAAAAAATGGCTATGATACCAGAATTCATGTTTCAGTTGTGGCGTTTTTTTATATTTTTTATTTTTTAAACAGAGGAAGAATCTAGGATGATAGTGGCAATGTAATGTTCCCAATTCTATCCTCTTCAGAGCAAGCTTCCCATTTTTCAATTTTTAATATCTGCAGAAAGGAACCTATTGTGGAAGTCATTTGGAAATTTGGTTTTGGATCAGTCCTCCCTTGTGTCCTACACTTACTCAGACCTTAGGATAAATTGCAGATATGACAGTGCCAAATTCGGCACATTGCAGCTCTTTCTGCTTGACCAGCTGTTGTTATTAAACGTGACAGGCAATGCAGTCTGAAAATAATCAAGGCCTTATGTTGACACAGGAGGGCATTTCAACTGCCATGCAGATGAAAGCTATTGATATTTACCTTTGTTTCATTATGAAGTTAATGTGAAGTTTGGAAGTGAAGGCAAATACTATTCATCAGTGGAGTGATACATTTACAGTGGTCTGAAAAACGGCAGCAACAGTTAGACTTTTATGTACCCTACGCTCAACTAAGTAGATGGAACTATCAATCTCTCTCCTTTCACTGGAGATGAGAAGTATGAGGCTGTTACTGCTTGTGTGAGAAATGGACAGTGTGTAACTCTTGAACTTCATGCAGTTTGAAAAAGGTTACTAAAGAGAGTAGTTAAATTTGTAGTTTCACTCTGACAATTTGTTCGCTGATGTCAAATCACGCATCAAACAGCATGGGTTTAAGCCTGCTGTGTGCACTGCACGTGTTGCAGCTGATTATATAATTTGGGTGTAATAATTTTGTTAAACAAATACTGCTATGAAACAGTGTAATTTAGTATATATGCAATAGTCAACTCTTGAGTCCTACTCTTTCTTGTCATGAATGTGACTCTATGTAAGTCTAAAGAGGTCTTCTCTAGGAAATCTATTAATGTGATCCTGTTTTGAATTTAACAGTCCGCTGAAATGCCTTTCAATCAAAAAAAGAAGTGGCCATTCTCCAATTAAAATTGTATGTTAATCTAACTCAGTATAAGGCTCAGACTCACCAGTGGAATTTAAGTATCTCCCTCACAGCTGTTGGAGAGCTGTGGCCTTTTTATCTACCTGAAATCTAAGACTGTTTAAAACCTGACTACCTGAAATTTGTGTGGCAATATAATTGGTTCTCTCGGGCTGCCTTTTCTAAAACAGAATCAAGAGCTTACAAAGCATTTGGAACATCTGTGATAAAAATGGAAACCAAATTTGTGTGATATTACATATATTGCTCTTGGTAAATTTACACTGTAACTTGAAAGCTAATTGCATTTCAAATACAATTTATCCATATCAGAGAAGAAATTCACTGTTCCAGAGATGTACAAATTATACAGATAACATAAAACTTCCTACAAAGCAATGTCTAAATACAATTTGTGTGGAATGTGTTCATTACTAATTTGAGGTAAAATTCCTAAGGAGCTGTAGCTATGAATTCCTAGCATTGAGATAAGCCTAGGAGTTTTCAATTTAGCCATGCATATAAACATGTTCAAATAGAGAAATATGTAGTAGTAACATGCAAAGAGTGTTGTGATGTACTGGAACCCATATGAAAAGCAGTGAAAAGGAGTACATAAACATTTTGAAGTAATTTGGATCTAAAATTTTCGTATAGCTTATAAAATCTGAATCAGAAAAATGTGCTCTTGTTAGTGATTTCTTGCAAGAAGATTTCATTTCAGCTGAATCAGAAAATGTTAAATTATGAGGAATATTGTTCAGTAGAAAAAAACTTCCATAAAAAATTCAAATTTTGAATGAAAATATTCTTTTAGAATACAGTTCCTATAGAATAATTTAAGATCATTTGAAATGTATAGAAATGCAGAATAATACAACTAATTTCTTATCATGTTCTTCCTTTTTTATGATGTCTGAGAAATAGTTCTGCCCCAAATGAATTTTTTAAAAGATATTTTTGCTAGCTGTGCCTGAAATCTTTTCCCCTTATGAATTATGGCTTTAAAAATGTTATTACTTGCTTACTGTCATTTAGGGTAGGGTCACTGTGGCGTCCAAAAGTTCACTTGAACATGCTTTAAAGTATAATAAAAAATGTATGGGTTTAAACTAGAATAATTTTAAAGTGCATCACTGTTTTGCAATAGGATGTTTTAAGATAATTATTTTATTTCATTTTCTAGATGAGAAAATGCAACAACTTTAATTTGGTCAGACTTTATTGGAACATTTGATATGACATCCCAAACGCGCTGATTAGTTAGCGTGGAGAAGACAATGATCAATTTAAGAACCCAAGGTTGGACAAAGAATTATCTAAAGGACAGGCAGCAGGTTTTATTGAAGTGATATCTACAATTTTATTGGGAGGTTGCACAAAGATTTCCTTTGTGGTTTGGTCAACTTGATTTATTTCAAGTCATGAGGCATCATCTATAAATGGAAGTTTGTGACTATCTACTGTTAAGATGTTACTGGCGTATTGGTCTTGCTGAAATACTAAGAAATGCAATAACTTGGAAAGAAAGTCATGCACATAAGGAGATATAAATACAAATATTGCTGCTATGAGTTGATGGCTTACTAACTTCAAAGTACAGAAGACAAGACAGACCTCAGTCTCTTTTCAGAGTATAGATTGACTAAGTGTTAACAACATGAGGCTGCTATGAAAAATAAAATGGGATTCTAGAATACATAAGTCAAGCTCTTTCTACTACTGAAATGTATACTGTTGTATTGTATAATGGAAAATGATCCAACTGGAATACATTAGACATTTCTCATTACTTGAGTTAATAAAAGGTTTTTTTATGTTGAGAGAAATATGATGCGGACTTAGCAATATGATGTCATGCTTCTGAATACTCTCAGTGAGGACATTAGCAGTGATAGAAATGGATGAATGAAGTCTGGGAGCCAGGAAGAAATACGATTTTGCTTAAACTGAAGGAATTATCAGTACCAAAAATAAAAAGAATGGAATGACTATAGAGAAATTTAGATATAAGATATCAGGAAAATGAGATTTCAAAGCAGGCTTCTAACTAGGTGAGTTGGAATAAATAATATTGATTATTTTTTGAGAGGAATTATGTGGCTGCCATGGTAGTAGAAGGCTTAATTTGGTGACAGAATAAGAGTAACAGAATTTTTATCAGCAAGATAAAATAAGAAACATTTTATCAGTTGCGGCTACGGGATGGGCAGTCAAGCCTTCCAGGTTTATAGAATATGAAGTTGATAAACCTCTTCATAAAGTTTCATTTACCAGCCTGAAAAGCTAGCTACAATTTCTGGTGAAGTAAATTTTCTAAATGATAGAATTTTTCTTATGGCTTCCAGATAAAGAGAACTTTCAGGTATCAAAAAAAGAGTTTCTTGGAATACTGTCACTTTTGGGATATGAAGAGGGTCATTGTCAGTCGTACCAGATGTACTGTGCTCAGGTCCCAGATGTGGAGCTGTGTTTTCCTCTGATTAGGACACCTCCAGGGCAATTCAGAATATCTAAAGTGGGAGTGTGCTCCTTTCTCTACTGAATAGGTAAAGAACCTCGCTTCCAGATTGAAGTTACATTTAATCATTCAGACAATGAATATCAAGAACTTGATCCTGACATCTGTGTTAACCTGTCTTTCCAATCCACTTCCTTAGACTTAGATTCTTTCCACTTGAGCCTTTGTTTTCAGGTGATTGAGAAGCTACTGGGAGTGGAGGAAAAAGGAGGAAAATAAATTATATAAAGACAGGAGGTAGAGGAAAATAAGTGATAATAAGCAGCCAAATATGTTTGCTTTTATGTAAGTCTGTGTAGCTGTTCTAACACTATCAAGTCTTAGGTGAAGAAGTACCTTGAAACTAGGAAAAAAATGTGATCCTGTGCCTTCATTCTGAAAAAATAATATTATTAATCTAATAAATTTAAAATAAGAATTTAGTTTATGAGAAGGATTAACAAAAGTGCACCTGCTCTGGGTTTTAGGTTATTCACTCCTTGCTTTTGGTGAAATTTGGTGATTTACTTTTGGAAATCTGGAGGAAACTCCTAATACATGATTACTTCCTTTGCTGGGATTTGTGTTCGGTTTTATATGACAATTCCTTTCAGTAGGGTTTGTTCTGTAATGATGTAATCCATGATGACTGATGCAATGAAAGATTTTATGGAGTCTTAGACTGCATTGTGTGAAGCATTCAAATGTAGTTCAAATATCTTTGGAAGAATTAGAAGATATGTTTATCTCTGTTTCAAAAGAGATATATGTCTCTGTTTCAAAAGAGATATATTTGGCATACCTTTCAAGTGAGAACAGGACAATGTAACAAAATCTTTCTCTTTAGGAAAAGGGATTTATTTTCTAATGTGTTTTCTCTGATAGATTTTTCATGTTTCTGCCTGTTGAGTTATTCAATGTTTTTCTGCCACTCAGGATAAAAATGAACATAAAAGCCCCATCCCAGCTCTATTTCCCCAAAAAACCCTCAAACCAATCCACCAACCAATCAGCCAACCAAAAAAACCCCACAACTAAACAAAAAAAGTACCCACAAAACTAACCAACCAACCAACCAACCAACCAGCCAACCAACCTCCCCCACAAAATAACAACAATAACAACCCCCCCAATCCCAGTGATATCTTTCCATCTTTGAAGTAATTTTTGGTCCAACAAGTTTTAAAATTGCTTTAAGCTACAATAAAACATTATAGGATGTTTATTCACACCTTAATGTGAGATTCAAATAGCTTTTTATACTCATAATATTCAAAATGTTAACGCACAGTTCAGTATATATTACCAGTAAGGGTATTACGTTTCATTCATAGACTCTGCACAATATAGTGGTTTCTCTTCAGCTACAAATGCTTCTCCAGTATTGTCTTCCCTGTGTGTGTACTATTTTCTTGCTTAATATGTCACATTTGTAGAGTTCTTCAGGATTTTTTATCTAAAATAAAATAACTATTAATTACATCCCTCATAAAAGCAGACATCAGTTGTACAGGACTTGTGGCACATTCACATTTTTGGTGTTGATTTGTGAGAAAATTTTTCAAGTTAAATTTTTTAACTTCAAGGTCTGTTTCTTTTTAGGAAGCCACACAAAGAGCAAAATTTCTCCGAGATGGATAATTATGGTCTTCAATTTTGATTTTTTTTTTTCTGCTTTTGTATGAGGGAGAGGTTTATCTTTTTCCCTCTCCCTTCCACACTGATGGATTTGCAGTCTGGAGTCAGTTGATACAACTTAAAAGACAGGACATTTTTAATGATCAACCAAATATACTGAGGAAAAGTTTGTTACCAAAAGTGTTTAGTTCTGAAGACAGTCAAGAAGTGCACTGGAAGAGGAACTTTGGGGGATTTTAGGAGCACTTTGAAAGTAGCATGTAGCATTAATCCCTAGTGTTCAAAAGCCCTGAGATCTGCTTTCATATCAGCATGAGGTCTAGCACTCCTGAATGGGCTTCCTGCCCATCAGAACCATTATGTGTAATGCCTCCTGGGCCTTGATGGTTTCTGGACAAATCTTCACTTGTCTGCAAGAGATGATGTTTTGGGTCTTTGGCCAGCATGGGTGAATTTGTCAGAGGTAGAGTTTAGAATAATGATTTTTGAAACTGTGAAGAATTTTGTTTCATATCCAATTGTGTAAATAAGTTTTGGGAGGGAGATAGGTTATCACTGCATAGCGTTGATAAAGAAAAAACTGATCTGAAAAATTGGAACCTACAGCTTACCATCAGTTGTGGTCATGTGTTACCAAAAACTGTTGGTTTAAAGCACATTGATGTAAGAATAATTGTGTCAGGAGAGAGCATAGGGTCATTTAGCCAGTATCATGTCTCCTAAACATTCATTGAGAAGCTACTCTGCATTATCTTTCTGTGAGTGGATATTCTGAGTCTCTTCTTGAACATACATAAGAATTTACAATCTGCAATAGTGTCAGCAGAGTTCCAGGGTTCAGCCAACTGTATGGAGATTTCTGTTCTTTTGTCTACTTTGAACATTACTCCTGCCATCTTCATTTGATGATTCCTCTCTACAATTTTTATATTTATTTTGTATACAAAAGATACTGTCAAAGATGATCTAATTCATTGACTTTTACTGATTTTGACTGGGTATGAAGGAACCACTTTCTATTAACTTACATTTGCTTTTATTTCCTGCAGTCTGACAAGGAGTAAATGTAGATGAATATTTAAAAATTAAGTCCCCCGTTTACAGAGTTCAGTAATGCAGAAGGGCTCTTTGTGTTCAGAACTGATAGACCTATGAAATTCTGTGTGATTGTACATAATGAAGTCAAATAAAGAAATTCTTTGCTCAGAGCTAGTACTACATTAAGAATGTAACCTGTACAATTTGCATGACAATAGTGCCGTGCAAAAACGTCTCATTCATTCAATTTCTGTTTATTTTTAACGTAAGAACTTTAGTTCAGATTTAAAACTCTTTCAGACACTCTCCCCTAGCAATGTCAATAGATAATTCTGTATATTCTGGAGAGAAGTTATTTCAGTGCGTGTCTTCAAGTGCCTTCTATTCAGCCTTGCTCTGAATGGCTCTCTAACTCCTGGCTCCTGATTTATACATTTTGTTTTTTATTATTTTTACAGTTAATCATGACAGCACTACGGAATTTTCACCAAGATAGATTTTCTGAGGCATAGAATTTGATTAGAGTAACGTAAAAAGACCTGCTTGTAAATAAGAACAACCCAATCTGTGTTAGCAGAAGATTATTTAACTATTCTCTAAAAATAAACTTGTAATTTTTGTTTCCTTATTATAAATGTAGCTCCAGATTTTGCTATATGAACCACTAGGTTCCTATCACTTGGCACACTCCTGCTGGTACAACATCTTTGTTTAAGATTAAATGTTAATTCCTATAATAAAGTTAGTATACAGAATACATCTGTATAGAATTGTTTTGTCAAATTAAGTTTAGAATTGTTAACACAATATGATTTTTTTACAGGGTGTTAAGAATATAAACCCCTTTATTTTTAATAAAGAAGTGGTAAAGAGACTAAGTAACAAGATCAAGTTATAGACTATTTAAAAGACATACTCACTGGAAAAGGATTTCTTCCTCATGAAGTAGAACTATCTGTCTGGAGTACTGTGAAATAAAATAGCAAATTAAAATCCTTGCTAAAGGGCTTTCAGCAGGCCAAAGTCTGTGTCTGAAATCTGTTGCACTGTAAATCCCCATAGCACAGAATAGTATAGTGAAATACCCCCAAATTTTAAAATTATTCCTTTAAATAAGTGTAGACTAAACCAAACAGAATTACTTCACAAGATGAAATTATTAATATGCATAGACTTTTTGTCCTACCTTTTTTGTTTGGGAAATCCTTTTGTGATTGTGATATGTCTCATGACACATCCTATTCCTAATATTAGAAAACCCAATACTGATATCATTTATACTGCAGTGCATGGCTGAAAACTAAAATTCTTTTTAAAACAATACCTGAAATATTCATAGACACTGACTCTGTAGGTCATTTCCCTCCTTCCCACATTTGGCCTGTATGAACATATCCCTCATTGCAGCAAGGTTTTAAAAGGACTTGCTAGTCGAACCTCTCCTGTATACTGTTTTTCCCCCCAGAAAATGGGGAATAAGGATTTTCCAACTGATAGGAATTTGTTTCTCTTCTCTTTGGCCTTCTGCCTTCAAAATATTAAGTCAGTTTGGTTAATTTTTGTTTTACAAAGATAATTAATTTTGTTTTGAGTCTTGGGTTAAAATTCTGACTAGGTTGAAAGGAAGATGAAACTCTTCCCACTGGCCCCAATGGAAAGACATGGAAAGTACATTAAACGACATATTCTGTATGGCAACATATTTGAGTTCTGGATCTTAGATTTGTTTCTCAGTGCAGAGAAATGGGAGATTATTAATTATCTTACTGGTCCTATTTTTTAGTTATTCATTTCAAACGGGTAAGTGATTTATCTAAGTTATATACAGCTCAGTTTTGGAGACAAGCTTTACCCCATAAATACTAGAATTTAGCAAAAGTAAGGGTTAATGTAATTCCTGACTAACTGAGTGGAATTCTTTTTCCCTGGGAGAATGAAGACAGAGTGAGTATGGGGCAAGAGCCAAGAAAGGCCAACCACCCACCTACAGAGCCAGAAACATACATGCATAGTGTGTTAGCAGCTGGAGACTCCTTGCTGAGAGGTCCACAGCAAGAAGTGGCCATTTGTCACCCCTACAGTATCCCTAGAGGTTTGCTGCCTGCCAAGAGGTTGCATCCATGGTGTAACAGAAAGGCTGCTGAGTCTGCCAACTCATTCCTTTTTTTTCTAAGCAGGATTGAATAATGCTGGAATGAAGTTATCCAGAAATATCAAAAGACTTTAAGTCCCTCAGAACAGATCCTTTTCTATTGTCCTCCTCTACCCTCCCAGCCAGAGAAGGGGATTTGAGAAAAGGGAGATGGGTTGAACAGGTGAATGGCTGTTGTAATAGCTGGTGTCATGCTCAAAGTCTTAACCTCTGTGATCTTTGCACACCGTTGAGAAATTTGACCTGTTTACGGCTGGTAGAGCTCAAGTGTCAAAGCGTGAGCAAGAATGTCCAGGGCAGTAAACTGTCTGGATGGAGAATTAAACTAGATTTAATATGGAAAAAGAATGATGTTCTAAGAACTCAAGAAGAGCAGAAGGCTGTTGAGGCATTAAGAAGCAACAGGGAAGCCAGGATGAACTCCCCTGAGGGACTTAGGGTAAGTTCCTCCAGAAAGGGGCCAATAGTCCAGCCAAATGTGTCTATACCAGGGCATGCAGTGCGGGAAACAGGAGGAGCTGGAAAGTTCTGCTCAGGTGAAAAACTATGAGCTGATTGCCATGGCAGGACATGATTGGAGTGCTGTGATAAATAGCTACAAAGCATTCTGAAGGGACAGGCCAAGGAGAGGTGAGCAACTGGTTCTCCATGCTCAAACTGGGATTGCTTGAATTTATCTCTGAGGAGGAGAAATGCACAGGCCAAAAGTTCATAGGCAAACAAAGCCAACAAAGAAAACATTGTTTTGTATAAACAGGCTTAAAAATGCAGTCAATGCCATTATATTGTAATTATTTTGCTTCCTTTTAATAGTTTATTTATCATAAATGTGACATACTCTCTTTGTTTGTTTGCTTTTCAATTTTTTTCCCCTCAAATTGTCATTAACTATGCCAAGATATGTTATGGCAATCATTAAGCTCTTCCTTCTCATTCGCTAGGAAAAACAAAAAGGGCAGTGTGGCAGTTGCTCACCTAACTGCACATTTCCTGCTTGACAGAAGCATCTGATATTCACGGGATTACTGCTCTGCTTTGCAAAGCAATACTATTCTGGCTGCAGCATCTATTTCAGGACTGTATTCAATTTTAGGATAAAGGCTAAAAAAGGAAAAATGTGTAATAAATCAAAGTGTAGCAGTCTTAAACATGGTTTATCATCTGATTCTTCAGGCACTGTATCCTAATTCAGCACAATTTGCAACTCAGATTCATATTTTCCTATATGTTGTACATCCTAATGGTTTTTGAAAAAGCTATGTGGTGTCAATTTCCAGATTTTGACCTTAAACCTAACAGTAGAAAGGTGTGGCATTTATGCTACTGTGAACCATTCTTGATACATACATGTTTGATTGAGAATGTCAAGTTTATTTTGTTCCTTTACCAAATCCTTGCCTTAACTCAGATTCTGTACTCCCCGGTTTTATGTCAATGTGATTTTCTACAACTTTAGGGTTCTCTTTGTTCTGAGGTCAGAATTCAGTGCTTATCCTTTATTGCTACAAATTTCAGCTCAGCCAATAATCTGCATAGAGACACTTCTTAGTGATTTTCCATACACAGTTGACACTGTTGATGGTTGAGCCAGGTTAGGTAATTTCAACCCCTAGTGGTTTTTTTCCATGCCATTATTAGAATTTGATAGTATTGTTAGACTAGAAATCTTTAAAAACAAACAAACTAACACAGGCTTAATATGCAAAAAACATTCATAATAAAATGAACCACTGTTTATGTATTCTGTACTTAATCTGACATATGCACTACTTACATAGTAGAACTGTAACCAGGCAAGCACTGTTTTAGAGAGTCTGTAATTCAGCATAACACGGTGAATAAGAGTAACAAATGGGAAGAGGAAAGGATACATAATGTGCACAAAATTTATGGTTTTTATGATTAGGTCCCAGAGTTTGAGGATCCCTTTCCCAGAAACAACTGAATCATTTAGGTTGGAAAAGACTTCTCAGATCATGAAGTCCGACCTTTGGCCAATCAACACCTTGTTAACCAGACCACAGCACTAAATGCCACATTTACCCTGAGATTGTTTAGGTGATACATCAAGAAATGTAAAGGAAAATATAAGCAGTAAACCCCCTTTACAAACATATACTGCAGGGAAATTTTACATTATATGGACTGCAGCCTAAAATTAATTTTTGATTAATATGTAGGGTTTTATTTCTTAAAACAAGAGTTTTAATTTGACCTGAATATAATTGCTCTTGGGATTTGTTTTTCAAAGATTCTTCTATAATTTATTTATATGCTAGTCTTTCGCTTTTTATTTAATATCTAACTGATATCTAAACCTCTTTTCCATATTTTTGTCCTATCTATAACCATTTATACAGGGCATAGGCACTGGTTTTAAGCACAAGTGGAAAGAAATGAATAGTGCTTAACCTTACCACATCATTGTTTGCCCGTTGCAATTCAAAGTTACTGCCCAGGATAACTTAATACTTTGAGTTTAGGTTTGACACAATATAAGTCAGGGTCGCTACAGTTTGGCTTCCTATATCTATTACTGAGATCAGAGTGCTTCAGTGTTAGTAGCTGCTGCTGCAACTTTGCTAATTTGCTGTTATTCTAAAAAAGCTGGTTTAACATTGTGACAATGTGTTTTGTTACGACATTAGAATAAATGTATGGTAAGGATATGAAATTATGTTCTTGAATATAATTTCTGAATTTATTATGGATTCAGCTTTAAGTCTACCCAGTGCAAGAGGAATAAAGACAAAATAGAGTCCAGTAGAGGAAAGGCCACTGGTGTGGCCAGGAGCTGGAGCAAATGACATTCAAAGGGGAGGCTGAGGTAGATGGGCTGGCCTGGCACAGAGAAAAGGCTCAGGCATGGAGCAAACACACATCAGACTACCACAGTCTAGGGGTTTATTGTAGAGGGGAGGTAGACTGTTTCTCTCCAGGGGTGCCAGGTGAAACATTAAAAAACAACAGTAATAAATTGCACGAAGGGATAACTTGTTGGGCAAAAGAGAGAAATTCTGTAGGGGTGGTCCACCACTTGCAAGAGTTGTGCACAGAGTCTAGAGGATATCCAAAAAGAGAGTGTTCCCCTGGAAATTCCACCTGAATAACCAGACCTGAGTTTGAAGCCAGCCCTGATGGGATAAGGATATTTTAACAGATAACCTGTAGAGGTGCTCTCTGTTGCTTTTTTTTTTTTTAATAGGGATCACAAGTGTGACTTTAACGAATCATTTGTTTAAGAAAACAGTGCAGTGGGTCAGCGGCTAATGGGGTGTGTGTGTATTTCAACCCTTAGTACTCATTAGGTGGCCTGAAGTCACCAAACAGAATTTCGTATGGGATGCTGTACTGGAATATCTTTCTTTTCTTTTAAGACTTGTGATAATTCCTACCCTACCTCCCCCAGCAAGTGGGAGGTAGGTACTGCTTGGGACAGCACTTGAAAGGTGAAGTGTCACTGGACACAGAGAGGAGGTGAGCAGAGAATAGTAAATATCTCAGCTGCTGTTTCAGGTCACACTGCCTCCTCACTGAGCAGGGGGAAAACGCAGCTAGGTCTTAGTGTGTGGGATAGTACCAGGGAAAGAGGGCTGAGTGGACTTTAGATAGAAGTGCTTAAAATGGAAGCACAATTTAGTTCTAGGAAGGTTACCACTGTGTTCTCAAGGAAAAAGAAGAAGAAAACTCACCCCACTTTAGAAGAGAGCGACACATACAGCAATTTTTTTCCAAAATGTTTTGACCTATTAATGTTAGAGAGAAAGCTACAGGTGGATCCACTGATCCTGTCACAGCAAAGAGTGAGAAGGGAAAGGCAGACAGCCAGTCTGTGGGCCCAAAAATTTCCCAGGATAAGTTTTCCCAATGCAGCTGAATTCTTCGTGGAGGTCCCATCTATACAACTTGGTTCCACAGCTGTTGCATAACTTACGTATAGGGCTGAATCTACCTTGAAAAAATCAATCCTTGTCCTAGAAGATTTTGATAGGAATGACAGAAAGATGATTACAGCATTTAATGGACTGTGAGAGGTGTGTGTGTATTATTATGTATACTGAACTCTCAAGGACAAGATAAGAAATTATTGTCAATGTGTGCCATTAGAAAGAGTACAATAAAATTTCAATCTTATAAAATTAAACTACAGAAGCAATTTTCTTTAAATGAAGTTGCATTTTAACAATTTTTAGCTCCCAAACTCTTTGTAAGTAGCATTTTGTAGAGATTTCAATATTATGTTATGTTATTTCATGGGAGCGCAAAATGGCAAGGCTCATGCTGGAATACTGTTTTCGTGCTTGATGAAGCCTGAAGAATTTAAGCTTTTTGTCAAGTGCTGAAAGCCAGTCCAATATAGCCCTTAATACCTGGAACAGAATGAGGAGATGAAGGAAAAAAGTTTCTCTTCCTTATCACCACTGGAAAAGATAGTTTTCATAGATGGCAATTTATTTCTTTTACTAGCACAGTCTATGTGACTAGAAATTGTTAAGACAAGTTTAATAACTTGATATTCTTGGAAGATTACTGTATAGAGAGTTTCAGCTCCAGTTTACTAGCATGAATCCAGTCAAGGTGGAGCTTCTGTGTTGCCTTCAAATGAACGTGTCTAAACTGAGATGAACACACTGCTGTGCATTAAATGTCTACGGTACAACCTTTGTGTAGCAGAACTCATAACTAAGGTGAGAAGATGATGTGGCTTCTACTTTGCAAACAAAGAAATTGGAAGATAATAATTTTTGGGAAGTATGGTTGGCATCTGGGAAGACCAATACAGGTTCTATTCGGAATATAGTACTTTACCCACTTCAATCTTCCTTCCTTGAACATGGTGACCCTGAATCTATATAAATAATAACACGTTTTATACAAACTCCTCCAGCAATGGAAATATGCTACTTTTTTCTCCAGAACAAAAAGTAATAGTGGTAAACTTGAATGGTTTTTTGTTTTGCTTTCTTTGTTTCCTTGTGAATTGGGTCAAGTATAATGAAAATAAATGAAAATAGGAAGAGTAGCATTATAAAATGCTGAATGGTATTACAGTATTCTTGAACAGCAGGTGTCCATAAAAAGGCAAATCATAAATTAAGGACAATACATATGCTGTAATAATGGAATTTTTCATGTAGCAGCTAACATATTTGTAAAAGTAATTTTTTAATGTTCATTTAATTTCTCTTTGTCATAGGTGTGTGTATACAAGTAGCCTTATTAATAACATTTAGATGCCCACACTGGAGGAATGCACTGACTATACGGCACATTAGACATCAGAATATGCATAGTGAATATTGCAAGTGTGCTTATTGTGTCTTTCCCTGGAGTAGTTACCTTAGAAATATATACATGAAATATTGCTACATTTGTTATTAGTAAAGGAATAAAAGCAGGATAATGCCATTAATATTGTGCCCGTGAAGTTGAAATAACCTGTGCAGTACTTTTAGAGGAATCCTGCAACTATCCAGTCTGATTAGTCATTCCTGGTTGTTGCCTGAATTTAAGTATGATGACTTCTTTATCAGAACAAAACTATTTGTTTTCTTGAAGTGGTGATAATAGCAATGGAAGGGAGATTGCATTTTTGTACTTTCTGCCAAATCAGTCTTTCTTGCATATGTATGATGTCAATAAAAGTGTAGATTAGTATGTAGCTGATATAATTTATGTAATTTATTCTGACGTAGCTTAAAATGATGCTGGAGGTTTCTCTTAGTTCAGCAAAAAAAAAAAAATCACCAGAAGGGCTCAGAAATGTTCCTTTTTTATTGGTCTTTTTGCCATCTTGTGCAGCATCTGTAGAGAGTGAATCCATCACTACTTACTTTCCATTGGTATTAACTGCTTTAGTGGACTGCTAATTCTTCTGCTGCTTCCGTTATGTGAGAATTTAAGTGGGGAAAGCATGAAAAAAATCTTTGAAAATCCTTAAGAAGTTTTGAATTTTTTTCACTTTTTCAATATTGCAACACGAACTCAAACATTTTAAAAAATATAGGAAAATATAATTTTTAAACGATTTGTTTTCTGTTCTTCAGTTAGGCAACAATAGGAGTATTAATTGGTAGTTCTTACAAACCTATTTTAAATATCTTACTGGATAATTTTTTGTTACTGGAAAGGCCTGTACAAAATTGCCTGTTTATGACTGACCTCATGTGTTAACTCTAGCTGACAACTAAGTGCCAACACAGCTGTTAGGTCTCTTCTCACCATAGTCCAATACCACAGGAAGGAGAATCAGAAAAATATAAGACCTGTGAGTTGACAGAAGAACAGGTTAGTAGTTGAAATAAACTAAAATATACTACTAGCAGTAATGAAAAGGGAGATAGCAAAGAAAGAGGAATAAAACCCCAGAAAAATAAGTGGTAGACAACACAAGGTCTCCTCACCTGCTGACTGATGCCCAGCCCATCCGCCAGCAGCGGTTGGCTCATCCTGGCCAACTCCCCCCTGTTAATATACTAGGCATGACGTCCTGTGGTATGGAATGTCCACTTTGTCCACTTCATGTCAGCTTCCTTGGCCACACTGCCATCCAGGTTCTTGTGTGGGATTTTTCTGCTAGCAGGCAGAGCACAGGACACTGAAAGGTCCTTGATTCAGGGTAAGCATTAATTAGCAACAAATAAAAGATCAGTGTATTATCAACACTATTCTCATATTAGTCCCAAAATGCATTAGTAGTGGTGGTATCAGCTACTACAAAGAAAATGCACTCTATACTTCTGTGGGTCAGCCCTATAAGAATGTCCACTGAATTCCTTCCATTGAATGACTTTGGGTTCCAACTGCTTTAGCAGTCCTTCAGGAAAAATTGTGTACGGTGCTAGAATATTGCATGAAGAAACCAATTCTGATTCCATCACCACTGTACTAGTCCAGTTTCACCAAAGTTCATCTTTCCTTAATCTGGGTGATTTTTACAGTAATACTCTTGATATGTTGGCCAAAAGTGGGGTAAGCTCAGATCCCCACATCTGTAGTAGTGGAAAAGGATGCTTGTAACTCCAAGAGAAGTGATAATACATAATATTTTATAGTAATCAACAGAATACAATGTAATTAGTTGGCTATTCTTATCCGAAATCAAATCCCTTCGGGGTACACAATGGATTTCCTCATCCTTCTACACTACCTATGAAGTCCATCCAAGTCCTTGAGTAAAAGCAGTTCCACAAATGGGTTTGCTGCTGCCTGAGTAAGGAATAACCCAGAGTGGCTTTCTCAGAATATTTTCTAAGTGCACTATGGGAACTTTGTCCCTTACTACGGTATATAAAAGTTTTTGATTTTTTGATAAAGGCTCGCTGACCAGTCCCCAGGAGCTGACTAGCCCCTACTCAATGCATACCCCAGCTTTTGAAGATCCAGCCTCCCACTGCTCTCAATGTAGTTTTTAACAGTTCACTGCACTGTTTGGTTTTGCTGGATTGATGCTGCAAGGCATTTACATTCCAGCCATCATTTTCCATACAAGAGGGGCTTTCAGTGAAAGCTGCTTGACTTGCTTAATTGCAGCATGTGTTTTGCATTCATGAGTACCCTGTGCAATAGTGTCCATGGCTAGGTTCCCCTCTCAGCCATGAGCCCACATACAGGCTACAACTTTTCCCTGATGGCCTGAGGTATCATGGGCTCACCAAACTAAAAATAATTCAGTTTTATGATGCCAATCCAGATCCACCTGAGACGCTCTAATCCTGGCAGCCTGATTCACCTGTTGGCTATTTCAATATTTTTCAGTGGTCCAGCTCTTGTGTACATGAGATTCTATGTGATATACATTCTCATAGGCTTTCTACAGGGGCAGGAATATCTTGCTGCAATTAAGTCCTTTAAAAATTTATCTTACTTACCCTTACTACTTTAACTACTAGAAAACTTCTTTACTCAAAGAGTTTGGTATTCTTTCCAGTGCACAGCTATGTCATTTTAAAAGGATGATTGGTTAATATCTTTTTTCTTTAGTTATCCACTATGAAAAAAAATCTATAAAATAAAAGTAGTCCTCCTTATAATACTACTAAAGAAATTTCGTGTTAATGCAGGTTCTTATGGAACCTGCATTAATTAATCTGCAGTCTAAATATTCTGCAGCCCAAATACTTCGTAAAGTCATGTTTTAAAAAGGAAATAAAATTGATCCAAGTTACAAACCAGAAGAATGATGGAGATGGTAAATAAAAACTTAACATGGGAAGAAAGTCCTCAAAGTATGTTACTTTTTAAAGCTATCACTGTTAACCTATAAAAAAATTGTGTTATCACTCAAAAATATAATTCTGTTATCACAGACATGAATTTGCAAGTTTCAGTCAATATCTTTGATGTTGTTTCTTGGCTAGAATAATCTTCTAATCATAATATAGGATTATGAATGTTGCACCACAGTAGACCTGACATTTGTTAACAAAAAAGAAGGAAATTTGACCTAATCTAGTTGGCAGTTTGTTGTCTTATGAACACTTACTGAAGCTTTGTTAACAAATACCTGTATTCAAGTTATTTTAAAAAAATCTGATAGTGAAGAAGGGCAATATGAAGTAAATTGCAAACAATTAGAGTAAAAAGTCCTGACAGAGTCAGTAAGCCTCAAATAAAGTGATTTTAGACAATAATCAGGACAAAATTTCAATATCCTGTTGCCATGTATCTGATTTTCTGATAATAAGGAATGTAGGAGAGTATCAGAAAAATAATAAATGAGGAAGGGAAAATGGCTATTCGATAGTTAATATGTCATGGAACAGAGACCTACTAAAGTAGTAACATTTTAATGTGAAGCCTGTGGACAAAATAATACCTCTTTTCTGTAACCCTGAAAGTGTCACAAATGATTGCCAGACAGACTTCAGTTCAGTACATCAGAATAACAGCTGGTTCAAAGGGATGTGATAGACACAGATTAACTGCTACAGTGTGCTATTTGCATTATTTTTCATCAGTCTAGTCAAGAGTTATAAGTAGCTAATATCTGTGATAATACCAGAACCTTAGCAAAAAGGTCTAATGCTTAATTTAATGATCTTGACTCTTGCACTATTTGGTGAGATAAAAGAAATGGTAACTACCAGTTCAGTAGTTAATCATAAATGTTCTTTTCTAGAATAATAATATGTAATTCTCTTCTAAAGGTAATTGCTTATTACAGAAAAACTTCACTGAAACTTTTCAGTTTAAATAGCTCCAAAGGAAAATATCTCAGGAATATAATTAAATAATGATGGAAGTGTTCCACAGGGTTCATATCCATAAGCTGATAAATTTTTTTCAGATAACTCAGGTCATTGATCTCAGGTTATTCTAGGTACATTGGGAAAAAACAAGCAGAGCTTTAAGACTAGGAAATCAAATGTGAAACACTTTTAAAGTCAAAGCTAGGCTTGTCTTTCAAAATCATGATTTGGAGGAGGATTTATTGCTGTGCATTGATAGGAAATAAGAAGTGATTTGAAGATGAAATCAGAAGTTATAGGCATTTCTAACCTTGCTGGATTTCCCAATGAGTTTTGAAATTCAAAACTTGAAAAATCCCCTAACCGCCATGCATAGCTCAGCTAGTGGTGGACATCCACCTGGGAAAGCTTCTCCCTTTTGCCCAACAAGTTATCCCTTGGTACAATTTATTATTGATGCCTCCCGACCTTTTGTTGGGCACTCCTGGGAAGAAACAGTTTACCTGTTCTCTCAGTCGCTCACAAGTCTGTGGAAGTCTGAAGCAAGTTTCCATCACACCTGAGCCTTCTCTTCTCCAGACCAAACCAGCCCGCCTACCTCAGCCTCCTCTTTGACTGCTGTTTGATGCAGCTGCTGACCACACCAATGGCCCTTCCTCTGCTGGACTCTCTCAATTTTGTCTTGATTCCTCTTGCACTGGGTAGGCTTAAAGCTAGATCCAGCATATTTTATATCCAGGTCCATGGATATGAAGAAGAAAAGGAAAGAAGAGAAAAATAGTCACTTCCGTTCATTCTGTTCTTGCAGCCTGGTATTTGTTTGAAGTCTATTCCAAGAGACATCAATACCTCATCAATACATCAGTTTTTTCATACAGTAATGTACATTAAAAATGCTCAGTGTGGAGCAAATATGGAATATATTTGCTAATGCTTACAAAACCACTATCTCAAGTATGTTGTGTTATTCAGTGTTTACATTAGAGCTGTAAGGAATGGGGAGTTCTTTGTACTATTGTAGCAAAAATAAAAAATAATAGACCAGGAGGAGAAAAAAAGTGTTTGGCCTGTGACAAAATATCATGAGGATAAACTAAGTACATCTTCCAATAATAGTGATCATTTTTGCAAGCATGACAAAAATTTGTCCCATAATATATTAATTATCATAGTAATGTGCAAAATTTGCCAAAGAAGATAATCTGGCTAGGCAATCTAGAATCTTTTTGGTTTTCCAGGCTTCTTAGGAAAAAAATAAGAGGTAAGCGAAGTTGTTCAAATAACTAATTTCTTTCAATTAATATCCTCTGGAATTATGCCTATTTGGGTAAGTGTAAAACCTATTTCTAGCTTTTGAAACACAATCCTAGTTTTTCTTATTCTATAAATAGTTCCTAATTTGATACGATAACATTATTTTTACTGCAAGAAAAATCCTCTACTTTTTTTTTTAATTTGAAAAGAATAAACAAATCATTAACTGGCTAACACAAATAACGTTCTATACATATACTCTGTTAAAAGTATATAAAAAAGAGAACCTTATTAAATTCTTATCTACTTGCTTTATAGGAGGGGCCTGAGATTTTAGTTGTTCTTTTTGTGTTATGTGGAACTTGTCAAGATTTTCTTGTGTTTTTTAGAAATTTTGTTACAGAAACGGAGAATGAAGAATAACACCAAATTTTAATTTTTGGACTCTTTAAAGTAGTGACCATTGGCCTAAAGCTTTACTTAAGATTATTGTTTATAGTTGTACTTGTCCTGGCAAATATGTACTGTACAAGGTAATATTGATACCGAGACGCTTCCAGTGTGCAGCTGCTTCTGTGATTAGAAAACGCCCTCAGTTGCCTAAGGTTGATTAAAATAAGAAGTTTGCATCCTGGCTTCCAATCAACATCATTGCCAGAAAATTAAAAGCCATCTGGTCTGCAAGGCCTGACTGGAATCTTGCACTTGAATTGCCTTATCACATTGTACAAATTAATTTTTCATTTCTTCCAAGCCCTTCATGGAGAAAATTAAAATTATAAGAAAAATAATATTTGCCTCCATTTCAGAGTTCTTGTTTCAGTAGAGAATGAGACAACTTATCCTTGTATTACAAAGAATTCATTCCGTGTTCTGAAAGAACATAGTCACTTTCATGCCTTTGTAAAAATGAGACAGATCTCCATGTCTGTGTTAGTAGGAAACAACAGATACTTAGGACATTTATTTACAGTCAAATAAAACAAGCATCTTTAAGGATATTAAAATTTTAACATTTCTGAAAAAGAATTTATTGTGCTTGATCTTTTCACTGTACCCACAGTTCAGGTTACAAATACAAACGCTGACTTTGAGTCGAATCTGTATTGAGCACTGATCCAATGTATCTTCACAATTACTCAGTATGTAATTTTGTTCACTGAGTGACTTGAAAAATAGAATCTATTCTAAGGAAATTTGTAAGCATGGAGTTTCATGAAAAACATGTTACTGTTTTCTCTCTGCATTTTTAGCCTAAAGTTATTTCTACTCTGCCACTTGCCAGCATATTCCTACTGATAGGATTTTAGTGCACCCATTAATGAAATCCCTCTCTCTCTTAATTGGAGAACAGGATGTTGGGGGAGACTGTTTCCAAGGCTTTACAGAAGTCCAGGTAAATGACATTTTCAACCCTTCCCTTGTCCACTGATTTGGTCAGTCCATCATAGAAGGCCACTGGGTTGGTCAGGCAGGTCTCTCCCTTGATGAAGCCATGCTGGCTGTCTCAAATCACCTCCCTGTCCTTAGCACAGCTTCTAGGTGGATCTGTTCCATGGTCTTCCCAAGGTAGAGACGGTAGGCTGACAGATCTGACAGTAGTTCCCAGGGCATTCCTTTCACTCTTTTTAAAGATGGGTGAAATGTTTCCCTTTTTCCAGTCACCTGGGGACTTCACGTGACTACCATGATTTCTCAAATACCACAGAGAGTGTCCTGGAAGCTACATCAGACATTTCCCTGAGGACTCTGTGATCCATCTCATCAGATCCTAAAGACTTACGTACATTCAGATTCCACAGGTGGTCATGAACCTGATCTTTACTTACAGTGGGAGAGACTTTGCTTGCCCATCCCTACCTTGAGGCTCACCCACTCAAGAGGTGTGGGAAGAGATACTGTCTGTACCTCAGCTTTCTCATCCTTTATTTTTACCAGCCACGTTCATCAGAAGGGTGCACTTTTTTGACCAGCCTTTTCTGGCTGACATACTTGTAGAAGCCTTCCTTGTTCTCTTGTCCTTTGTCCACCCTAGCCTCAGCTGTGCCCTGGTCTGGTTGACCCCATCCCTACAAAACCAGGCAGCATTCTTACACTCTTCCCAGGTTACCTGTCCTGACTTGTGAGTTCCCTTAGTTGGCTCAGCAGGTCCTGACTCATGCTTGCCAGCTTCTTCTCTTCCTTTCCTGATTTTTTACTGTGAGTTGAGAGCTGCTGTGTTTTCTGGAAAATGTCTTGGAAGGTCTGCCAGGTCTCAAATCACCTCCCTGTCCTTAGCACAGCTTCTAGGTGGATCTGTTCCATGGTCTTCCCAAGGTAGAGACGGTAGGCTGACAGATCTGACAGTAGTTCCCAGGGCATTCCTTTCACTCTTTTTAAAGATGGGTGAAATGTTTCCCTTTTTCCAGTCACCTGGGGACTTCACGTGACTACCATGATTTCTCAAATACCACAGAGAGTGTCCTGGAAGCTACATCAGACATTTCCCTGAGGACTCTGTGATCCATCTCATCAGATCCTAAAGACTTACGTACATTCAGATTCCACAGGTGGTCATGAACCTGATCTTTACTTACAGTGGGAGAGACTTTGCTTGCCCATCCCTACCTTGAGGCTCACCCACTCAAGAGGTGTGGGAAGAGATACTGTCTGTACCTCAGCTTTCTCATCCTTTATTTTTACCAGCCACGTTCATCAGAAGGGTGCACTTTTTTGACCAGCCTTTTCTGGCTGACATACTTGTAGAAGCCTTCCTTGTTCTCTTGTCCTTTGTCCACCCTAGCCTCAGCTGTGCCCTGGTCTGGTTGACCCCATCCCTACAAAACCAGGCAGCATTCTTACACTCTTCCCAGGTTACCTGTCCTGACTTGTGAGTTCCCTTAGTTGGCTCAGCAGGTCCTGACTCATGCTTGCCAGCTTCTTCTCTTCCTTTCCTGATTTTTTACTGTGAGTTGAGAGCTGCTGTGTTTTCTGGAAAATGTCTTGGAAGGTCTGCCAGCTTAGTTCTGCTCCCTTGTCCCTGAGGCAGTTTCCCATGTCATCCTACGGACTAATTGCTTGAGCAGCTGGAGTTTGCTTTCCTGAAATTCAGGGTCCTAACTACACTCTTCTCCTGTGCCATATTCCCCAGGACTGCAGACTCCATCAGTGATGCTCACTGCAGCCCTGGCTGCCTCCATCCTTGAGATCACCCAGGAGCTCACTTGCTCTGGTCACCCTCAGGTCCAGTAACAGATCCCCTCTGTCAGAGCAGTCCATTACCTGGCTTAGGAAGTTATCCTCTGTGCATTCCAGCACACTCCTGGATTGCTTACAGCCCACTGTGCTTCTTTTCCAGCAGGTGTTGGGGGTGGAAGTGCCCCAGTAGGATGAGCTCTGGTGAGTTCAGTGCCTCCTGTGGCTGCAGCTAGGTGTAGATGTCAGCAGGCACCCCTAGATCAGGCAGCCTCTAACAGACAACATCCACAAGGTTCCCTTTGTTACCTCAGTCTCTGATTCTCACCCAGGAAGTTTTGACCTCTTTGTGGCTTCAGAGAGAGCCCTTCACAATCCATTCATTTCTTATGTAGAGGACAACCCACAGAGAGCCTTGCCTGTCCCCTCTGAACAGCCTGTAGCCGTCAATAGCCACACTGATTGTGAGATTCATCCCACCAGCTTTCAGACATGACAAGTTCATATCCTTTTAGTAGCACAGTGGCTTCCCACTCCTTCTCTTTGTTGTCCATCTATACCCACTGGTATAGAGGCACTTCAGCTGTGCTGTTGGCCGTATCACCTTCTCAGAAGATCATGCCTTAACTCCACTGAAATATTTTAGTTGTTTTCACCTATTAGCTTCTATCACCTCTGGAGCCCTTAGCACATCTCTGTAAGACAAGCTTTATGCCCAGCACAATGATTAATTTTATAAAAGTTAAATTATTAATTGTAAGGACCATCCGTTTTTAATGAACCTTGGTTTAAAGCGTAAATTCTTTATTGAAGCAACTTGTGTGCCAACACTAATTCCCTTCTGCTGAGTCGGATTGTCTTCAATGTTGTGAGTAGCAACCTCAGCAAACAGGATGTAAAGAAAAATAATACTTTTAACTGCTGGCAGCTATTTCTTCTTTGGACACCTGTCCAAGTGTTTTTCAAATTTTTAAGCTATGTAGCCAGCCCTGTCGTCCAATTTGTCACTACACTGCCTGCCTGCCTAAACCTGAACCTTAAAAGCTACTACCATAAACTCAGCATATTCTGCAATTGAAGGAAGGCTGAGCAAATGTAAATATTCTGCCATAGAATTTCTCAAGAAAGGAGCTCATTTAATCATTTCAGATTTGGGATGCTATTTTTTCCCCCTTTCTGTTTCAGATATATGTGAACTTTGCTATCTGAAAAGAGAAGCTTCTCAGGGAATCCTGTTGATTCTAACCAACAATGCTAAAGTTTTCGTGGTATTAACTTTTTATAAAGATTATATTAATATGACTATATAAAGACTATATATAAAGTCTGTACATGAAATAGTTGATTATGGGTGGTTTTTAATTGATACATTTTCATCAGTTAATGTGGGGAAGTGATGACAGGGCTTTTGAAATACATCAGCCATGTGAATCTTTGGTTGTGCATTGTGTTTACCTTAAAAATTTATTATTAAGTATTTTTATTAATCTTCATTTTGTTGTGTTCTCAAGACAGCAAGACATTAAATTTTGTCTCTTTTGCTAAGCATGAAAAAATCTTTCATCAGAGTTAATTGTAAATGTATTAAAAATATTAGATATATTTTAAAACAAATTTCAAGTAGTCCGTAGTGGATAAGAAGAAAGTTTTCAGCGAGGGATATTTTTAGTACATCAAGTATATATTAAATACATGGGAACACTTACTGAAATATTTTTATCCCTTACTGATTAGAGTACTTGTGACTGCCTAAATTATTTGGGTTGTATCAGGGAACTTAGGGAAGTTATATTAATTTTAGGGAAGCTGTATTATTTTTTATGTATAAGGTTTTTTTTTTGTCCGATAGTTGTGCAAAAGGAAAGAGTGCATTATACGCATCAATGTATTTCTAGTTAGATTAATGATTTGCAGACTGCTGACTGCTTTCTGTGTGTGCAAGTGTGGCATAAATCCTGGTCTCAATGCACCTGCTCAAATGATGCACTAATTGGTGTGATAGAATTATGTTTATTTCCCATAAAAATTAATTTGCCAGTAAAAAAAAGCAACAACAAAACAACAGCAACAACAAAAGAACAAACCAGAAAAAAAAACACCAAAAAAACCCAAGTAGACATCTCATTCACTTGATAAACATGAAATAGTCTATTTGAAACAGTTTCTTTTTGCAAATCAGGTAATAAAATACACTGACGTGTTTAATTATGAAGGGAAGGAATAAAAATGTAAGTTTTGTGTGATTCTCAGGGATAAATGGTCTGGGATTTTTGATAGACTTTGATGTATTTCTATCTAGAAAGTTGTTCTATTGTTTTTGCTATAACTTTTGTATACAGTGGTGCTGCTATGCTAAAATAGACATGCACAGAGTAAGGAATTCATCTAGATCACAGAATCCCAGCATGGGTAAGGTTGGAGGGTACCCTAGTGGGTCATCTGTGCCAATCTCCCTGGTCAAGCAGGGCCATCCTGGAGCACATCACGCAGGATTGCATCTAGGTGGTTCCCGAGTGACTTCAGTGGGGGAGACTCCACAGCCTCTCTGGGAAATCTGTTCCAGTGCCTAGATGTCTGCACAGTAATGAAGTTCTTCTTCACATTCAGGTGGAACTTCTGTCTGTCAGTTTCTTCCCATTGCTTCTTTTATTGCTAAGCGCCACTGAGAAGAGTCTGGTCCATCCTCTTGGCACCCTACCACCAGATCTGATAGACACTGATCATGTCCCCTCAGGCTCTTCTTGAGGCAGAACAGGCCCAGCTCTCTCAGCCTTTACCTACAAGAGAGATGCTTAAGTGCCCTCATCATCTTTGTGGTTCTTCACTTGACCTACTCCAGGAGCTCCATGTCTCTCTTGTCCTCAGGAGCCCAGAATTGGACACAGCACTGCAGGTGAGGCCTCACCAGGACAGTACAGGGGCAGGATCCCCTCCCTCCACCTGCTGGCAATGCCCTTCCTAATGTCCCCAGGATCCCACTGGCCTTCCTGGCCACCAGGACACACTGCTGGCTCATGGACAGCTTGTTGTCCACCAGGACCCCCAGGTCCTTCTCCTCAGAGCTGCTCCCCAGCAGGTCAGCCCAAGGCAGCGCTGGTGCTGGGGTTGTTCCTCCCCACGTGCAGGACCCTCCATTTGCCTTTGTTGTATTTCACTTCCTCTCTGCCCATCTCCCCAGCCTGCCGAGGTCCTTCTGAAGGGCTGCACAGCCCTCTGGGGTATCAGCCACTGCTCCAGGCTCTGTGTCCTCAGCGAACTTGCTGAGGAGGCATCTGTCATTTCACCCGAGTCACTGGTGAGTAAGTTAAACAATGCTGGACCCAGTACTGAACCCTGGGGAGCACCACCAGTGACAGGCCTCCAGCTAGACCCTGTGCCAGTGATTACAACCCTCTGGGTTCTGCTATTCAGCCAGTTCTCAATCCACCTCACTGTCCACTCATCCAGTCCACACCTCTTGAGTTTTCCTGCAAGGATGTTATGAGAGACAGTGTCAAAAGCCTTGGTTCCACTGCTCTCCTCTCCTCCATCCAGGTATCTGTGTAATCATAAAAGCCAATCAGGTTGGTCAAGCACGATTTATCTGTAGTGAATCCATGCTGACTATCCCTGATCACCTTCCCATGCACAGGAACTTCCAGGGACTGAGGTGAAGCTGACTGAAATTAGGCCCTTCTGTCCTTCTTGTTCTTTTGGGATGATAATTGCTTTCTTCCAGACCTCAGGAACCTCACCTGTTCTCCACAACCTTTCAAAGGTCCATATAATGATTGGCCTTGCAATGGTGTTGACCAGCTCTCTTCATACTTGTGGATGCATCCTGTCAGGGTATTTCACAGTCTCAAGTTTGCCTGGGTGTTCTCAGAATCCGTCTTTCTTGACCAAGGGAAAGCCTGCCTTCCAACATTCCTTTATCCTGGATTTGTGAGTCAAAGAGACCCAGGTCACATCTTAGGGCTGGTATTGCCAGTGAAGACTGATGAAAAGAAAACATTCAATAACTTGGCCCTCTCTGTGTCATCTGTTACCAGCATTCTTCCCCACTCGTTTAGTAACAGGTCCACATTATCCTTTGTTTTCCTTATGTAATTATTGTATTTGAAAAAGCCCTCATTGTCATTGACAACTTTGGCCACCAATGTATATTCTGTAATTTTAACTGAAGCAGCCTTCAGATTTTCATAAATTTGCTATCTAAATATTTAAATTCTTGATTAGAGAGTTAATTGTGAAGCAGTGTTCATTTGCATCAATTTAATGTTTCAGGAAAGGAAAAGTGTTGATTAATTTTGAGTTCTCACTTTGGCTGTTACAGAAATTGATATATTAGACAAGATTCATTTAACATTGAAAATGTTTGGCATTAGAAATGAAATATTTTCAGTCCTTGAAACATTATTTCTATCATTACTATGATCTTAGCTTTCGCATTTCTAAATATTTTTTTGCAACATAAGCAAGAAGAAAAGTCTGCATATTGAAGTTGTTCATAAATACATGCTTCTACTCCTACTAAATCTCTACAAATTCCAAAAATCTTTGCCACACATATGCTCTTTTAAGAGCATAGTTGCAATTTTTACTCCTTTGTTCCTTATTTCTACCATGATGATAGACAGAAATCCATACAACTTAATGGGATTTTGAATATTATTATATTCAAGTATGAAATTGAGACATAGCAGTAACAGGAAAATATATAATTATTTTATGTGAGTTATACAGGCTGGGAAGGGAAAGGGGAATATAGAAGTTAAAGATCACTTCAAATAGAACATAAATTTGTTGAAATATGAATGAAAACCTAATATATAATAAGTGTTACAAATCAGATTGTCTCACTTAATATAATAAGTATATCAAACAGATGAAATAAGTGCATGTTGTTCATATATATTGATCTGTGCTCTTTCCATAATACAATTATATGAACATGAAATGTTTTATAAAATCATAGGCTTATGATTCATCAACTGAACAGGTTAGTTTTGGCTGGCCACTAGAGACAGGGGACCAGAGCTCATCACATAAAAACTGAATGTTCTACTAGGAATTTCCTGCACAGAAGCTGGTTCAATGACAGAAATTGTTATGAGCTAAATTCTAAATTCTAGGTCCAAGTACCATTTTGCCCAGTTGCTATTCCCACTAGAATTGGTATGTACCTATATATATATATATATATATANCACACACACATGCACACACATACAATATAAACTGGATTGAATTATTTAGCATGGATGTTGCTAAAGAAAATTTGTTATCTGTGATTCCAATAGAATGCATTTCACAGCCTTAGGATGAAGATATTATCACTGAGGATTCTCAGCTGGAGGAGTGGATGTAAGGGGAGGAGTGATAACTTCCGTTGATGCTTTTTTCCAGTTCTACAAACCGGATGTCCAATTTCCCCTCTGCATCATAAGAAATACAAAGAGTATCTTCCACAGCTTGCCACCTTACAGTATGGTGTTGCATCAGGGCATATGGAGGGCCACTGGTGAGCTCGTACCACACTGTTTCATGGAGGCATAAAAAAGTGATTCTTAAGCTCATATGAATAATACCTTCCTCAGGATTGTCCCCCTCCCCGCCCTATTTTCTGTAAGATCAAAGCAAATTCATCTAATAAAACTATATTAGATGGATTGGAGTCTAAATTGCATCCACTTCTAATACTCATTCATTTGAAGAGTGTACAGAAGCCAAATTCAACTATTTTCACAGCCATGGGAACGTGACAAAATACATATTGTGGACCCTCCTGCTGGAACAGAATGTATTCTCTGAAGAAGTAGAAGTTATTACTTCTTTGGATGTATTTTAACAGGGGAAAGATTTAAAAAAAAGAGTTCCCCCAAGTCTAAAGGATTGATATGAATACTGGGGAATGTGAAATCTTTCTGCCTTTTCCATCAGTCAGGAATTGGGAGTAGGTCACCACTCTGAAGAGAGTTCTTCCTACATGGATATGATTTGGTAAGTAAGCATAAATTTATTGATTTTGTCATGTGCATTATAGAGTAGCAGAATATTCTGAGTTGAAAGGGACCCACAAAGGTCATCAATTCAGCTTTAAAGTAGATGGTCCAAATGGGAAATAAACACACAGCCATGGCATTGTTAGCACCATTCTCTGATCAAATGAGAGCTCTAGGGCAGCTTCAGCTTTAGCTAGTATTGATTCTCTTTGAAGTAACAGAATAAACTGAGATTTTACTCAACTCATTTTATTTCAGGAGGATAATTCTAGAGATTAATTTGTCCCTCTAACTTAATTACTTTACCTTTCTATGGAATTTTTCTTCACCTGAATTAATGGTTTATTTGGCCTACCTAAAATTTCACTGCTATCTTGGACATGATTTATCCATTAAAGTAATTTTATTTCCACTTAGTTCTGTAACACTTAGAGCCCAGTGGCCTTGGACTGCTCTCAGTTCTTTCAGGATTTGATGTCACATAGTGGAACTCCACTTTTCAACTGCTTTGTACACCATTTTTCATAGTGCTTCGTCTAGTATTTTGTTCTACTCTTGATTATATGCACAATCTTAAGTATACTGGTCTAAAAGCTAGTCTAGAACAAAGGCTAAGTTCTGTAAATATTGCTTCTGAAATTTTTGTGTTAGATGAGCGTATTTTTTTCTAGTACAGCTATGCACTTTTCATACTGTAAAAACATTGACTTATTTTTTTTAGTGTTGTGTTTTATTGTCTGTTTCTGTTTTTTTTTAAGACAATTGCTTTGTATAGTTCTATTGCCTTTCTAGCTTCTGTAATTGAAGAGAAGGAAATTGCAGTGCTGTATCCTCTTAAACAGAGGAAGCATAGGAAGGTAAAGGGCAGTAAATACACTTTTGTAACATTAAGTTGTAACAAGATGAGCAGTTAAAATAAATCTTCAAACCACTGTGAATTCAGCCTTATGTATGCAGGAGAAATGTAAATATGTATGCTCAGATGTGTTATTTTTTTGTGGGTGGATCTATTTTTTGGGAGGGTGCAGTACATGATCTTTGTGTACAAAGAAAACCTCTGTTCACAACAGTGGAGTCTGAGGGCAGCCTGATAAGCTTTACATTCACATTGTTTTATCCCCCTCTACTCTGGGTGCCCTGCATAAGGAACAATGGGCTTTGCTTCAAGTATTTACCATTCATTATTGGTGTGTACAGTTGAAAAGAAAAAAGGATTAGAAAGACATACTCAGAAAATGAACTGGCAGAAATGTATGCTAACATGGCAGAGCAGCCAAAAAAGGGGAGGATTTTACTGTGAAGACACAAAACAGTTCTTTTCATTTTGTACTGTATAGAACCAAGGACGTACACCTCACTTTGTATTTTACTAACCTTTGGAAAAGAAAATCTGTACTCAGTGGAAATGAAAACAGATAATCTTTTTACCTTAGTCCCCAATCAGTGCTCTGCAGCAACTGTCTGCTGTTTCTTTTTAATGCATTACTAGGAGCATGATAGAAATTTGAGCATTGGGTTAGCCTAAACCTGTGAGTGAGGGCATTGGTGGGTGTCCCTAGAACTCATTTGCAGGTATTCAACGTGACTTCCCCTGGCTTTCAGACAGACCAGCCGGCCTTCTGCTCTTGAGCTGGAAGGCTAAGGTCTTGTTAGAATGAAAAAAATCAGAATAATTCCTGACCAAAGCACTTCACTCATGACTTATAAGCAAATTGCTCTCTAATACATTACTTGACACACTGGTTCTAAAAGATTTCTTTTTCTTGGGGAGATACTAAACGCATACTTTACTATTAGCTGATGGAAATATTAAAAACAGGTCTCTATTTACCATATCATGAAATCAATTTGGCGATTTTTTTCTTTTTTATTGCTGCACTTGATAGATTTTTAAATATTTTAAACAGATACAAATCCTTCTGTGTGATATATTATTTTAATTTATGCCATTCCTTGTGTCAGAAAAAAAATCATGGCCTTCAGCTCTCTAATTCTTCATCAAGTGGCTATTTGTAAGGTTTTAGTCAGAATAGTCATATTTTTAATTGAAAACCTGATCACAGTTTTAATTATTTAGTGAATGAATGAATGAATTAATTGGTATGGTAAATTTAGTGTGGTAATTTTGCTGTGTTTGACAGTAATTGTGCAGGATATCCTAAAAAAAATTGAATCAATCTGTCACTGCACCTGCTTAGACAGATTTTATTAGGGTGCTGAAGTTCAGTACCATTTTATGAATGACCTTGAAAATAATATTTTGAATAAATACATATTATAAAAGTTGTGCCAAATATTACACACTTGAGTTCTCTTTTCACCTTTAATATTGCCTGCAAGAATTAAAATAAACCTTTGGGAGAGAAAAATATAAATATAAGGTTTACTTTTTGCATCTAACTTGCATGTACATATTTGCTGCAAATGTTAAAACTTCAGGGTAAATATCCAACATTATAAAAGTGATAATTAGTAAAAACTTAGGAAGCAGTAAAACATAGATGAAAGACAGATGATTTTTAAAAATGCATAAAAGTGCTGTAAAGATTGACAAAAATTACTGAGTCTCAGTGGTGAGTTCAGGTATTTTGATTGCTCCAGTTTTAAGACATGCATTGCCTTTTTACTGGGCTATATCCTGAAAAATGCTGAAATCATGTAGTTAGCCAGTGGAATGCATGTCAAGCCTATTTGAAATCTTGTTTTCAAGAATTCTTCACACTCAGATCTTAGCAATTTCCGAAAACTGTACAAATGCTGGCTAATAAATTTAGCTACAGTGTATATTTCTTGTTATAACTTGAGTAGTTGTGAAGTATAGAGGGAGAGGTTAAAATAGTCCAATGCTCAAATTTTAGACAGAGAAGTGAGCAGTCCTTTACCACGTCTGCAGGACTTAGTTGGGATTGGGTGTGGATTGAACTGCTCCCTAAAGGAGCATGAGGCCAGGTGGAAGACTGTGGTTTTAAACAGCTACTAATGATTCATTTGTGGTTGCTAAATTATGTTATTACCCAGTAGGATGTATCCTACATTTCATAATCTTGTCACAACATTCAGTAGCAATGCAGTAGTACAGCAAAGAGAATTCATACAAATTCATACTTGTATACATTTATATGAGCCATATTCATACATTCATACATATAGCTCATATAAAGAAGAGGGCCCAAGTGACTCTCATTCATATGCAGTTTAAGGGTAAATGCTTAGATATGCACTTGGGATGGGGCAGCCCTGGATGTACAGACAGAAAGGGAAATGAGACTGGAATGCAGTGCTGAGGAAAGGACCCTGGGCTCCTGGCTGATGGCAAGCTGAACATGAGCCAGCAGTGCCCTGGCAGGCAGGAGGGCCACCCGTGTCCTGGGGACATCAGGGACAGCATGGCCAGGCAAGGGAGGGGATTGTCCTGCTCTGCTCTGGGGCAGCCTCACCTCCAGTGCTGGGGGCAGCTCAGGGTGCCACGGTATAGAAAAGAGGTTAAACTGAAGTTTCCTCTCACCTGAAAACATACACTTAAAATAAGTATTTTACTTGATGGTGACACAGTGTCCTGTAAAATGACAATATAGTTTCTATCTGTGAAGTACTATGTAGATTATTTCTGGTTTGTGAATTATATCTGAGTAGCAGTATTTAGTTAACAAGGAGTTAGTTTTGCCAATATTGATAAAATGGTAGTAACTAGTACTGCTGCTTGTTTGTACAAACGCACTTTTGTTTTGCACAGAACCTAAGTATAACTCTTTCATATGTTCATTATAAACTACTTGAGTTTTTTCATCAATTTTATAATTACTTCATTTTTTTTCTGAACTTTCAGTATGTCCCAGAAAATGGAGATAGAACCACTTTGCTTCATCAGTAGTTGTTGCATGTTTAACAGGTCTTTTTGAGGAAATGTGAAGAAAAGCTATGCCAGTAGAAATTACTGGTTTATTTTTTCCACTGGTTTTTTGTTCATCTACATAGAAAAGAACTTTATATCCTGACATTGCAGAACCCTGCTCCCAGCTGTGGATTTTTGTCCCCTGATACTTAGGGAAAAAACATTTCATACAAACTTTTTCTTTTTCCCAGAAAGTAATTAATCAAAAAGCCCATATGTCCTGTTAATTAGTAGAAGGATTTGTTCTTCTCCGTTTCATAAAAACCACTCACTTACTCACCAAAAAAAAAAAATTCTCTGGCAATATAAGTTTACCTTTGACACAAGTCCTTGTGGTACACGGACTTAAACAGCAAAGGCAGAACCTTAGATCTGGTCCCTGAAATGGAATATGATAGAATAGGAATAATTCAATTGGAAGAGGCCTACAATGATAATCCAGTCCGATTGCCTGACAACTTCATGGCTGACCAAAAGCTACATGTTGCCCTTAGCAACATGCCCTTAGCATTTGTAGTCCAAATGCCTCTTAAACACTTACAGGCTGGAGTACAGGCCTCCTCTCTAGCAAGCCTGTTCCTAGGTTATAACAACCTCTTGGTGAATAAATGCTTTCTAATGTCTGGTCTAAACCTCCCCTGCCTCAGCTTTGAGCCATTCCTATGAGTCCCATCACTGGATACCAGGGAGAGGAGATCAGCACCTCCCTCTTGACCTCTCCTCCACAGGAAGCTGCCGAGAGCCATGAGGTCACCCCTCAGCCTCCTTCTCTCCAAACAGACTAACTCCAAATCCTGAACTCCTCCTCATGGGACATACCTTCTAGCTCTTTCCCCAGCTTCAGTTCAGGTAGAGTTGAAGAGGTGCTTGCAGGACCAATTTTTGTTTAAGAGTACAAATAATGATATATTACCTTAGTTGTTTTGTCTGTACCTCAGACATTTTTAATAATTTCTTGTTTGTTGGATTGCAGTATTTGAACAGCATCATATGAATCCAAGATGATACAGTACAGTTTGAGATAACCCAGTGCTGCTTTGAGCAACTTGGTGGGTAACTAGGTGATTGAGAACATATGAGAACCTTATTATCCCACTCAGAAATGGAAGAAGAAGAAACATTTACATTTACTGCGTAAAATGTGTCCATGTGTTGTGACCTATGCCTACCCTGCAGCACCAGTCCAATACTTCTCATGATACATGGAAAGTACTACAGACACTATGCAGGTAAAATCTGAGGGGAATTCTGATTCCTTCTTGGTGCCATGAAGTTATTTTGAAGTTCATGATGGAACTAAACATTAATGGAAAATATGTACAGGGCAGAAATTAAGCTTTGTATTTTATTTGCGTACACCCATTAATTTGACCAAAATGGTATGTTTTCTATAACACAGACATTGCATTTCTTATGGAGCTAAGGTATGCTTTCTGTGCATTGTGATTTTTTTTTCACCCAAAGCCCTTTTATTTGCACAAGTTGCCTACTGTCAATCATGTAAATTATAAATTTTCACTGAAAATCTTATTCTTTTTGTCATAAAAGTAACAAGTAATAAAATTGTTGATCATTCATTTAGAAACAGTTTAACATTGAGAATGTACAGGAAACCCACTATCCCATACATGAGTAAAACCAGATTAGATAGAGCCAAATATTTTCAATCAGACATAGTTACCCATCCCAAGCCCAAACTTCAAGATCTTGAGATTGAAAATGAAAACATAGATGTTAACTTCTTGTGGTGTTAGCTTTCCTAACCATCTACAGTTCTCTGTAGGGGGGCCTCACAGCAGAGAATGATTTGTCAAGCCAAATAAACTTTAATGCTCAGATGCAAAGTAAATGTTCAGCACCCGGGGAGTTTTGTGTTTGATAGAGTCTCTTGTTATTGTTTTAGCATGACTATATTTTTCTGTGTGAATTTCTATTTTTTCTTCATGAACTTCATGAGAATTTATAATAAACCTGTGATATATCAGTAGACTGACATAATTATTCCATAAAAAAGATGTTTTGTTCCAGTTCAATAATGTTGGAATACTTACTAAATTATGTAGTTAGCTTTAAGGGATTTTATACGGAGCTATTAACTCCGGTGGTCCTATCTTCACAACAGGAGACTCCTTAGGTGGAAGTATCTGATTTTTTCCCATGGCATTTTATTTCCTCTGAAGTGATGCTTGCTTTTAAAGCCTATTTTCTTCTAGTATTTCATTATCTTAAGTTTACTGAAGTAAACTAGAGAGCTTAGAGGGCTCATATAATTACATTAACATCTAAGAAAAGCAATTGGGGCTTTACTGATTAACATTTTTCTCTCTTATTGTGGATGACAACAGGAATTGAGTGCTAATTCATGAATGAGCTTTCCCAAAAACACTAAATGGTGGTTTACACTCAGAGTGCAGTGAGGTAATTTTTTTCTAGTGAAATAGAATCACAAAATCATTAAGGCTAAACCACATCCCTAAGCACTACATCTACACATCTTTTGGAATGCTTCCAGGGGCAATGATTCCCCTGACTTGCCTGGTCAGCTTGTTCCACCACCTTCTCAATGCAGAAATTTTTGCCAATATCCAATCTTAATCTTCCTAGCTGCAACTTCAGGCCATTTACTCCTGTCCTATCACTTGTTACCTGGGATAAAACACAGATCAACACCTCAGTACATGCTCCTCCCTTCAGGTAGTTGTAGAGAGCAATTAGGTCACCTCTGAGCTTCCTTTTCTCCTGGCTAAACAAACCCAGCTCCCTTAGGCATGCCTCATTAAACTTGTTCTCCAGATAGTTTGGCAAAGGTGTCAAGAGTACAGCATAAACACATAGAGGGCATGGTAACGGTCAAAACTACTCCTGGAAATTTGGAAGGCCAGCAGGCTCTTCAGGAATGTTTCCAGCTTGGGTTCCATGGCAGGGTAATCCAGTGAACCAATCTACAACTTTAACATTGCTCATGATTCCTGTGAAAATAGAATACTTTAAAAATTATTTCATGGCTTTTAAAAATCAGCGTAAATTTAAAAGTAATTAGAAGCACAGAATTTATCTTGGGCTAGTAATATCCTTGTGGCTATATGGACCTATTTAAAAATATTGTTATGTGAATCAGTGATTCAAATTGGTAAGATTTTCTGACATCTTGACCAGGACCTATACTGAACTGTTGATTACCTCATGTTCTATAAGTTACTGGAGAACTCAGACTTGCATTACAAAAGGAAAATGAACACAGCCTGGACCAAAACCCCCAAGAAACAGCAAGAATTTGGTTTTAAATGCATGAGAATAATCCATAATTAATTGTTGCAATATACTGTTGTAACCACGAATTTTATACACTTGGAGTAAAACCAGACTGTTTTTATATAGATCTGGAATAATATCTGAAATTATAACAATTAATGCTGAAGAAATAGAATGAAAGAAAACTTGAGAAGGATAAAAACTTCATGTTTCTGTGTTTAAGAATTTTTTAATAGGGTTGGTAAGACTTTATAGGGATCAGATTTCCTTTGCTCTCAGTTTTATAAGCAGTTTTTTCTACCTGTTTCTGATAGACTTTTTTGTTTTTCCCTGACCACTACCCAAGCCTGAGATTGTTAGCTGTAAGTCTGGTCTAAAGTGGAAATTACACTAATTCATTTATTTGATAAGTGTAGTATAGATTTTTCTTTAAATATATGACATTTGCAATATATGTTTTCTTTTTCTTCTGTTTTTTTGGTTTTTTGTTTTTTTTTTTTTTTCTCTGTGCATGTATGTAGATGTATGAATTATATACAATTCATAATGACCAGTGAGAGAGAACTTACAAATATATGAGCTATTTCAGTCGTACTCCTAGGCTATGCAATAGGAATATGACTTTTATGTCCCAGTGTTTTTCAATTGATCTTTAATTTAAATAATCTCCCTCACCAATTCCCAGATGAGGCTAGAAAAAATACCTTGCTATTATTCAAACATAATCTTCCTCTTGTTTATTTCTGTTCTAACTGAATTGACTCTGAATGTACTGCTGTTACCATGAGGACCAAAACATGACAGAGCTGCCAGAGTTATACTTCAAAACATGATTAAAGAAGAGAGAAATATAGAATTCTTGTGGTTGCAAAAACCCTTTAAGATCATTAAGTCAAACTGTAAACTTAACACTATCAAGTTCAGCTCTAAGTGCCACATTTATATGTCTTTTAAATACCTCCTTTGATTGTGACTCTACTACTTTCCTGAGCAGCTTGCTCCAATGTTTGACAACCCCTTTTCATCAAGAAATTTTTTNGTCACAGCACCCCCAGCTCCTTTTTCACCTGTTTTCCATCTATGCTGCCCCCAGAACTGTAGTGCTGCATATGGTGTTGCTGTGACCCAAGAGCAAGATCCAGCACTACATGCTGTTAAAGGTAAATGCACTTTTGCTAGTACATTTAAAACTCAATATTTTTTCTCCTGTGCGTTACAGGTCTTATAGAAAAGCCAGTGACAGCAGTGCCAGGAATAAATTATTTAGTTTTAAAGATTTTTCTATCATGTTATTACTGCTAGTGTTTTAAAGTACGTCAAAAGTGATGAAAGAACACACAGTTAGACTAATGACAAGAAGTGGCAGGGTTTGGAAAAGATTTAAGGAATAAATGTTTTAAATTAAAAATCAGTAATCCTTGCAGTGTCTTCTTCTCAAGAAAGACTTAAAATAAAAAATCACCAGGTTTCAACCTCTTCTCCATGAAAGTGTCCACACTAACAGAAAAATGCTGTTGAATCTAGAACAAGGGATGCTTATTTTAATTGAAATTATCAATTCAGCATTTGGAGATACCTTTGGGAGTCCCATATTGTCATCATTTGTATGGAAGCAGTCTAACAGTAAGAGGTTGCAGAACAAGTGAAGATCTAAAAGGTACATTGAAATAGTTAAACAAAATTATTTTGACTACTTTAAACAAATCAAATAATTATTAAAATTATTTTAGAAAACATTGAGTCTACAATGAGTCAGCATTATTGCAGAGGAAAAAAGAAAGATTATGATATTTAGTTCTCTTACTAGAAACAATGTCGCAGTAGTCCATTTGAAGCCACAAAAAGAACAAGTATGGAAATTCATAAATCATGAATTGCATAACCTTGAGGGAGTGAAATGGTGGAGAGAGAAACTTTTCCTAAAAGATAATAGTGAAAAGAAATTATTTTCTGTAATGTCAGAAATTTCAGTTTCAATAAGCTGTAATTTTGCTAATTTTAGGGATGCAATGACATGAGGCAAAATAATTTTGGGTGTATAAGACTTACTCCCACAAGAATATTTACTATGGGAACTGGGAAGAAAAATCTAGCATGTCTGTAAAGCTGTGCAGGTGGAGAAGGAATGTCATTGATTTCTACACGAGACAAGGGACAGAGAGACAAAGGCCTGAAAATGTATGTGTATTCTTTTTTATGCTGTTAAATCAAGACCAGGAAATTGAAGTTTATGTGGGTTTTATTTGCACATAAAGAGCAATATTCAACAAATTGACAAAAATAAAAGTGCTTGTACAGTGCAGCTCTTTTAGAAGAAAACGGACAGTTATCCATACAAAAAGCCGACAGATGAACATGAACACAGAAGAAACAACATGATCACCTAGTGGTATGGGTATTTTGTGAGTACTGAATCCTGAATGCATTCAAAATATGAATGCTGGTGAATAATTTGGCTTTTGTACATAAACAGTAATAACTTTTGACATCAGTGATTTCATGTGTCACTAAACTTTTGCAGTTTAATAATGAAAACAGAAAAAATCAATTAGAAATAGTTCAAAATATGAATTAAGATTAAATGTGAGGTAAAGTGTGAATTTTTAATAAAGAACCTCAAAACTCAGATGAATAGATGACAATGACTGATAGCTGATGATGAGTCATCTGTTACATTGCTTTCAGAATTCAGATCACCAGAACAAGAAATAATGTGCTGAAAGAGATTTGTAGTAGAGAAAAATTGTACACATTTTCAGCAGGGACAGGCTGATTCAGTTTTAAGGGTTCTCAGAAGAAAATATGAAGTAGAAACAAAAAGAAGCATGACATACTCATGGGTTCCTAAGGAGATGAGCTAGTAGAATTTTTATGCAACTCGAAAGAAATGAATGAGATTATTCAGAAAATAACTATAAATGATCTTTAAAAAGTGCAGTACTTTTGCCAGGAGATGCTAAGAGAAAGAAAAGCATTTTTATGGTCTAACATAATATATTAAAGTATTATAACCTAAAATGGTAGTAAACTTTAGTACCTTGAATGGACAGAGCAGCAGTATTACTTGGAGTCATGTTGAGCTGAATCACTTAGTCTAATATGTGAAAGCTGAACCTTTTCTTTCACTTGAGGATTTCTGAGTGCTGCTCTGTTACATGATTACCTGCCACATTGAGAAATTCCTTTTCTTCTCTTCTACCCCATACCTTTTCCAGTTTCTCAGCGGCCGTGCGACGTTTGAAGGCAGTGAAGAGGCGCTGGAAATGAAAGATTCCCCACCACAAGTCAGGCAGCCTTCATAAAATACTGCCATCCCCAACCTGCACAAAACTCAAGCTATTTATGTATCATATTTGCTGATTTTTTTTTATTCCCCCTCCATGTTTTGGCCTCTAAAAACTGCATTGTATGAAGGCAGGGACAGGGCTTATTGGTGCCTGCAAATGGTCCAACTTTTCCATCCTGTCTTGTCTGGACAGTGATGAAAGTTGCAGTTTTGTGACCATACTGTTTCTTCTACTGCCATAGCAGAAGGAACTGACAGGATTTTCCAACCATAATGTTACTCAGTGCAACATTTCCTGTGTCACTGTGTTCCTCTATCACAGCTCCTGCTTAACAAACATTCTGGACAGTCAGCTCCTACAGCGCATTATAATATGAACCAAATGTCGTGGGTTTTTTAATACTGAAACTCAGTATGTCAGAACTTTAAAGCATTTTACACCACTTTAAGACAAATAAGCAGATTATCAGAGTTGTTTTCTTCTCTTAGAAAACTGATTCTTTAGAACAGTGTAGCTTTCTTCATCATGGAATTCTAATAAAAAATAAAAGAACTATGAAGTCATGATTTTCTTTGTAGAAATTACTATTGCACGGAGCAGCTGCTAAAACATCTCCTTTAGTGAGCCTTGCTGTAGTTGCTGTTACTTTATCCAATAATTTGGAGACTACCCCTCTCTTTCTGGGTCATTGCAGGCTAGTTCAAAACTGGTTAACATCAGAGTATGTCCTGCATTATGACACCCTATTTCATTATTGTAGACAGTGAGAGTACCAGCTTGCAACTTCAGCATCCCATAATATGTGTGGTGGGATTTTTAATTTACTTTTTTTATTAGAAAAGAAAATAATTCGTGAAGACTGAAATTTCCCATATAAATGTAGACGAGACCTGATGAGTCATTCATTGAAGATTACCCTGGATACAAAACTGGATTTCTCATTAGAATAATTCAATTCCTTGCTTTTCTCTCCACATGCATTGTGCTATTCTGGCTTATATTTAATTTGAACAAGAACTAATCTGTAACTTATCTATGTAGATGAAGTGTAAGTCTCTTCCCACCCACCTCAGAAGTAATTAGTTGTAGGTAATGATCTGCTTCAATAGGAGAAATTGAGAAAGGCCTACCCCAATACAGCTAATACTTTAGTGAAATCCTTCTGAGAGGACAGCAGGGGAGTGAAATCTTTGTATTTTATGACTGGAGTGCGGTGATGGATCGACACTGGCTCTTTAAGAAAGAAAATGAGGAAAGCTGCCTTTCATTTGTGAGAGCAGCATGAAGAAAGGAAAGGAGCTCTGCATATGAGGTGATGAGCAAGCTAAAAACTTATGGATTGGGGCTAGTGGTCAGACCAATATCAGTGGTATTGTGGGAGGGGTCTTCTTCAGATGTCAAGAAGAGGTAGTAGATCAAAGATGAACTGGAAGAAGCCTCACATTTACAGGTCTTAGTCCTGTGGAAGGACCCTATAACTAGGCACATGCAATGTAGGAAACTTCTGGAGTGCTTTGATGACGACTTCTGATGCAGGTAATCAAGGCACCAACAAGGAGAACTCTCAAGTGGACCTGATACTTGAACAAGGAGATCTGTAGAGGAGTTGAATGTGGACAGCAGCCCTGGCTTCAAAGACTGTGGGATGTGGGGAGTTCAGGATCATGAGAGGAGGGAAAAGAGAAATAGAAAGATCATAGCTCCTAGAGAGTAGACTTTGGCCTGTTAAGGCATTTCCTAGAAATAGGGTACAGCCCAGATGAGAAGAGTGGACCAGGAGACCTGGCTGACTTTCATGGATCACCTTCTCTAAGCTCAAGAACAGTATATGCTAACAAAGGAAAAATCAACTAGCTGTTTGAGGAAGCCTGCATGTAATAAAGAACTCCTGAATTCCTGATAAACCTCAAACATTAAAAGGAAGCATACAAGAAGGGAAGTCAGGGGCACATGACTCAGGTAAAATATAAAAAAACTTTTTGAGCACACAAGGATGGGTTTATGAAAGTCAAATTCATGTTTAGTTGAATCTGGAGAAAGATATAAAGGGCAAAAGGAAAAGTTTCTACAGGTACATCAGCAGTGAGGTTAAGACTAGCGAACAAGTGGATCTGCCGCTGAATGGGTCATGGGACCTAATAATAAACAAGAGGGAAAACACCAGACTACTCAAAGTACACACTGGAGATTGCCATCTGGAAAGAAGATGGACAGAAAAGTACCTGGGCACCCCGGTGAACGAGCTCAGCATGAAGGAGTAATATGTCTTTGTAACAAAAAAGGCTAAGAGGATTCTGGACAGCATTAGTAAAAACGTGTCTAATTTGTCAAGAAGAGCTATCTTTTCCCTCTACTCAGCCCTACTGGAAGCATATCTGGAGTGCTGTGTTATGTTCTGGGTGCCCCACTACAAGAAAATCATGAATCATTAAATGAATGCAGCAAAGAATCATGAAGATGATTAAAGAAACTGAGCATGAGACATGCAGGAGAAGGCTGAGGGCTGGAACTGTTTAGCCTGGAGGAGAGGAGGGTGAGGTTATCAATGTGTATAAATGTCTCTTAGGGGAGTATTCATGATGGAACCAGCTTCTTCTTAGTGCTCAGTGACAAGGCAAAAAGCAATGGGCATATTTTAACTATTCAAACACATGAAATTTCATCTGAACACAACAAAACACCTTTTTAATGCTTTGCATTTTATTTATTTGTTAACTATGTACTTTTAAAATAATATTTTGTATTATTTATATTAATATCTATTATTATTATTAATATTTATTCTTATTCTTATTCTTATTCTTCTTATTATTATTTTCTTATTGAGAGATGGTCAAATACTGGGCCAGGTTGTCCAGAAAGACTGAGGAGTAGCCTATTGATAAGTCCAGAACCTGACTTGATACTGTCCTGACAAACTATTGCCTGAGTTTGCTTGAACTGCACATGAGCTAGATGAACACAGAATTCCTCCAAGCTCAGAGATTAGGTGATTCACTCTTAGTTGATTTGGTTTCCAGGAGATTGTGCTGTCCTGGACTATTTGACTCTGAAGAGAAAGGTTAGAGAAAACAAACATCTTGAACCATTTTTTTAATGAAAATGCTGAAAGAACTTTCTTTCCATATGTCACAGAATAAGAAGATTTCTGAGATGGAACAGTTAGGCAGTACACAAAACCAATTCGCTATTCAACTCCGATGGCGTAAGTGTTCTTGGAAGAGAGTGTACTTGTGCAATATTATATAAAATGTCAGCATGATATCCTTGTTATGGAACTGGTTTATATTAAACTTTTACCTTGAGGTATGATTGAATTAACTCAAGAAATAGTAGTGACCTGGTGTAGCATGAACACAGAGAGGTAGCAGCCCGATCTGACCAATCTATAAGATTAAAGTCTCAAATGCTATTATCATTTGAATTTCTACCCATACCTTGGCAATTCAAGTGATCTGAGTTTAAATAATTCTTCTACCAAGGTTTTTCTGTGTAGATGGAAGTGCCAGAATTTAACTGCATTTAAAATGTACTTTGCTTTTCAAGAAGATAAGCCTTGTGAAGAGAAGATGGTTATAGTAATAAATTTATAATGTTGAGTTTATTCATAAAAGAGTATATTTGGGTGGTTGTTTGGCTTTCCACTTCTCAGTGTGATTTGGTTTAAGACTTTTATTCATTCTCCTTCTTTCCTTTTTAATTTTCCTGTGTTCTTTGTCTTGAGTATTTAGATACAGCAGTTCCTTGTTAATTATCAAATACGTCTTCAGCAGAACTCTCCATAAATTTTTATTGACACAGTAGTTTGAGTAAGCCCTTTTTATGTGAAATCATGGCGTACAAACACAGGAGGACCATCCTGAAATGATGGCTTCTGTTGTGCGCACTTTGTTTTACTTGCTTTTTTCAAGTTATGTTTTTACAATTACATGCAACAAGAAGTTTTTGATTATTGTTACGTAATAGAATATAAACATCTAACTTGAGCAAGATAGTCTTACTAGTTCAGGGTTCAACAAATTGACAGATTTTCATGGCAAGATATTGCAATTTTTTAATAAATCACCATAAATTGCAATTTATTCCCTGTCTTCCTACAATAACATTATTCAAAGTATTCCCTATATAAAACTATTGGAATTATATTTCCCTATTGACCTGAGGAAATAAAATAGAATATCTTCCTGGCTTTGTAGTTTTCTTCCTTTCAAAAATCAGTCTGAACCAACAGGTGCAAATGAAGATTCTTTGTCAGGGCCTGTTCTCAATTATCCTTACCTGGGAACCTAAGAGATACCTGTTTGCAAGGTAATGGGCTGAAAACTCAAAGCTAGTTCTTAATTTTCTGGGAAAAAAAAATCCTAAAGTTAATAATTCCACTGATTTTGAGTCTTAATACCAGGTTGGATGGGGCTCTGAATAACCTGGTCTAGTGGTGGTTTCCCTGCCCATGTCAGAGGGGTTGGAATGAGATGATCTTCAAGTTTCCTTCCAACTCAAGTCATTCAGTAGTTCTATGATTTTAAGACACTTCAAAAGATTCTATGCTTTACCTACTTTGTTGAGAAGTAACAAAAAATGCACATGGGAAATATAAAATTACTAGAAGTATGTAGTAAAGTTTTTTTGATGACCTATTTCAACTCAGAATAGAGTTGAACATTGTGAATGTTCATCTGCAAAAATCACAATAGCCAGCAGTGAAAAGTCAAATAGAATATTAGGTATTATCCAGAAAGATATAGAGAACAAAATAATAACTGGCATGCATTTAATAGACAAGGAGAGTATTTTTTTGCAGAAAATGTAGAAATAAAAATTGCAAAGTATAAGAGGAAGTTATATAAACAGGTTGGAAAAAAGCACATAAACAAATAGGATTAACTATGAGCTTCTGATCCTAAATACAACAACCCAAATAAAACCTCTATGTAAGAATATCTTAAACTTGATTTTAATGAAGGAATATTAGCAAAATGGAGGAGGATCACTTTTAGTCTTTGTCTTTTTCTAACACTGTTTCCCATACCATCTCTTTCAAAGTGCCATCAGATAGGATACTGGGGTAGGTGTAGAACTAATTTGGAATGTATGACCATCTCTCCCTTTGTCAAACAAAGTAAGAAGCTGTGGTGCTCACAATTTTTGTTTTTAGTTTCAGAGCTAAAACTGGATATATTTTTTTATTCTGAATAGAGTGTCAAATATTTATTTGTTCTGAATACAAACTTTCTTGTGTGGACTGCTTACCATTGGGCAAACACAGCACCCTTGTAAAATTTAAGCCAACAATAGCAAATGAATAATAACTAAAAGTCTTGTTCATGCGGTAGTATAATCTTGGTAAACTGAAAGGATATGAGTTCTGTACCTTGGGTTGCAATTTCAAAGTACATTATAAAGATTTCAGAGGCTTTTGTAATGTATTTCTTATTAGTGTAAAATACAAGCATGTTTATCTTTTACTGTTTTCTGATAAAGTGAACTGCACATTCTCTTAAAGTAACAGTCATGCCTCAAAAATTGTATATAATTAAGTTTAGTATTGCTCTGCTTATAAAGGTGCTCAGAAACAGCTTGAAATGGAAGAAGTACCCCAGCAAGAAGGATAAAGTTGCTTTCCCCTTTAAACCATAGCTGGACCCCTTTAAGGCATCTCTGATCCCTGACCATAAAAAAATCATATTAAAATAATACCTTGGAAAACTTGAAAAATAAAATTTTGATAGAAGATTTGGTTCAAATTTCTCTACTTGTAGTTTAGTGTCTGTCACAGTGTAACCCCAGCCTGCGAACAAGGACAATGCAGACTCTTGCTCACTCCCTCACCAGCAGGAAGGAAAAGGGAATTGAAAGGGTAAAACCTGGAAAACTCATGAGTTGAAATTAAAGACAGCTTAATAGGGAACACCAAAGCCTGACACACAAGCAAATAAAAGCAAGGAATTAATTCACAGCTTCCCACAGGCAGGCAGGTGTTCAGCCATCTCCAGGATAACAGGGCCCTGTCACATGTAACAGTGACTTGGGAAGGCAAACTCCATCTCTCCAAATATCCCCCATTCATCCTTCTTCCCCCCACTTTATATGCTGAGCATGATGTCACATGATCTGGAATATCCCTCTGTTCAGTTGGGGCCACCTGTCCTGGCTGTGTCTCCTCCCAACCTCTCAGGTACCCCCAGCCCCCTCACCACCATGGCAATACGAGCAGCAGAAAAGGCCTTGGCTCTGTGTGAGCTCTGCTCAGCAACAGCAAAAACATCTCTATATTAACAACCTTGTGTTCAGCACAAATACAAAACACAGCCCCATGCCAGCCACCAAGAAAATTAACTATACCCCAGCCAAAAGCAGTACAACGTCTTTCAGGAATATTTGTTTACGTACAACCAGGAATAATTGCTTTATTACAGAAGATTGTATTCTGTTGTTTTGTTTACCTTATATTATTTTATTTTATTCAACTGACTGTGATGGGGTTTACTTTAAGAAAATGAAACCTTTCAAGTGAGTTAATATTAGATATTCATCTGCTAGCCTAAAATTTGTTGCTTCTTGGTTTTTAACATCTGGTGAATTTTATGAAATTCTAAAACTTTATGAAAGTGTATTTAAATTGGAAATTTTCTAGAACATCATAAAAGCAAGAGTAGATATGACTTAGCTGGATTATACTTAAATCAGAAATTGCTGTTTTTCTGTCTTGGTGCTGCTAGAGATCTCTATTCAAACTGATAATTTGTTCTGTTAAGCAATTTTCAAATATTACTCTTTTCTATAGCTTCTTTAAGATGGGATATTTTAATATCACTCCTATTTCTTTAGAATTTATTTTCCCTACATGTTAGGAAGATTATTGTGCTATACAGCTCTGCTCACAGAGGGTGGATAAGAAGACAGGTTAATCCAGAACACAGCCTTTGATAAACCTGTAGACTCAGAATATCAAAAAAAGCCCATTTTGGATGCAGGATGCTGGTGGGTTCTATGCTTTTTTTCTTCAGCTTGATAAAGATTTTCTCAGGTAAGTTGCAAAATATATTCTGGTAAAACTCATTTACAGAGTAACTATATCTTTTCCTCATGTAATGTTCCTTTTTGTCCCAGTAGCTAGGTTTCCTAAGCTTGTCTTGCACATAATCAATAATCATGGAACTAGCCTCATTTATACCTTATACAAATCTTGCTGGAAGGAACTTTTTTTACCTTTTCTTTTCTTTATCTAGACTTCCCTAGAATGTGCGAATTTCTTATGCTGGTAATGGAAAATTTTTGCAAAAAATTATCCATTAGTTGTGGCAACAGGGAAATTGTAATGCTTTCAGATATATGAATATCCTGAAAAACTCAGTCATCCAATATTTGTGTGGTCAAAGGATGATAAAAATGAACACGGTGGTGTGTGTAGAAAAAAATACAAAACTTAATTCAGTGATATTGAGGTAAATATGTTTTAATTTGTATTTCTGAGGACATAATAGTATACATAAGCTTTGGCCGAGTCCCAAATATTTGACAAAACTGGCATAAGGGAAACCTGGTGGGGTGAGTCCCTTGACTGGAGGGCCCTGCTGGATGGCTACAGGCTGTTCAGGAGGGGCAAGCAGGGCAGAAGAGTTGGAGGGGTGTATTAATGGGCAGGTTAAAATGCATGGAGCTCAATTTGGCAATGTCAGTTGAGGCAATACCTAATCTAAAAAAATTCAGAATATATACTGGACGTACAGTGAGGCCAAATTTGTATTTTAGTCTATATGCCTAAGTAATCATATGACATGCTAGATAACTCTGATTATTAGAGTGGAAAAATAGGAGGTAAAGACTCATGGGTAAAGCTTTATACTCAGAGTTGCAACTGGACTTTCATTAAAAAATGTGAATTTCCCTTTTGGGAAGCAAATGACCTCTGTACACTACTTTGCTGTGGCTATGTTTTAAAATAAAGCTCCACTACCAGGAGGTCCCAACATTTTGTATTGTGCTTGTAATGTTATGACCCTATTTTAGTATATTTATTGGAAAAAAATTACATGTGAATAGTTTTATTTCCAGAAGTTGGATGAAATCAGTGAAAGGATTTCATTCCAGTATTTCAGGCAATAAAGTCACTTGTTTCAGGATCTGAAACAAAAATGTTAACATGAATATTTTGTCAGTTTTGTCTTCTATTTTCCTACCATAAAGATGCATTTACAGCAATAAGTAAAGTATCTGTATCAAAGCTCTCACTTATCCTGAAAGATTTGACATATGTGATGTCATATAACTCTTCTCTTTAGGTAATGGGATGGAAGCTTTTTTCCTTGTCAGGAACTTTACTTTTTTGCACATGTGCATCTCAACTTCCTTCCCATGCAGAGGCAAGTAATCAGAGTACACTTCACAGAACTCCAGATAATGGCTAACAAACTCATTTTTCAATAACAACAGTTACTATACAATTAAGGCAAGTATGGGTGAGCCTTTGTTTCTTGATCAAGTATCATTAACAGGCTAAATCTTGTACTAACATTTTTGGAACATTCTGACAAGTAAGTTGCTTAGTTATGAATTCCATAGGATTTGAGATTATTACTGAATGAGGTCCTCCTAGGCAACTGACAATGCATCATGAAGGTGAAATGAGAGTAGTTCTACCTTATTGAAGCCCACAAAACCCAGGTCTGCATATCAGGTTTTTCATTATATGTGCAACAGAAAACGCAGTACTCTTGGCATAATCTATATAAACAGATCTGAAATTCAAAACTGTATCATCAATGTGACTTTGAATGACTTTTTTCAGTTATTTTTCCCCTGCTTTTGGCATGATGTTTTCATTGCTGAGGGACATCCCTATCTACAGACAATTTTCAAAAAAGGTGCTGTCGGAAGAATAGTCACTGGAGGTAAAAAAAGAAGAGCTTGTGGGAAATTTTCTGATTAAAGAAGGGCAAGACTAAGAAAACTGCCTAATATATCAGAACCTGGGATGAAGATGTTGGAAGTATAAACAAAGTCCTGGGGCTGGAGCCTTGGATTTTAGACCTTTGGGATAGATAGACCTACTTAACCTCTGAGATAGACCTACGCTATTTCCTTCCGGGAAACAAATCACAGGACTAGAGGAAACAGCCTCAAGAGGTACCACAGGAGATTTGGATTGGACAGTAGGAAAAATTTATTCACTGAAGATGTTGTCAAGCATTGGATCAAACTGCCCAGGAAAGTGGTTGAGTCATAATCCCTGGAGGTGTTTAGAAGATTGTCCTGGTTTAGGGCAAATTTAGGAGGAAACCTCCAAATGGGGTTCCTCTGGAAAAGCAAACCCAAATGGCCCCTCCCCCACAACTGGTCCGGAAAAAGAACTTCCTTGGAGAAAAGTGGAAAAAGCTATTTATTTAACAAACAAAGTGCCCACTAGCACACAGAATGAATAATATGAAACAATAAAACCTTTCGTTGAAGTGAGATGACAAACTGAGAAAAGTCCTTGCTGTGGGTGCAGCTTGTCTCTCTCAGTCTCTTACCAATTCCTTCGGCGCTGGAGAAAAATTCTTTCCAGGGCCCTGAAGGGCACAGGTGTAATCTCTCAGTTCTCCGCTGGGTTTTCAGTCCAGAGCAGGTTTAAACAGTCCCAAGAAAATGGAAAAAAAAGAAAAAAAGCCAGTCCAGGGAACTTCTCTGCCCTAGTTAGCTAAAGCTAACTAGAAAGCACAAGGGATCTCTGTCCTGACACAGTCTGTCTGAGTCTCAACTGAACAAAAACAGGAGAAGAATGCAGAGGAGTAAAATAGTTTTTAAAACAAACTGTGTGCTTCTTGTTTTGCTCTGAGAATCAGTCTTAAAGGTACAGAACACAATATACAGAACAGACGACTGGGGGTACAAGCATCATAAAGTCACTCTTGAACAGTAGATGTGCAGATGAGGTTCTTAGAGATGTGGCTTACTCTTGGACCTGGTAGCGTTAGTTTTAAAATTTGACTCGATCTGAAAAATATTTCCCAAATTAAATGATTCTATGGTTCTTAAGGGTGCTTCTCAGATCTCAAGGAGTGTTTCGTGAGTTAGACCTCATTTTTGTGCTAAACTGAGAATAATCTCATGCAGATGAGTCTGGGAACCTGAAAGTCTGGTAGGAAATTCCCGGGGTCTCTGCCTCAGAGACAGACATACTTGTACAGCATTATTTTTGTCATCAGTTTCATGTTGGTGTGTTACAAAACTGTCATATATACCACCAAAATTACATTAGTTTGTTTGATGAGATGTTTCCTATAAAGAAAAACTCACTGGACTCTTCTTGCATCTGTATAGTAATATGATTTATTTCTTTGTGTGGTATTGGTAGGTCCACTCTTCTACTGGAATTTGAGTCCTTTGTTCTCTTCGAACAGGTATTTTTCCAGTTCTTTCAGACTCCCTGTGCTTCCCAGGGTTCATCATTCTTAAAGGAGATAAAGGACCGGTTACTGTCTTTTTCAGACTTTTTCTGTGAAAATGATTTGTTCTGTTGAATTAAAACAATTTTCTTTCCTTAGAAAACTCTACGTATTGATGACCTACAAAGTATTTCCTTTTCATTTGCCTCAAGTATATAATTTTCATCCTTCTAAATACATAACGGGAATAAACATTGGTATTCCTTGTACTATTAACAATTCCACTATTTCAATCTGATTAACTAGATTATTACTAAAAAATTTTAATTTTTTAATGTAAATGAGTACCTTATTTATGCTGAGATGCATAATCACATTTTAAATGGTGTATTTGAAAACAATTGGAGGAAAGATATAGCAAAAAATTATTCTGAACACACATAGAGGCTTTTTTCACTAAAAATATTTGCATCATTAAAAAAAAAGGAAAGAATTGCCTGACAGAATAAAAGTTAATTTTATTTAACTATGATTTTAGGAGTATGAATCATCATGGTTTTCGCCTTTTCCATACTGCAAGTAATGAATAGCAATAAATCTAGTCACAGTGAAATGCATCATTGAAATGGTCTGTGAATAATATATTCTCATTTACTTTTTAATAAAAATTAGAGAATCCAAGAGCAAGAACATTTACTGGTTTGATAGTTTCCTTGAGTTATATTTTCAAAGTATTTAAATAGTTATTGGTGAGAAAGAAATGAAGAGAATGTAGGAATGGAAAGCAGAGCATTGCTTGAAAGAAGGGTAGCGTATTTAGTCTATATCTAAAATAACTATGCTTATAAATAGTGGTTGTGGATCTCAAACACACTCACAGCTCAGTGGGAATTGTATCGGTTCTCCAGGTATAGAAGCTAAGACATGGAGATGGTGAAAGCATTGCCAGTGCCATTAACATTCTGAGTAAAGCAGAAAAGAATGTCCAGATAATAATACTTACAAGCCAGCACTTACTCCTTGTGTCCTGTAAATATAGTACTGGTTCATGAAACACTAAGTACCTAGCCTGGGTCTTTTCAGAGGAACTGTTTGAATACTTAAGGTAATAATAAATAATCCCATGTCATCTTTTAACTGAGCATAAAATCATTACTTATTCTAAGTAAATTATAAAATTAATATTTAGGTGTTTTCATCAAAATATTCTGTTGAAAATTAGAGAATTATTTTGTACAGATGTAGATAGAATTATTAGAGATTATTATTTTCTGACTCAAGCCAGTTTTGAGTCACAGAGCTGAGTCAAGAAGTTGTTTTGTAGGTGGGATAGTAACAACGCTGTTAATCATTAGGAGAAATGGTGTCGAACCCCCAAAATGAGCCTCTGACTCTTTGGTACTCAACATGCCTCTGGGCTGCAGGTAAACAACCTAAGGTGATTACTTTAGCCTATTTGTCAGATAACTTATGATTCAGTTCTGCTATTGGGCATGACATCGAGATGAAGGAACACAAGGCGCTGTGTCCTTTTTCCCCCTAACCAGTATTCTTTTAAAGAGCATTGTGCTGGCATATCAAAGTCTTTAGAAGTAGGACTGCAGGACTTGGTTTTTTAAGTACTTTCATATTTGCCTATTTGATCTTGGAAGAGAAATGGAAAACTTTAGGATACCAGTAGTCGTTTGATCCGGGTCACAAGATTGAACTTCAATTGGAAAGAATGGGAAGCTGCACTAGGGTGGGTTGGTTAGGGATGATGACCTGACACTACACACTTTGTTAGAGATGTATACTCTGTGTATCACATCTGATGTGAGGCTTTTAAAAAATGCTTTTAGCCAAACACTAGGGATGATTGGAAATAGATAATCTTGTTAAGTGTGTCAAGTGGTCTGCAGAGAAGTGGCAAAAAAAACCAGTCCGCATTTCAGTGTCAGGACTCTTTACTTTTTGACTTCTCTCAGGCTGATTTTATTTTCTGGCGAACTTGTGATATGTGGCTGACTTTTGTTCGTTAGGTTACAGTGGCTTATTTTTGCACAAAAATCTATGCCTACTAATGAGCAATTACTGATAAGAACTAAGAAACATGCCTGCTAATTAGAAGGCTAGCAAATGATCCCTCGAGCATTAAGTTAACCACCCAGGAAAAAATGAAAAAAGGAAAGAGACATTTTAAATGTCCCAGCCCAGAGTCTGCTCTGGACAAAAAGTGTTGAAGTAAGTTAATTGGTATCTGAAAGGTTGCCATGTTCTAGAATTCAGTTAATTGGTAACAGGGCAGGGATTAACAGGGAGTCTTCCAGACCTTTAAGGTAAAAAAGAAAGCCTAATATGTTCCATTTAACTGATTTCATGAACAGACACTTTACAAGAACTTTCTTTTTTCTTTTGTACATTCTCAGAGATAAGAAAATGTCAGAAGCAGAACTATTTCTTGGGGTTTTTTTATCAGCAATCATGATCTTGGATCATTTTATGTAGCAGATGACACACCTGCCATTCCAAAGCTTGGTTTTCATTCTTAGTGAGTGGTTTTGTGGTAATGACAGCAATGGCTTTTGCTATGCTTGCTCAACAATTTCTTGATGGAATACTGATATAAATTGCCTAAAATTCTGTTAATACATGTAATGCTTCTTAAAACCATGTTGAATATTCAGGCAAATCTACCAAAGCATGTTTCTCTTCTTTTTCCTGATAAAATCATTGTGATGAACATTTCCTGGTTTAGATGCCTGAGCATTTGTACTTGAACAGGTGGCCCTTTTTTCCACAAATTGATTTAATTTTAATTGCCACTGAAACATTAGGTGTTTATTATTTAATTTCTCCGAAACTTGACTTTAATATTTGTGTTGGAATTTTTCCATTTATTTCTGGCTTTATTCGGATCATATTCCTCTACCTCTCTAATTTTTGGATAGGAATTGAAGAAGCTGCCCAGTGAGCTCACTTTCTCAATTCAGCTATCTAGTTCTGACTGTATGTGGCTCCAATTCAAGGATTTTTATGGTGTTTGGACTTGCCCCAAAAAACTCCAACTGGTGAAGTGTATCAAAAAACCTCATGTGATAGACTATTTTTAGCTTTGATAGCAGCATTTTTCATTTCTTGCTGAGCTATAATTAATTTAATTATTGTTTTTAATTTATTCAGCTGTCTTAAATATACACTATGCACACACTGAAAATACAAGCATGAAGTTAAACTTCTCCCTGGATGACTATAACACATTAATTCTTGTCGTACTTTTACAGTGATTGATTTTACTGTTGATTTCCTTCAGAGTATTTGCATTAATGCATATCATTTTATAATATTTGTTTTCTTGAATTATATTGCAGCTGAATTAAGAAAAATAGCTAAATTATTAATTAAGATTTAATGATTAAAAATTGGAAACCATTTGCTTACAGCCACTGCTCAAGCTCCAAGTACAAATGGAGCTCTCATTAATGCCACCGTGGTGGGTTAATCTTGGCAGGATGTCAAGTGCACACCAAAGCCACCCTATCACTNGAAGCAGAACTATTTCTTGGGGTTTTTTTATCAGCAATCATGATCTTGGATCATTTTATGTAGCAGATGACACACCTGCCATTCCAAAGCTTGGTTTTCATTCTTAGTGAGTGGTTTTGTGGTAATGACAGCAATGGCTTTTGCTATGCTTGCTCAACAATTTCTTGATGGAATACTGATATAAATTGCCTAAAATTCTGTTAATACATGTAATGCTTCTTAAAACCATGTTGAATATTCAGGCAAATCTACCAAAGCATGTTTCTCTTCTTTTTCCTGATAAAATCATTGTGATGAACATTTCCTGGTTTAGATGCCTGAGCATTTGTACTTGAACAGGTGGCCCTTTTTTCCACAAATTGATTTAATTTTAATTGCCACTGAAACATTAGGTGTTTATTATTTAATTTCTCCGAAACTTGACTTTAATATTTGTGTTGGAATTTTTCCATTTATTTCTGGCTTTATTCGGATCATATTCCTCTACCTCTCTAATTTTTGGATAGGAATTGAAGAAGCTGCCCAGTGAGCTCACTTTCTCAATTCAGCTATCTAGTTCTGACTGTATGTGGCTCCAATTCAAGGATTTTTATGGTGTTTGGACTTGCCCCAAAAAACTCCAACTGGTGAAGTGTATCAAAAAACCTCATGTGATAGACTATTTTTAGCTTTGATAGCAGCATTTTTCATTTCTTGCTGAGCTATAATTAATTTAATTATTGTTTTTAATTTATTCAGCTGTCTTAAATATACACTATGCACACACTGAAAATACAAGCATGAAGTTAAACTTCTCCCTGGATGACTATAACACATTAATTCTTGTCGTACTTTTACAGTGATTGATTTTACTGTTGATTTCCTTCAGAGTATTTGCATTAATGCATATCATTTTATAATATTTGTTTTCTTGAATTATATTGCAGCTGAATTAAGAAAAATAGCTAAATTATTAATTAAGATTTAATGATTAAAAATTGGAAACCATTTGCTTACAGCCACTGCTCAAGCTCCAAGTACAAATGGAGCTCTCATTAATGCCACCGTGGTGGGTTAATCTTGGCAGGATGTCAAGTGCACACCAAAGCCACCCTATCACTCCCCTTCTCAGCTGGACAGGGGACAGAAAGTATGATGAGAGGTGTAGGGGTTGAGACAAGGCTAGGAAGAAGCCAATCACTCGTTACCATCACAGGGAAAACTGACTTGACCCGAGGAAGTTCAATATATTACAAATCAAATTGGAACAGGTTAGTGAGAAAAATAAGATTAAATCTTAAAACACCTTCCTACCACCCCCCACCTTCTTCCTGCCCTCAACTTCACCCCAGAATTCTCTACCTCCTCCTCACCAAATGGAGCAGGAGGATGGGGAATGGGGGCTGCAGGCAGCTCACCGTGTTGTTTACACTGCTCNGTTGTTTCCACTGCTCTCTCCTCCACCAGGGGAGTACTTCTCACACTCTTCCCCTGCTCCACCTTGTGGTGCCTCCCATTGGAGCAGGTTCTCCACAACCTGAGCCCTGCCCGTGGGCCACAGTTCTCCTCCAGCACGGGTCCTTTCCATAAGGTGCAGTCCTTCAGCAACCGGCTGCTCCAGCACAGGTTCACCACAGGGGCCACAAGTCTTTAAAGCTGCTGCAGCAAGGGCTTCCAAAGCAGTTACAGCTTCTCTTCAGGCATCCACCTGCTCTGGCCTGGGTCTCCTCCAGGGGCTGCAGGTGGCTCTCTGCACCCCCAGGGACCTCCAGGGGCTGCAGGGGCACAGCTGCCTCACCATGGTCTGCACCAGGGCCTGCAGGGGAACCTCAGCTCTGCTGCCTGGAGCACCTC
>WBMY01003801.1:0-19857 GCA_013397315.1 Donacobius atricapilla | reverse complement strand
TTCCAACACAAACCATTCTATGATTATATATATATATATATCTTCATAATTTATGATTTTAAAAAATTGGTTCTTTGAACAGGTTGCAAAAACTTGTCACAGTGAAGTGAGAGGGTAGTGTAATAGCTTGAACGAGCAGCAGGAGGCAGGACTTCAGCCCTGTAGTACTGCTGTGGAGAAGGTATTGTCAAAGAGTAGAGTGAGATTCAGAATTATGATTTAAATTATGCATGATGTTATAATATTATGTTAAAATGGGAGAGTCTATGGTTGCACAATATAGTGAGTTGATCTTAGTATGTAGAAATCTTAACCTTTTAATTTTTAATATACAGTACCCTTTTAAATTTGACCTTTTCTGTCTGCTTGAATAGTTTGACTTAATAGTATTTTCTACTGAAGCAAGAAAAAAATCTGCATCCAAACATTATTTTTGCAATATTTCTTGCATACCATCAGATCCTAGTATGCTTTTATCAAAAGGCTTATATTTCTAATAGTAAACAGTTGTAAGAAAGACTTCCTTTTTCACTGAGAATTCCTACAGTAAGAATACTATTTGATTAGTTTATAAAAAGGGGAAAGCACATTTTATTTATAGACGAAGTGAAATACAATCTGAAATATTTTTCAGTTTTATGCTGTATATTGAGTGAACTCATTTTAGTAATGCAATTTACCAGTATAAACTCTTTAGATAATAGTGATGCCTTGAGAAGGCTGACCTGGGACAGAGACTGGACAGAGCTAAGAGAATAAAGTAGGTATTTATTAAAAGGCCTTAAAGGATACACTTTGGGCAGTACAAGAGCCTGGCCAGGGCTACACCCAAGATGGACCCAAAATGGTCACAAAATGGATGACTGGTCACAAGGTCTCACATTTTTATAAATTTTGGTTCATTTGCATATTGGGTTTAATTGTCCAATTACAGCTTCAGATTATGAAGTTCCATCCTTCTTGTTTTCTCTCTTCAGTCCACCGCTGTGCATGCTTTTGGGCCCGAAACTTGTAATGGTTGTCCTTGGTCTCGAGCTGGAGAAGGGTTGTTTTGTCTACCTACTCTGTGAAGAGAGCCTACTAACACTTAATATGAGGCTCAGAACTACATCCTTAGGCAGCATAGAATCTGAAAAACATGAAAGCTAAAACTTAAGGCATCAATAGTGCAATAATTAAAGAAGTATAGGGAAGATTTATTTTAAAACTGTCAACAGTAGATATAAGTGGTTTTAAATTTACAGATGCTTTTCCATTGCTTTTCTTTTTTTTCCATTTAATGTGGCTCATTATGTGCCTTCTTTTACTGTACATCCCATTGTCTCGATGACTTTCAATGTTTTTTCTATTCTAGCTCTGCATCTAAACTACAGTTGGATTGTAATTTTGTTTTTATTATTGTCATTATTGAATTAATAAGATGCATTAATATGGAAGGGAAGAATAGGAAGGGATATGGTTGTCTTTACTCATTTGTATTAGGAGTAATGCTATTGTATAATTAGTGGTTTATAATACTTTTTCCTTTAAAAGTATTATTTTGAACCCATCTGATTTATTTTCTTTTAAGGATGGATCTTGCTGTCTGTGCAAGCCTCCAATTTTTGTTTACTTTGAGAGCTCTGAATATTCAAAGAATGCTTTAACAGGCTGTAGGGGGTGATATCCTGTACAATGAAGCTAATGGCAGAAAACCTACAGAATGATTGAGATTTTACTCCATGGTTGCAGAAAGCAGAAATTTTGCTTCTTATTAACACTCAAAGTGTGCACAGTTCTTTCTCAAATACTTAGAGGAAGAAACAGAGGCATTTCTCAGGATTTTATTCTGGGTTTTTTTTCTTTTATTCAAAACACTGATTATTCAGTAATTTTTACTGTTTGTAATGTAGCTTACTAGTAAATCCACTTCTCTTATTTCATGAGTAGGGAGGAAGGTAAATTGGACTTTGAGAGCGGGATCCTGCAGTATATATGCAAGCAAAATGCCACCCTGACTTCACTAGGAGGTTTGCCTTCATGAGGACTTCAGGATGAGGCCTTTAAGTAGAAAATATCCCTTAGCTATGACCAAACTAGATATTTCTGTTGAACTTAAGGGAATCTAGAAGAATTTTTCTGATTAGTCTTTTATACTGTCTTGAGTCATTTTCTAATGACATCTATTATCAGATTGAAATGGCGATTGAGACACTGCAAAAGTCTGATGGTCTGTCCACTCACAGAAGCTCTCTTCTCAACAGCCATGTAAGTTGTCTCTTCTTTCATGAAAGCTAATCTCTATCTTGTTCTGCATGCTTAGCCTGCCTCTAAATGTTTGTTTTAATTTATTGCTATTTTTTGCTTGTAATCTTTCCATTTTAGTTGCTCATAATCTACATCTTATGTCACTATATTTTGTCAGGCTACGTGTCATGACACTGTAGAGTGCATTTCTTTTCTAGGTTCTGTATTGTGTTAACTCAGCTTAACATATTTGTCTATTTTGTAGGTCCCAATGTAAATGTAAAAATAACCAAATAACCCTTAGGTAGTCTGTGTTTGACATTCAAAAATAATTTTCTATAATTTGTGTACCTGATATAATAATTTAAGAGCAGGTAAAGGGGGAAAGAAGCAGTGCACACAGTTTGAATAAAAATATACTTTAGATTTCTTTTCAAATAATTCTATTTCCAGAATAAGTTTATTATAACAATTCTTCAGATTCATCTCATGAGATTTAAAAATTAAAACAATCTGTTAGTGGCTAATGTTTTCTTCTTCTGCCTTTTGCTTTGTTCTGTCTTTGCAAATCCTGTAGGTAGGAATTTTCCATAATAAAAGGCTGAAGATGTTTGCATAAAAAGATGGTTGCAAAAATAGTGGTAAAGCCATTAAATATAACTTTTAGGTAAAGGAGTAAGGCTCAAAATTTAGTTTTCAGTTTGTTTTTAAATAGTGCTGTTCTTTCTTGAAATGTTGTGCAAACAAAATGGTTTTTCTTCAGCTGGTATAAATAGTTTTGTCTTTTTAACTGCTGCTAAATTTCTATACATACTACATCCTTTTTGCTTCTTAGCCTTACTAACAAACATAAACCCACATATTTTTTCAGATTCTTGTATTTTTTTACGGCAGAAAAGTAAATATTGATTGTTATATGAATGTATGAGTATATTGGGGAGATTCTATACACTTATTTTGATTTGTTGACATTTCCCTCCCCTCCCCCCAAGAATGTGGTAATATGGAGGTGAAAACCAAAATTTTTTTGTAAAAGTTTATCATCATGGTAGAAAAAGAGAGCCGGAGCCAGTACAATTTCTTGGAAGAGAATTTAGTTTTCTTAGAAAATGCTAAAATTAGGTGAAGGAAATTGAATTCTGTAAAATGTGAAGAAAGATTTAGATCATGTTAAGGCAACCTAGAAACATGCTAAAATTATTTTAGCATCATAATTAAATGGGTGTTAATTTTTTTTGCAAAATGTCAGAAATATGTATTAAAACTTAGATATATGAAGAATTGCTCAATCTGCCTTGAATCTGACAAGGAAATTCAGAATCTTCATAATGAAAACGATAAGAGTTAAATGACAAGCTTTTCTACATCAGAAAACTGTATTCCCTTATTTCCTGTGTAATGCACTAGTTAAAAGATCATGGAACAGATCTTCCTGGAAGAGGAGGAAACATATGGAACACAGGGAGGTTATTAGAGACAGCCAACGTGACTTTGGCAAGGACAAATCATGCCTAACTAATCTAGTGGCCTTGCACAACGGAACAACTGATTTGGTGGACAAAGCGAGAGGTATGGATGTCACCTATCTAGACATCTGTAAGGCCTTCAATACAGCCCTCCACACCATTCCTGCTGCTAAATTTGAGAGATATGGGTTTGATGGGTAGACTCTTAGATGGACAAGAAACTTGCTGGATGGCTGCATCCAAAGCATTACAGCAAACAGTTCAATGTCCAAACAAGGATCAGTAATGAGTTGTGTCCCCCAAGGGCTTGTACTAGGACCATTGCCATTTGATATCTTCATCAATGGCTTAGATAGTGGAATAGAGTGGGTCTAAGTAGGGCCACTAAAACGATCAGAGGGCTGGAACACCTGTCCTATGAAGAAAAGCAGAAAGAGTTGAGGTTTTTCAACTTTATTGCAGCTTTTCAGTACTTAAAGGGGGCTTATGAGAAAGACGGAGAGACACTTTTTAGCTCGGCCTGTAGTGACAGCAAAAGGAGCAATGGTTTTAAACTGGAAGAGGATAGATTTAAATTGAACATAAGGAAGGAAGTTCTTTACAATGAGGGTGGTGAGATAGTGGAACAATCAGGTTGCACAGAGAAGTTGTGGCTGCCCTGTCCCTGGAAGTGTTCACAGTCAGGTTGGATGGGGGTCTATGCAACCTGATCCAATTGAAAATGTCCCTAATCACTGAAGNTATAATTTTATATAATAGAGGGATCTATTGTGGATTCTGTGGGAAAAAACAAAAAGACGTCCAGGCATCTTGCTGCAATAAATGTTCTTTCCTAGCCCCAGTTGTTTTGGAAGAAATTAATGGAACCCAGATCAAACACTGGATATTTTCCATTTTTAGAAACTTCTATTGAATTATGACTCAAATAAGGACAGTAAATATGGTTTTAGTCCTATCTGCTTCCTTAAGCTGGCATTTTGTTGCCTTAATTAATACCTGTTTATTTTAATGATTTGTTAAAATTTTCCTTTATTTTAGTTTCTTTCCTGATTTCTTTCTGTATGTGATTGAGTTGACTAATTTATAATCTAATGATTTTTAAATATTGGAGTTTCATTGAAGTTGTAGTCAATTTGCCCATTCTGCATAAACCATTTCATACCATTCCAATGTTGTTAATATTATAAATCAACAAGCCAAAGTGTAGACATTTCAATTTTAGAATTGGATTTCTGCAAATACAGAAATGTATTTAAGGTTGTTTGCAATAATGTTATCATGTCTGCAGATTATTTACTTTTTTACATGGCATTCAGCTATTGGCATTCTTCTTTGAAGGCTGTAACCTGCCAAATAATCATGTCAACCTTTTTTTATTGAAATATTTTCACCCTGGAGCAAATATCCTTACTTTGTACTTATCTTGGGTTTTGCTTTCCCATTGTTGACTAATGTCAAGCTGTGGTTGAAAGAATATCTGTCAAATACAGATCATTAGTAAAATGCACTGAAATTAATTGTAATAAATTATAATTAATCTGGAAAAAAAAATACTATATTTAGAAGTTAAATTGGAAATAATTTGAGGGTTTTGTCAATATTTTTTTTTCTTTGTGAGGTAAAACAAATTGCTCATATTCCATAAACTAATTAGTATAGTTTAAATGGTAAGTTTGAAGGATATTATTAAGATATAGTGAAATGGTTTTGATAATACACTCATGTAAAGGTAAAAGTTTATAATATTTTTTCCTAGGCTTTGTTTCAGAATTGTAAATGCTCAAGTTAAAAAAAAAAGTGAATGTTAAGACTGCACCTATACCTAAAAGTTGATATAAGGATGACGAACAGCACTTTTTAATGTTTATTTAAAGTGCAACATTATCTACATCCATCTTGCAAACAGCTAGATCATGCTTCTCCTACATCTTTACACAGAGCTCTTGTTTAGAAACCTAAGCATGATAGTTATGGTGATGTTTTCTGTAAGAAAGTAAACATGAAGATGGTCTTTGAAAGGTCTTGAGTAAATGTTTTCCTAATTTCTTTTTTCATTTTTCATGTATTGTGTTCAGTAAATTGCTCACAATTGACTTAAACAGAACTGTATGTCCAGTATATTCATTATAATATAATTTTTATTAATAGGTCTGCAATAAAGAAGGGTCAGAGCAGAAACTTATTTCAAGAGTAATGGGCACTAAAATATTGATATTCTTGTTCTGTAAATGACAAGTTATATGGAACATTACTAGAACAGAATTTGTTCAGTGATCTATTAGTAAGTAGCCCTGCAGAGTAGAATATTCAATGTCACCTAATTATATATTTTACTGTACTTTAAACACATATCTTGGTCATATTAATTACTTTGGTGAACTAAAGTGAAATGGATTAAACAATCGTGTGAGGGTCCAGCATACTGGAATAAAACTTTGTTCCAAATGCCAAAACCAAATCCATGGTTTGGGGATTTATCATATGCTCAAACTAAGTCTAGACTTTTTGTAAGATTTGTGAACCTGGAAAATTTGGATGTTCATTCTAATTCATTTTGGCATAATTACTTTCTAAGTAATTAGTAAATACAAGAGGAAAACAAAATTTGGAAATTCTTCAAGTGGAAATTAAAGGGAAATTCCAAAGATCTGAAACCATGGGGGGAAGGAAGGGGTAAGCTAAGTAAAATGATCGTATCCTCAAAAATCTGAAACCCCATAAGTTAAATAGAGAATCATAGAATCATTTAGGTTGGAAAAGACCTCTAAGATCATTGAGTCCAACTAATAACACTGCCAAGTCCACCACTAAGCAATGTCCCTAAGTGCCACAGCTACATGTCTTTTAAACACCTCCAGGATAGGTGACTCAACCACTTCACTGGGCAGCCTGTTCCAATGCTTGACAACCCTTTCATTGAAGAAAATTGTCCGATATTTCCATTTACTCTTGTCCTACTGCTGGTTACTTATGAGAAGAGACTGACACCTACATCACTACAAGCTCCTTTCAGGTAGTTGTAGAGAAAGTGATAAGGGCCCCTCTTGTGTCTCCTTTTCTCCAGGATAAACAACCCCAGTTTCCTCAGCTGCTCCTCATAGGACTTGTGTGCTCCAGACCCTTCACCAGCTTAATTGCTCTTCTTTGGACATGCTCTAGCACCTCAGGGTCTTTCTTGTAATGAGTGGCCCAAAACTGAACACAAGATTTGAGGTTCAGCCTCACAGCTGCCGAGTACAGGGGGGCAATCCCTCCCCTAGCCCTGCTGGCCACACTATTGCTGATACAAGCCAGGGTGCCATCAGCCTTTTTGGCCACCTGAGCACACACTGGCTTGTTCAGTCAGCTGTCAACTAGCACACCTTTTCTGACCAACAGTTTTCCAGCCACTCTTACCCAAGCCTGTATTGCTTCATGGGGTTGTTGTGACCCAAGTGCAGGACTATGCACTTCATCGTGTTGAACCTCATACAAGCTCTGCAGACCCTTCCTACCCTCCATCAGATTAACACTCCCATCCAACTCAGTGTCATCTGCAAACTTACTGAGGATGCACTCAATCCCCTTGTCCAGATCATTGATAAAGATATTAATGAGAACTGGCACCAATACTGAACCCTGGGAAGCACCATTTGTGACCAGCCACCAAATGGATGTAATTCCATTCACCACCACTCTTTTCGCTGATCCATCCATTCAGATTTTTACCCAGCAAACAGTATGCCTGTCCAAGCCATAAGCAGCCAGCTTCTTCAGGAGAATGCACTGAGAAACATTGTCAAAGGCCTTACTAAGGTTCAGGTAGACAACATCCACAGCCTTTCCTTCATCCACTAAGTTCATCACCTTGTCATAGAAGGAGATCAAGTTAGTCAAGCAGGACCTGCCTTCTCTAAACCAGTGCTGACTGGGCCTGATCCCCTGGGTGTCCTGTACGTACCATGGGATGGCACTCAAGATGATCTTCTCCATAACGTTCCCTGGCACTGAAGTCAGACTGACAGGCCTGTAGTTCCCTGGATCCTCCTTCTGGCCCTCCTTATAGGTTTGCTAACTTCTAGTCAAGTGGGACCTCCTCCATTAGTCAGGACTGCTGATAAATAAAAATTATAAAAATATTTCCATTTTATTTTTTTTGTTCTCTTATACTGGTAAATGTCATTAAAATGATAATTTTACTTGAGTTTTGTGCACATAACCCTGAAATTATCTCAGTTGGTTAGAGCACGGTGCCAATAATACCAAGGTTGTGGGTTCAGTCCCTGTATGGGCCATTTACTTAAGAGTTGGACTTGATCCTCATGGGTCCCTTCCAACTCAGAATATTCTGTGAATGTCTTAGTTACTATTTGTTCTATACAAAGGTACAGTCATGTATTAGAAACTATTTGCCCAAATGCTTCCAAAATTACCCACCAAAATTCTGCAATAAATTACACTGGAAAAAAAAATAATGTTAATTATGTTCCTCTTAGAAGTCAAAAGCAAACAGGCTACAACAAAAAGGGATTTGGATCATGATGTTTTATAGCTATACAAGTTATTTTTCATGTCATCTACATTGCGTTTTACCTTATATTTGATAGTTTCTTTGTATTTAGAAGACAAAAAACCTATTCAGTTAAATGTAGTACTGGGGTTTTTTATTTGTATTTTTTTAATTCCATGTGAAGAGAAATAGTATATCATTACAGAATTTAAAATGTATTAACTTAGTTTTATTATGGTTTTTTCATGCAATTAATATAATTTTCATTGGTTATTTTGTTTATTTGGAGTTCCAGCAATTTTTCTTCAAAGCACAAATAACTTCATAAAATGTTAATGTATGGTACTGAATCTGAGATATTTTTAGAAGTGGAGCTATCTGAGCTCACAAGTGCCATGAGTCTTGTTATTTCCTTGTAAACCTAAAAAAAAAAAAATCCAAAACTAAGGCATCATGGCATATCTATCATTGAAAGAGATTTAAAGAGATTATATTTGCTTGAAGAACAAAGTCACTGTATTAAACAGGCCTTGAGTGGTCTAAAAAATATCAGAGTTCTGTGTTGTATAATTAAGTGGGGGTTTTCAGTAGAGTAATACTGAATTTAAATATGTTCACTCTTTCATATTTGATATAGCTCCAATGGCTTTTAGACAACTATGAAACTGCAGAAGGAGTGAGTCTCCCCAGAAGTACCCTTTACAACCATTACTTACGTCATTGTCAGGAGCACAAGTTAGATCCAGTCAATGCTGCCTCCTTTGGAAAACTCATACGGTCAATCTTCATGGGATTACGGACCAGAAGACTGGGAACCAGGTTTGCATTAATAAAATCTTAAAGTTTAACAGAAAAATATCAATATTAATCGTGAACATTAAGCTCATATGTTAAAAACTAGCAAGGAAATAAGCAAATAAAAATATTTAAAACCTTTCTGTTAAGGGAGTTGCCAAATCCAGCAGACTTCAGGACTCAGGACTCCTGGTCTGCTATAGCCAGATTCTGTGTACTCTTATGACCCAGATATCTTCCATCTCAGTCCAATGGATGCAGCTACTGTTGTTTGCATTTGCAGGTCCAGATAGTAGCGAGACTGAACATGTGTTCTAAAGATGCAGACAAACACACACATGACACTAACACAGCTAACCACAGAAGCTAACACAGGGCAATGCCTTTACCAGCACCCATATAGACACTCATGAACATGAACACAGATAGCCCAATTCTGTTAGTTCTTTCCAGTTGACCAGGACTGAAGTTGATTAGTGAAACATTCACAAACCCTCACTCACAAGCATACCCCATTTATGGAATTGTTTTATTCACCATGACTGCATAAGTCATGTAGTTGTTTTTTTATTTACCTTATTCTATTTAAATGAAGCCCAAGAGTAAAGTGCTGGAAAATACAGTTTAAGTGATCTGTTTTTCAGAAGCTGGTGGAGTTATATCAGTTTTATACCAGAGTGAAAGACAACCCTAACTTTTATGTAGTTTGCGAGTCAAGGCAAATGTTAACATGTGATGTATACACAAAAGAAACAATGTTATTTTTGTTTTTTCATGAAGGGGGAACTCTAAATACCATTATTATGGGATTCGTGTCAAACCAGATTCTCCCCTTAATCGGCTACAAGAGGACATGCAATATATGGCTATGAGACAGCAACCTATGCAGCAGAAACAGAGGTATAGTGTTATATAAAACTACTTTTTCATATTTCTAGTTCTTGGAACCTTACCTGTCTGCATTTATGTGGCAAAGTTGAATCTCTAATGGAAATTGTTTAACTTCTCTTGGGAAAAATAAAGGTTTGTCAGTTCAGCAGTTGCTATCACTCGAGTCTGATATTAGTAGACATATCTAAGAACTCATAAATTTGAAAAATTGATAAAAAAGTAAAATATTCAGTTCTTCAGAAAAGACACTTCTTGGTGGTCTTGGGTTATTTTCTCAAAAGATGGAAAAAAAATGTAATAGGAGCTTTGAATTTCAAATTCTGCTGTTCATTTTCATCTCTTTATTCAGCACATATAAAAAATTATAGAACTTGTGATTAGTTTCAGCTTTGTGTTGATGTCCTCCTCCTGGCAAGAACTGATGCCTCAAACCCCTGGACTTGAGCAGAGAAGACTTGGGCCTCTTCTGGGCTCTGCTTGGAATAATCCCATAGGAGACAGTCCTACAGGGCAAAGAGGCCCAGAAGAGCTGGTTTATTTTTCAAGGGTCACCTTGAAGTTTAAGAATGGTCCATCCCAACATACAGGAAGTCAAGCAAAGGTGGAAGGAGGCCTGCATGGATGAAAAAGAAGCTCCTGACAAAGCTCAAACATATAAAGAAAGTATACAAGAGATGGAAGCAAGGCCAGGGAACCCAGGAGGAATATAGAGTCTGTCTATAGACTCTCTCTATATATATAGACTGTCTGAGTGTGCAGGGATGGTGTTAGGAAACCAAAGCCCACCTATGAAGGACAAGAAGATTATTGGGAGTTGTCAGCATGTATTTACAAAGGGGAAATCATGCTTGACCAACCCAATAGTCGTCTAAAATTAGGTGAATGGCTCCATGGATAAAGAGAGAGCAGTGGATTATGTCTATATTGATTTTAGCAAGGCTTTCAAAACTGCCTTCCTGTCAGGGAGCAGCAAGGCCTGACTTCTCCCTAAGGAATGGGGAGCTGGGAGTTGAGTACCATGGTATACACAGCAGGGACCTCACCAGCCTGGGCCTAGTACTGCAGTATCCAAGTGAAGTGAGCAGGGCAGATTTGGAGATGCTAGTCAGATTCAACCGAGAGTCCAGATTATCAGACAAATTTGTAATGATTACACAGGTGCAAGGTCCAGCCAGGAAGTCAGTCTACAAATCAGACTCAGGTCTGGTGAGGACAACCAGGGTCAGACACAGTCCACTGATCATTGGGTAAGTCCCTAGAGGCAAGACAGGTCCAAGGTCAAGACAGAAAGCAAATCCATAATTTGGGGTCCAGGTCAATGGGATCCATACCAGTCACAGGTGTGGGTGTGGCTGAGCTAGAAATCAGTACTCCTGCAACACAGGTATCTTATCAATGTGTATAAATACCTGATGGGAGGGAGTAAAGACAAAGCCAGACTCTTCTCAGCAGTGCCCAGTAACAGGACAATGAGCAATGGGCACAAACTGAAAAAGAGGAAATGTAATTTAATTGAAAGGCACCTCTGGCAATTGTCTAGTCCACATATACACACCCCTGCAGCACAAAGCAGTGTCAGCTAGAGCACGTTGCCCAAGCCTATGTACAGTTGCGCTTCGAATTTCTCTAAAGGTGGAAACTCCACAAACTTACTGGGCAAACTGTTTCAGTGTTCAACCAGCCCTAGAGTAAGAAATCAAAAATAATTTTCTTATGTTTAAGTAGAATTTCCTACAATTCAATTTGTGCCCATTGCCTTTTGTCCTTTCACTGGATACTAATGAAAATAGTGTGGATCTGCTTTATTTATTCCATCCCAACAGTATCTATATAAAGTAGTTTTGAAGATCTTTGTTCATCCCCTAAATCAATTCAGGTGTGAAAAGATTTTGGTAAAATAAATTTCCAAATCCCAGGCATTCTAAATAGATGAAATGCAGATAGTAGGGAGATAGAATGACTGACTGGGATTTACAAGGTGAAAAACTTAGTACTGTCTGTTTTCTGTGCAAAATCAGATATACTAATATACTTTTCAGAAAAGAGGTGTTTATCCAACAGAAAAATAAGAAATTTTCATTGAAAAAATTGGGAATCCATGAACCAACTGTCACCTACAAGACATTTTGTGCAAAAACTGCCAACTTTGAAGGTTTTGACACAAATTTTTTGATGGAAAAATAGGCATTTTAAAAGCAAGATCAGATGTCTTCCTAATATTTTTATCACAATGGACTATGGTTAGCATAATAGTAATTTTAAACAAAAGTTTAAATATATCTATAAAACACCAGCATTTCTTATTCTAACATGTTTAATATAATTTTGCTGTTCTCTAGCATGCAGAAATATTTCCTTTTACCTTTTATTTCTGTTTATATCCTTATTTTTCAGGGTTTAGTATACAGTTTGGTCAGATTTTCTTCTGAAATGTGTATGGGGGGAAAGCTTGACCCATATAGTTGCTTGTTTATTTTAATGGATCTAAAGATTCTCATGTATGTAGTAGACCTCAGAGGTTAATGCTTCAGGGGTGGGGGAGAGGATAAAAGAGCTACATGTAAGAAAAACAAACCAAAAAAAGCATGCATTAATCGGCATTACATTTTTTAAACACTATATTTCTGAACTAAGACTTCTGCCACAGTTATGAATCATGTTTAGTATATATTTGAGAAGTTTGGTATATAACTGTATATTTGTATAAATTTTATCTTACAGTATTCATAAATCTATCATTTTTTAACATGAGATAAAGGACTCAATACTATAGCTTGAGTAATTAGGAACATTCTTTATTATTTACAGTTTTATGAATAATTCTAATTTTATTTAAAAATTTTAAAAAAAGTTTTAACTTACATGCAATAATTCTATTTTAAGAAGACATTCAGAGCAAAGACAATCTGAGAATCACGAATGTTTCCTTCTCCTTTCTGATAACTCAAGCTGGGAAATGTTATTTTTCTCCCTTAGAATCATCTAACAACTGTTTGCTTTTTCTGTTCAGATGTATCAATTTTACCCCCTCTCCATCAATTACATCTAATTGGAAAGCCACTTCGAGTTCTTGACTTCTTGACAAAGTGTAGGCTGAATTTATGCTACAGACCACTTTTCCTAATTCTTTCTTAATTTGAAAGGTCATGCAACTTTCCTACTTGTGTGACACTGCATTCCCAGAATCACAGGATATGATGAGTTGAATGGGACCGACAAGGATCATTGACTCCAACTCCTGGCCCTGCACAGGACCATCCCCAAGAGTCATACCATGTGCCTGAGAGAATTGTCCAAATACTTCTTGAACTCTGTAAGGCTTGGTGCTATAACCACTTCCTTGGGGAGCCTGTTTCAGTGCCCAGCCACTCTCTGGGTGAAGAACCTTTTTCTCATATCCAACCTAAACCTCCCCTGACACAGCTTCAGGCCATTCCCTTGAGTTCTATCACTGGTCGCCTCAGAGTTCAGTGCCTGCCCCTCCTCTTTCCCTCACAAGGAAGTTGGAGACTGCAATGAGGTCCCTCCTCAGGCTCCTCTTATCCTGGCTGAACAGACCAAGTGTCCTCAGCAGCTCCTCATACGCTTCCTCTCAAGGCCCTTCACCATCTTTGCTGCCCTCCTCTGGACACTCTCTAATAGCTTAATATCTTTCTTATATTGCGGTGCCCAAAACTGCACACAGTATTTAAGGTAAGGCCGCACCACTGCAGAGTGGGACAATCACCTCCTTTGACTGGCTGGCACTGCTGTGCCTAATGCACCCCAGGACATGGTTGGCCCTCCTGGTTGCCAGGGCACACAGCTGACTCATGATCAACTTTCCATCAACCACTACCCCCAGGTCCCTTTCCGCAGCACTGCTTTCCAGCATCTCATTCCCCAGTCTGTCCGTACATCCAGGGTTGCCCCATCCCACGTGCAGAATCTGGCCCTTTTCCCAGTTGAACTTCATATGGTTGGTGATTGCCCAGTCCTCTAATTTGTCAAGGTCTCCCTGCAGGACCTCTGCCTTCGAGGGAGTCAAGACCTCCTCCAGTTTTGTATCATCTGCAAACTTGTTTAGCATCCCTTCCACTACTGCATCCAAGTCATTTATGCAAATGTTGAAGAGCACAGGGACGAGGATGGAACCCTGCGGAACCCCACTAGAGACAGGTCACCGGTCTGATGTCATCCCATTCACTATAAGCCTTTGCACCCAACCCACGAGCCAGTTGCTCACGTACTGCATGATGTATTTATCCAGATGTGGGCTGGACATTTTGTCCAGAAAGATCTTGTGAGAGACAGTAACAAAAGCTGGGCTGAACTCCAAAAAGATTACATCAAGTGGCTTCCCTTGATCAGCTAGCTGGGTTACCCCATCATAAAAGGAAATCAGATTTTACAAGCAGGACTTTCCTTTCATAAAGCTGTGCTGGCTGTGACCAATGACTGCATTGTCTTTCAGGTGTTTTTCAATACCTCCCAGAATAATCTTCTCCATAACTTTACTAGGCACCTAAGTGAGACTAAGAGGCCTGTAGTTTCCACGGACTGCCTTCTTGCCCTTCTTTAAAATTGGGACAACATTCACCAGCTTTCAGTCAGCTGGGACTTCTCTGGATTCCCAAACTGCTCAAAAATCCTTGAGAGGTTTTTCAATGACATCAACCAGCTCTTTGAGGAGCTCAACTCCAGTTGAACTTTGACCATACAGATTTTCTCCTTACAGTGGTGAGTAGCATCTCTGTATTCTTCCCATGTCCCCTGACCTTGCTTCCACTGGCCATACACTTCTTTTTGGCCTTATTTCCAAGAGAAGATCCCTGTTCAGCCAAGCTGGTCTTCTGCCTTGCCTGCTTGACTTCCAGCATTTAGGAATTGCCTGTTCCTGTGCCTTTAACAGGTGGTGTTTAAAAAGTGACCAGCACCGATGGACCCCAGCACCTGCAGAAGCATTTTCCCAGGGGACCTTATTCACTAATTCCCTGAGCAACCTAAAGTCTGCTCTCCCCATGTCCAGAGTTGAGGTTTGATAGACCTTTTCCTCTGTCAACAGAGATTTTAAACTACATCTCTTTGTGGTCCCTGTGGCCAAGACAGCTGCCAATATCTGCTTCACTCATGAGTTCCACTCTGTTGACAAGCAATACATCAAGGAGGGCATCTTTCTGAATCAGCTCCCTTAGGACCTGTCCCATAAAGTTGTCATTCAGGTTTCTTAGGAATCTTCTGGTCTGGTTTGTACCAGCTGTGTGATGCTCCCAGTTAATTTCTGGCAAGTTGAAGTCTCCCATAAAGACAAGGACAGTTAACTTGGAAGCATCCCTTAGTTCCTCAAAGAATAATTCATTGGCATCATTGTCCTGGCTAGGAGGTCTATAGTAGACTCCCATGACAACATCTGCATTATTTGTTTGTCCTTTGATTCTTAAGGTTTTGGTAGTGGGTAAGGCGCTGCCCTGTGCTGGACACAGCTGGTTCCAGTTGGCTTGCTAATGCACCTATTGCAGGCCAAACCTTAGCCAATCAACAAAGCTGATGGTGCCTCTGTGAAAACATACTTAAGACAGGTCAAAAACCACCAGACATGCAGAGGAGTAGAGGGGAAATAAAAGAGTAAAAGCCAGCAGTATGAACAGAGGTCAGAGAAGAAGGTGGGGAAGGTGGTGCTCCATGATGCCAGAATCAGTATTCATATAGGAGATTATTTAACAGACCATGCTGGAGCAGTTGGATATTTAGTGAAGGAACTGCAGCCCATGGAGAATCCATGCCAGAGAAGTGTGAGAAGGAAGGAGTGGCAGAGATACTTTTTAAGTACTGACCATAACACCCTTACACCCTTGAACTGGTCATTGCCTCACTGAAGGGGCTATGTGTAACCTGTGTCAATAGCAAGAAAGGGAAAAGATGAGTCTGGAATGAAGACACAAGCCTGGGAAAGGAGGAAGTGTATTTTAATATTTGTCTTTCTGCTACCTGAATTAGTAATTACATTTTTATTTTAATTGGTGATAAGTTTACTTATTTTTACCCAAATTGAGTCTGTTTTGCTGCAACAATGATTTGTAAGCAATCTCCTGTCATTATCTTGGCCTGCAATCTTTCTTGCTCCTGTTCTTCCTATTTTCTCCATCTGACCCACTGGGTCAGGGAGGGTGTGAGTGGCTGAGTGGGATTTTCACTGTTAGCCAAGGCTAAACCACCACAAATGTGAATATATCCAAAGACCTGATAGAGGTATGCTTGTGTGCAGTGTTTGACATGGCCCTGAATTCAGGGTCTGAGATTTCAGAAATGAATTTCAGTTGAGTGGCAACAACCATTGAGCTGATTCAAAGGTTGCTGAGTCACAGTTGTGGTCAACATGAGCTATGGGAGTACTACTTCTGTATTCCAATAAGAAATTTAAAAATAGTAAATGTAAACTACAGATGACTGTTGCTAACAGTCCCATCTCCCAGTTGAGACAGTAGCTTGGACACAACAGACACAGATCAAGCCATTTGAAGCACCTTTGTACTGGAATTGAAGAAATGCACAGGTAAGGACTTGCCTCACCTATATAGGTAATAGCCCTGACTTTCAACTGGAACTGCTGTATGGCTCAGACTTCCAAATGGAAGTCTGGTTTGTGTTTGACATACTGGTGCTAGATGGTTTATGGGAAGTGTCTTGGTTTGAAAGACAGGTGTCTGCTAAGGAAGGCAGGATCCTCCCTTGGAATGGAAAATATGAACCCCTCCCCTCCGAATTATTATAATTTTGAAATTAAGGGGCTTTCGGGCAAAGATATGAGAAAAGGAATAACATTTCTTTACTAGTATGTGTATGTATAACGAGGCAAACAACAACAGTGGTAACAACAACAAAGAACAGAAAACCCAATAAACAGTCTCTTCCTGCTCTTTAGGCACTTTCCCCTTTGGTGCAGTCATGGCTGCAGTCGGCAGGGGCGCTGGTGACTCCTCAGACAGGCAGGAAAGGTGGCAATGATTCCCCTGTGGCTGCAGGGGGCGCTGTGGGGCGAGTTTCGGCCTTCTCCCTCTCACGTGGATGAGGGGTGGGGACAGCTGCCACCCTTGGGCACAAATCAAAACAAAACAAAACAGATCAAAACCCCCAAAAATGGGATGGGATAATAAACCATCCCCAAGACAGGAAGGAAATACCAGGATATTTAAATAATTGACTCACAGAATCACAGAATGGTTGAGGTTGAAAGGGACCTCTGGAGTTCATCTTGTCCAACCCCCCTGCTCAGGAAGGACCACCTGGACCAGTTGATCAGGACTATGTCCAGATGGCTTTTAAATATCTCCAAAGAGGGAGACTCTGCCACGTCCCTGGGAAACTTGTTCCAGTGCTATCACTGGATAGTTCCTGATGTTCAGAGGGAATCTATGTTTCAGCTTGTGCCCATGGCCTCTTTTGTTTTCACTGCACCACTGAAAAAAGCTTGGCTCTATCTTCTTTGTATCTTCCCTTCTGAGATTAATATACATGAGTAAGATCCCTCCAAGCCTTCTCTTCTCCACACGAGTCCCAGCTCTCTCAGTCTTTCCTCATAAGAGAGATGCTCCAGTTCCTTGATCATCTTGACGGCCCTTTGTTTGAGTCTCTCCAGTATGTCCATGTCTCTCTTGTACTGGGGAGCTCAGAACTGGACACAGTACACCTGGTGTAGCCTCACCAGTGCTTAGTAAAGGGGAAGGATCATGCCTCTCCACCTGTTGGCAATGCTTTGCCAAATGCAGACAAGGGTACCATTGACCTTCTTTGCAGCAAGGGCACAATGCTTGTTCATGTTCGACTTGATGTCCACGAAGACCCCCAGGTGCTTTCCTGGAAGCAGCACAACCCTATGTAATATCAGCCACTCTTCCCAGTTTTGGTGCTGTCTGCCAAGTTGCTGAGGGTACACTCTGCCTTATCATACAGTTCATTAATGAAAATGTTGAACTGGACTGACCTCAGTATTGACTCTTGAGGTACACTGCCAGTCATGACACTTTTTGCCACTGATCATCATCGTCTGGGCCCAGCCATTGTGGTAGGTTGACCTTGGCTGACTGCCAATTGCCCACCAAGTTGCTCAGTATGACAAAAGAAAAATACCACAAAATGCTCATGAGTCAAGATAAGGACAGGGAGATCATTCAGCAATTGCTGTCACAGGCAGAACAGACTCGACTTGGGGAAATAATTTCAATTTATTGTCAATCAAAATTGCATAATGAGAAACAAAAATAAGTCTAAAAAACCATTCCTCTCAATTCTTGCTTCTTTGCAGGCTCAGCTTCACTCTCAACTCTTGTAAGTCCTCCCCCTCAGCAGCACAGAGGGATGGGGAATGGGGGTTGCAGTCAGTTCATAATGCATTTTCTCTGCCTCTCCTTCCTCCTCACCTGCTTCAGTGTGGGATCCTTCGCACAAGAGATAGTCCTTCATGAACTTCACCAGTGTGGGTCCTTCCCATAGACTGCAGTTCCTCATGAACTCCAGCATGGGTCCTTTCCATGGAGTGGAATCCTTCAGGAACAGACTGCTCCAGCATGGGTCTCCCATAAGGTCACAGGTCCTGCCAGAAAACCTGCTCCAGTGTGGGCTCTCCATGGGCTGCAGCTTCTTTCAGTGTGCATCTACCTGTTCTGGTGGGGGTTCCTCACAGGCTGCAGGTAGATCTCTGCATCCCCATGGATCTCCATGGGCTGCAAGGGGACAGCTGCTTCATTATGGTCTTCACTATGGGCTGCAGAGGAATCTCTTCTGGCACCTAGGGCACCTCCTCCCCCTCCTTCTTTTCTGATCCTTGGTGTCTGCAGAATTTTGTCTCACATATTCTCACTCCGCTCTCCTAGCTACTGTTGTGCAGCATTTTTTACTCTTTTTAAAATATGTTATCACAGAGGTGCTACTAGTGTCTGATTGGCTCAGGCTTTGACTAGTGGTGGGTCCATCTTGGAGCTGGCTGAAACTGGCTCTTTCTGACATGGGAACAGCTTTTGCTGTCTCCTCTCAGAAGCTACCCCTGCAGACCCCCACTACCAAGACTTTGCCACATAAACCCAATATAGCCATTCAGCCAATTCTCAATCTATCTCAGTGTCTGCTCATCCAGCCCATATTTCATCAACTTTCCCCTGATCTGCCAGACCAGCCATTTCACTGTAGAAGTTTATCAATTTTGTGAAGTGCGAACTCCTTTTGGTGAATCAATGCTGACTACTCCCAAATGCCATATTCTCCTTCATGTGTTTTTAAATGGTTCCTAGGTTTAGCTGCTTCATCAACTTCTCAGGAACAAGGTGAGGCTAACCGGCCTATAAAAGCTGTTGTAACTGTTTGACTCCTACAATGTCACCTGTAATAATGCCAGAATTAAGACTTTTCCTCCAGATAAAGCACATTGGAGCAAGTGGTAGGATAATCCTGGTTCCTAGCATCTAGATTTTTTTGTGTGTGTGAAAGTTCTTTTTAAACCCTAGAAACTAAAAGGACTGTTCTTTTTATGCATTCAAGGCACTTAGGATTCTACTCAAAGAGCTGAAAATTTTGTAGAAACTAGTGGAACTATGTGAACATACTGATTTTAATTTAAAAATAGAAATTGATCTTCTGCCAGACATTTTTAAAGTATAATGAGTATAAAGTTAAAAAATCTTTAAACTTAGGTTTTTGGATTGCAAATAGATCTATTAAGTGATGAGAAGTTTATCCATAAGAGTGCAATGTTACTGTTCATCAGGGCAGGGAAAAGGTAGGGAAAAATACTGGAGCTAACTACAAATACAATAATAGGCTACAGAGCTACAAATATATGTGTAATAAACATAGAGAATATATAAAAGAAAAAAGGCAAAAATCAATTTGGCATCACTGAGATACTAGAGATTAAACTTTAGTCTTCTTAAAGTTGATTACAGTTGTAAAATTTATTTCTGCAGGCCTGGGATTTTATCCAGGGCCTTTACAATAACTTACTGTCCTAGGTTACAATGT
>WBMY01003800.1:750699-786508 GCA_013397315.1 Donacobius atricapilla | reverse complement strand
CCCGCCCTGCTGCCGGACTCGTTGCGCTCTGCTCTGCGCATGGATATATACCTTCTTCCACACGCAAAAAAGCACCAATCCCTCCGGATTCAGCCCTCTGTCCGAAGAGATTCCCGTCACGCGACTTTTTGAGTTAATCCGAAGGTTGTGTATGAACCTCTGGGGCCTAGGAGGCTACGCGGAACATGGGACTACTTTTTTTCCGCCGGCTCGCGGAAGGATATTGCACCATTGAGTGCGTCACAGCGCCCCACTCCTTCCTCCCGCTGCCTCCCCTTCCCCCCGCGCGCACGGGGTTTCCCGGCCGCTCCCTGCTGCAGCGCGGCCCGGGAGGGGCCGTGGCGGCGGCGCCGCGGCCGCGGCGAGGGGACAGCGAGCCGCTCCTTCTCTTGGCCGCGTTTTCCCCACGGCGTTGGTTGTTTTTTAAGCCCTGGAGTCGGGGGGGGTGACAGGAGAGAGAAAGAGGCTCCCTCGGGCGGGGGCCGGTGGCCGCGCATCCGCCCCAGCCGCACACAGAAATGGCTCCCGCCGCCTCCTCCTGCCCGACAGGCGAAACACACCCCGAGCTCTCCCCGTGCGCTCCCGGAGCCGGGGCGGCGCTGGGCGTGAGGGGCAGCGCTGGAAGCTCACGGAGAGGCCCTGAAGCGAGGGGGGCAGGTGGAGGCGCCTCTGAGGGCTCGCCGGGCCGAGCCCCGGTGCACGCCGGCGGGCCCGAGGCTGAGTCCCGCCAGCTCGGCCCGAGGCGCTAAGGGTGGATCGCTCCTGAAGGGGATGCGGGTGTATTTGTAGGAGACAGGTTAGGTGGTCCCCGGGGTGCTGCCAAAAGCATGGGGCTGTGATGTGCTGCAGTACAGCAGTGTCCGTGAAAAAACCTGTCAAGAATGATTTAAAGGTTAGTGCCGTCCAAAATAAGGCACTAAGAAAACTGTTACTGTGCAAACAGATTCCATGGTTATGCCCGACACTTTCATGCTGTGGTAGAAAAAAAATCGATCGTTTTAATGCTCTTTTCAGGTTTCACAATAATCTATTCATCAATATTTTTTATGGAGGCAAGTAATATCAATTATAAGCAGTAATTTGTGCCAACTTTGTATGGTTTATGTGTATCACTTTGCAATCTGTTTCCATAGTGATTATATATGAAGAAATGGAGGCAGTGCTTGAAAAACTCAACCCTTTACTTGTCTAGAATATTGTAAATTGTCTAGAACCATCTAGAATATCCATAAAGGGAACCTCTCAAAGACTATATATACTTGAAATCTTCCTATGGTAGGAAGATTTGCTGGGGCAATACTATCTGTAGAAATAGTACAGCCTACCACTATCCCAGCAAAATTACATAAATGCAGCTCCCCTGTCAGCTCATCCTAATGCTCTCAAGTTCTTTCTCTCCACCCCTGCTGGGTAGAAAATATTGAGGCTATTTCTTGTGTTCGCAGTTCAGATAGACACTCAACAATAGCCAGAGGCCTTTTAAATGAATGATGCCAGTTTGCCTGGACTGTTAACCTCTGGGTACAAACCAAACGGGATGGACTGAAGAAAAAATGTCAACACAGGTTTGGGCTGGCACGGTTAGATTTCCCACTGCATTAAAAGGATTTGAGTCTAAATGGAGAAATAACACGACTGAATATTTGTTAAGAATCTTGAATATTTATCAAGAAAGATGTTGAACTTGATTTGATGAATATTTTTATTCAAGTACTGCATTTAAGTCTTAATACATTTGCAAATCTGAGAGGAAAAGATTTCCAGACGTGGGAATTTCAGGAAGGTAAGTCATCATTATTTGCAGACCTGAAATGGCATCTCAGAAGCAAGTGTCCATCTTTCCAATAAAGAAATCAGTGTCATTTCAGGTTACCCCTATATTCAGATCAGATTTGACAACAGTTTTCCCAGTAACAAGGCTTTTCTGGCTTTCTTTAAGGAGAAATTATTCTCATTGTTCTAGCTTGCTGCAAATCTTGTTTTACTCTGTTTGGCCAAACTTCATTCTGTTAAAAAAAATTTAAAAAACGTAGAAAATTTTTTAAAAATATTATCTTCAATCAAGGGGGACAATTTTTAAAATCAATTTTAAAAACAATTGTTATTTACTGGCTAAAATAATGGGGAATCTCTTGATTACATGTCAAGATTTCTTGGCCTTAGGCAACTACAGAGCCAAACAGGTCCCCTCCAAACTCCTGTTCACTGGTCCAGCGGCCCTTGGCAGATGCTCTATTTGCCTCGAGTGTTGTACAGCTGGAACAATGAAATTGTGATTTAAGAAACAAATCATCAGTTCCCACGTGACAGGCATCTATTCATATAGGTGTTGCGCATTAAGATATTTGAGAAAAAGGACCCTGTGATCCCTCCAGAGGAAATCATTGACTTCTTTCACCAAATGAAAAAATAAAAAAAAATTGTTTCAAAAACTTCAAGCAGATGGTTGGAAACACAGAATCAGTCTTCTCTTGTGAAACAAGATATGCAGGCTTCTTGAACTAGCAATGACCTCTAATTGTACTAGAGGAAAAAATCCGATATTTTATACCCTTTAAAACCCATGTACAATGTTTGAGAAATCTCTCTTTGGTTACAGTAGTGCAAACAGCCTTTTCATGTGATTTCATATCTCATTTGTGTATTTTTGGCTCAGTGCTAGCCACACTCTGCCTGGAATTATTTGTGTTCTGAACTGGAAGCATCAAACTGAGCGGTACCAAAAGGTCAGATTTTGTCACTGACAAAAATCTTGTACTGACACTGGAATTTCTTGTGGTCCTCTGGCTTTAAATCTGATTAAATCAGTTTTTTAGAGCAGCCTCAACTGAAAACTTGCTCCCCAAGGACCAGGTTCATGTTATCATCAGGCAGGAGATACCAAGAAGACGCTAAATTATATGTCTGTGCTGCTAAAGATAGGATCCACAGCTACATATATATGTACAACGAATACACTCCTGTAGATGTTCCTCAAAAAGGCAATCCCAGTGAATCATGAAGTCTTTAGTGATAGTGAACATAATAATACATTTATTAACAGGGGTAACAGATGGACTAGCTGGTTTAGCAGCTGGGTTTCCAGTGATTATTCATGCAGATTGAAGTAAGGGATGACGTATCCAAAGAAAGCCGTAGGAGCTGACACCTCCTGAAACTGAGCACCAGTTGAGTAATCCCTGCTCACCAATATTCTGGCAAAGGCAATGGTACAGTTTGCATTAGGAAATCTCAGAAATCTCTTTTTAATAATCTCATGGCATGATTTGAATTTGCCATGAAACTGCCAGGAAACTTCACAGGAAACCTGCAAGATCCCAAAGTTCTTTTCCTGCATTTGCTAGTTTGGTGCCACAGTTCAGACTGTATATTATTTGATTGCCATGGCTGGCAGGGCAAGGAAGGTGATGGTAAACAGAGTTTGCTCACAATAGGTCATGTTAAGGATCAAAATGAGTTGTTAGGGTGTTGTTAGCAAGAAGTAATGTCTTCAGTTCATCAGTCCCAAAGGTTCCTAAAAGCGTTCTTCTTCAGATGTAGGAGTGGATAGGAAAGGTTCTGGAAAATGTCCAAGAGAGAAAGAAAGTCCAAATTCCTGGAGTCCCATGTTTGTTATTTAAATGCAGTCAGGGTGTCATTAATGCTAGCGAGCATTTTTGGTCACTCCATTGGAATGACAATCTAAAAAAGCTGAACAATAAGAACTTATGAGATACAGTGTTTATAATGGATTGAGAATGCTGGCTTTGTATTCTGTAGTACCTTAGTGTAATCTGAAATGCACATTATGATGACTTTGGACATTGGGTTGTTAGGCTTGCTTTGTCATCTTTTTTTTAAAGTTATTTTACAACTTTGTTATGTTTTGACAGATATTTCTAGTCTTTGTAACTGTAGGCAAATTTGTGTTGTGAAATCTCAATGATGTCCCTGTTGAGTGAATCAAAAGTACATCCAGAATTTCCTCTCCCTGTCCAAGTTCTGTCTCACTGAATAGTTGTGCACTAGGCCTATAAGGAACGTGTTCAAAGATGCTTAAATTATTTAGGTGCCAAGCACTATGGAAAGCCAGTGGGATTTAAACTGCTTGGGTTGATTTAATTGTCCCCCATGCTCGGTCTGTTCAAGACATCCATGGTTGTGCAGAGGATGTGGGGTGGACGGGCCTTTGCTGGCCAGCTGACTCACTTGTCTGAAATGTGTGCAGGGTGGTTTGTGGCCTGTGCTTCCTAATTGCTTGGAGCACGTCTCCAAGGAGTGTTCCTGCTTCAGTTGTGAATAATTTTGTTTCTTAGCTTAAGTTCTCTCATTCCCAGTTAGATTTTTTCCTTGATTATAATAATTTGTTAAATTATTTATGACTAATTTACTTGTTTGGTTTTTTACTTGTTTGGTTTTTTTAAGAAACAGCGAAGTTGTGCGAATTTACTCTTTCAGGTTATTCATCCATTAATTCATCTCCTCTTAGAGTTTGAAATCAGACTCCTAGTGACTCTCCTGCCTTCAGAGGTTTGGAGTTATTTGTTTCTTATTTCTTACTCTGGAATAATGAAGTTCTTGCTGAATTTTTAAGAAAGATGAGGTTTCTTTTATACAGTGGGACATTTCATGTAAACTGCTGCTGACAAGAAAGCAGCAGAAGTGCTCTGAGCCCTCAGAGGAACCTTGGTTTCTCAGCCCTCTCCCAGGGGGTCAAAAAATCTAAAGAACTAAGGGACGTTAATTACTACTTATTTTATAGTGGGTATAGTTTCAGTCAAAACTTAAAATTTGTGAAAAATTTCCCTTTTACTTTGGTTAGCATTTGGTTAGTCTTCTAATAAAAAAACAGGGTTAATTCTAGAAAGTCAGTATTTAATTTCATAGTGGAAGTATGTAAATTATTGTTAATTCTTTAAATGAGTGTAACATAAGAAAACTGTCATATGGAATCACTTATGGTGGTCTTGTAATTTTAGGAACAATTCTGGTAATAAGAAGAATGTTGGCACAATAAAATCTTAACCCAAATACTTGAAATAGAAATATGCTTTTCTGTCTATGATTTTTGTAGTCATCCAGTCCTCTGCATGCTGTAAAACTCAGTAATTACAGTTATATGCCTTGAACGTTCTTCTTGATTGAGCACTTCGATTCTTTGTTTCCAAGTGTTCAAGGTTTGTAGTTAAGCCCAGGACATGAGAGCAGCTTAGCTCTGTTCCTCTGTTGTGTTAAGGACTCCTAGTGTGACCACAGACTGGAATTTTAGCACTAAAATCGAGCAGATGATATCTACTGGACTTGCCACTGACTTTAATTGGAATGAGAACTCTTTCTGCACTTCAGTTTTCTTCTCTGTAATGTGGGGGTGATATTATTTGCCTCAGAGGTTGTATGTGGACAAATCCTTGAAGAATGTGGGGATCAGTAATAGAAGGAGGCCTAGACATCTTTGATAAAAGGTGCAGGCCACTTTCAGGGTAGTGTTTGTTCTTTATATTACAAAAGTAAATAAAGCTGAGAGATGAACCAGGTAGCAGATGGTAACATCCTGACACAGTTGTGGTTACATTTGGTTTTTAAGTCACAAAAGACTGTATGTCATATATTTCTGTGAGGCAATCTGCAAAGAACATTTTTTCCAGTTCTGAGAGAAAGGTAAATATAAGCCTGTGCATTATTTTGAGGAAAACCGTTTTCCTTCTGCTGTTGGCTAACGATCTCTGCATATCATTTATTCCCATTATGATACAAATTTGCAATCCAGTGACATTGCTTGAGTTTTTTAATTGCTGATTACAGCTGGTTAAGTTTTGGAACAGCCACGACAGGCAGACCTACGTCTGTATTTAATTTGAGTACCTTTCCTTATTGCTAAAAACCTTGAGTGTTATGTGCTTAGTAGGAGGAAGTAATGCATGGGAACTAAACCCAAGATGAAAACACCAAAAAGGCTAAGCAGGTTTTTGACCTTTACAGGGGTAAATTCATGGGACCCATTTGTGGTAAAAAGCCCTACTAATCTCTAATGTACGCTGTAGATACGTGTGCCTTGATAGATGCCCCATGTCCTGACTGGTGACAGCAGTGAGCCCTGTGACTGTCCATCCCCATGCCAGTCACACTCCTGGACATCAGAACAAACACACGCTGCTTTCCAGAGTGTGTGTGCAGCGCTGTGATTCACGAGGGCCTATCCCAAATCAGTGACAAGAGAATGTCTGGTGTCACCAGCGGATACAGGATTGCATGGAGAGCTTTGCTTTGAGTGTATTACAGACTGTAATACCCTCTGTATTTATTGTCAGAATATTTCAAATGGGTACGTCCCTAAGCAGTAAGACATCACTGAAATAATTTCATTTTTCCCTAACAGAAGGTCTTTCTGTCCATATCCAGTGTTGCATATTAACTGCATTCTCTTGTTTCTTCTCTATCAGAGCATTTTAACCTTCAGAGCAATATTTTGCAGTTTATAGAGCTTGATATAACATGTAAAAGTTAGCAATAAAGCTAAATACTTGGTCATTAATAAAATGAGTTTTGTGATCAGAAGTATTGCCCTCAAGGTAAATCTTAATTTCTACAAACTGAAAGTTTCCTACTGAGCTTTACTTTTCATAAGAAAATGGAGACTGTTGTTCAGGTAACTATAGCTCAGATTCTCCCAGTTTTGTTTCTGTCACTGATACTGGCATGCTGTGAAACTATAGATGGGTAGTTTCAGCTTTGTGCCCTTCTTTCATCTCTTTGTAAAATGGAAATGATTATCTCTCTTTGAAGAGTCTCTTCAATTGTAAACTGACTAAAGTGGGACTGATTGCTTTGTGAGCTGCGCTTCAGCCTGCAAAGCCGCCAGCACAGGGTGGGGGAAAAGTTTAAAAAAAGTTTAAGAAATTAATCAAGATCAACATTGTGACTTGTTTAATCATTTTATTTTTTTTCTTAATCCTTCTGGTTTTGTTGTGCTTTTTTTTTTTTTTTAATGAAAAATATAACTATTCCAAGGCTTTTCTCTTTTAACAGTGTTAGAGGTGCATGTTCTTCTTGTAGCTGAGTCTAAATTGTGTGCCCATGAAGCTGAAGTGCCAAGTGAGCTGCTAAATGTAACTGCTCTGGGTTTTGGGGCTTCTGTTTAGTGCTAGAAAGCCTCTGTGGGTCAGTCCTTAGCCCCAGCTGTTTGTGCTTCAACCCATCTCAGAACACTGTCGCCCTGATTTTTCAGCCTTCTGTTTGTGTCTCACAGTTCATAGTTCTTTGGTTGTTTCTCACACACGGGTGTTATAAATAGAAGCGTTGTTTTCCTTAGCCAAGGTAGTTTACATTCTTTGTTTTAGAGCTATGGACAGCTGATGGACAGTTGTCCTGACCAATGGGATGGGGAGAGGTGTCAACCTTCTCCCCCAGTCCCTGGCCTTAGTAGAAATACTATAAAATGGAATCAGATTTTCATAATAAACAGTTCATGCCTTCTCACCAAAGTGAGAGTGTCTGTGTGTCTGTGTGTCTGTGTGTTGAACAACAGAACACTACTCTATATTATTTTGTATGCCAACTGAATATTGCCAGTTGAGACAAAAGTGAGCATTTGGGGTACTGGATTAGTAAGGAATCCAGTGTTTTCCTCTCAGGTAGTACCCAGGAACACCTCCTCTTGTTTTCCACGTTTTCCAGCAAGCATGGACATGGACTGATGCAGGCACAGAGAGGATGCAGGCGATGCCTTTACCTTAGCCAGGAGGAACTGTGGTGCTGCTCTTGCCAGTCGAGGACATGCACTTTAACACATCATGTCACAGCAATTGCCAGTGGCCAGAAACCTTTGTTCTTTACACAGCAGGAGGGAGAAATGCGAGTTCATGCTGAATTGCAGGAATATATTGATTCATTTATTTTGTGCATCTGATAAAAGTGGTTAGATTATAAATTACTGGCAGGTTTTTTGCAGTATATAGGGAGAATGTATATGCCTCTATTCGAAGTATTTTTATCTTGTGCTTTAGATTAAGAGCTTCTGATAATAATTGTTTCTTAGTCTTAAGTAGTTGGGGTTTTGCTATCATATTCAGCATTTATTTGTAGCTCATTGTTCTGCTTAATTTAAAAGTAACAAAGTAAGAAATCAGGAAAATCCTAATTTCAAAGCAGGCAGATACTTTAGTACTCAGTAATTACCCAATTACTGGTAGTCTTTGTTTCTTTTTTTTTTTCTCTAAGGTTTGTGTTATCATTTTTAAATGTATTCTGATATATACTTTTCCGTGGGTTACAAGACTACAAGATTTTGTATGTCATTATTGCCTTTATTTCAGTGGGATTTTAACAAACAAAGCCGTGATTTAATTTATGTACTAATAACAAAGACTCGGTCAAACAATGACAAATTCTTAGAGGACTTTATTTGGATGTAATACTGAGTATATCCTAAGATAAGAATTCTCTTTTTTCACCTTTCTGTCCAAGAAAGCTGAGTTATTACAAAAATGGTTTTACAGTTAATTACCCAAAAGGAGTTCTCCGATTTCCTTTAATATTATTCATTTGCATTGCTAATATCCATCTCTTTTGGGAATACAACTTCATACCCTCAGGAACACACTTTTTTTCTGAAATAATTGTGGACTTCTGTTTGACTATTTACACCACATTAGAATTGTCTTTGCTGATTTCCTGGGCTAACAGGCTGCATCTTTATGCAGAAGGAAGGAGAATGAAGTGAGAACTGTAAAGGACTGCTGCCTCAGAACTGCTGTTGCCATAGAGCTGCTAACGAGGAAAAAACTGCAGCATGGATTTCTTGTGCTGCTGAAGGTAAGATGAGGGCACTGCAAAGACTGTAGGAGGGGGAGGGGAGGCGAGGCGGAGGGAGGGAGAGAGGAAGAAAGTCTGCGTCCTTGCTGTCTAAAAAAGGAAATTCAGTGTCAGTGTTCATGGGCAGAACTGCTGGTGTAGAAGAACAAAGCTATCTCAGTTGTTTAGGGTAGCAGGAGTGATGAGCAAGCAAGCACACTCCCATGCTTTCAGGAGGAAATGCTGCAAAGAAAGGAGGGAGAGGAGTGACTTTTTCCTTTAGAAAATACTCACTGCTGCTTCAAGGTAGCTGCTTTTTGATACTACTTTGGCATTAACGTTATTACCCTGGGTAAAGACAGCCATGAAAAAACTCAGTAGGGAGATAAAGAAGATGAAAAAGTGGTGGTAAAAAATTCAGCATAATCTTGAGCTGATGAATGCAGTTTGTCTGTATGAAAATGTCTCAGTTGTTACATTCAGCTGTGCAGTACTGAGAAACCTTTCAAAATGCAAGTGAAATTGTGTTTTTTGTGGTAAGTGTTATGATATGTTGATGTGCTATCAACCTTTTATCAATGATCTTTTGTCTTCTGTTATCTAAGTAGATGTCTTTTGAGTGGAAATGAATAATAAATAAATAAATAAATAATATTAGATACTCAAGCATACTGACTATAGAACCAACATCCGACATGCCTTCTGTGGGATCTCTTTGGTGGGGTGAGCTTTTCAGTTTGACTTCAATATCATTGCAGAATTATCTGCAACACACTGATGCAAAAGCTGCTGCTGCTGTTTCTACATCTATCTGTCATGTTACACATTTCTGCTATCCCTCACCTGCTCCTTCTCCCATCATTAGCATGTTTCTGAGGCAGCTGGAGCCTTGTGCCCGGCACAGCAAGCCCAGCACACCTGCCATGTTTGCATGGTGGGGCCTTGAGGAGAATGAAACAAACTGGAGGCAGTGATAACACTGCCTTGGCTATGTTGATACTCCTGGGTGGATATTGCTTAACCATCTGTTTGCTGTTATTGAGCGTGCTTGGATAGATCAGACCTTTCTCACAATTCCTTGTTTTGCACTTTTTCACCATTTATCGAATAGTGTTTGACTGTTCTCCTAGAGTCTGTTTGCAGTTTGGGTCAGAGGGAATTTTTTCCTATAGCAGCCTGGTAGTAAGACTGAGTAATTCAGGCTGAAAATGTTAGGGATTCAAATTTTTATTTCTAGTATTACGATTTCTCACTGTGAAATTCTTATGCTTTGAATGTATAGAGTTAGCTCATACATTTTCCAGTCACAAATGGCACTGGGCAAGATCTATCAATCATGAATACATCAGTTTCCATTTCCAAAGTTTGTCATATGGAATTGGATGTTCAAGTGTATTTTTTCTAGCCAGACTTATTTTTGCTTCAGACTAATTTTGTCAAACTTTTAAGCTACAGAAAGTTCTTCTGCATTATTTAGAACCATTCTGTTCATTTACTTTGTTCCCCTGTGCACTCGGGGTTGATAACATCCTGTTAAGGTTTGTGAAGGTCCTCTGAGCCAGTGCACCTGAAGGTCAAGACTTAATCCATGGCTGAGGCATCCCCTGGCAGTAAAAGTGATGGTGATTTAGTTCAATGTCAGCAAGGAGTTTAGTCTCCTTCTCTGAACACCTGGTAGTGCCTTGCTGAGTGAATAATTGTGGTAGGACTGATTTCCGCAGAGCATTAGGTGCTGCATTTCAGAAGAGATCACTGAACTTCTGAGTCAAACCAGTTTGGGTTCTTCAGAGACATGAGGTGATTATTCAAACAAGTATGACTGTATAATAAACACCTCTTTGTACAATAAGTACTAAACAAGGAACGGATGGGCCCTATCCAGACAAAAATGCAGTTGCCTTATTTAAATATTTAGTGGACAGTTAGTGTTGCAGTCTAAGATCAATGTAGTAGTTTTTCATTGGCAAAGAGGTGGGTAGAAGCACGATGTTGCTAAATGACAAGCCATTCTCATAAATTTCCAAATAGTATGAATATTTATTGGTTCCAATTGATGGATTGATGGCGGCTAGTATGTGTTTAGAGTGAAAAAGAGCAGAGCTACAGTAGTGCTGATGCAGAAATATCAAATGGAGTGCACTCACATTATAACCTTCATACTACTACTGTTCCTATGCCAAGCTCAGCTACAGCCCACAGGTCTATCAACTTGAGTCAAAGTTTCAGAGGCATCTTGGTTGTCTTATGATAGAAAAGCAATTTAATGAAGCTGAACAAGACAGTGGAGTTTGTAACTCTACTAATCTGTCCACATGTTTGTACTGAATTCTGAAGAAAGAGGTGTTCTTGTAGTTTATGCTTGGTTTGCCTGCTTCTTCCACCTGATTTATATTGAGAGTGATCAAGAGAAAAAGGAAGTATGGCAAACATTGCCCAGAACACTCTAATCTCTGTATTTGGGCCAGGAGAACAAACCGTTAAGCCACTAGTGCTGCTGTGGTTAATGCTAAGACTTGCACCAATTCCCAAAACACTGTAAAATATAAAAGCTACTTTGATGGCTAATGCTGCCCATAATTACCTTTTTGAGGTGTTGCACTGCTCAATTTCCACCTCAACCACTCTAAGTAATATCAGCTTTCCACAGGATAGGCTTTGGCTGGGTGGTCCAAGGCCTGATTTTTGAAATGCTGAGCACCTATAATGCTATTTAAGGTTAATGGGAGCACAGACTTCTCAGCAAAATGTAAAATCAGGCTTCTGCACTCAAACAGGAGATTTTAGTTTAGCAGTCACAAGACTGCTTAAATGATTGGTCTGAATTCTGGATTCCTTCTGAGACTGATTTTTTTTTTTTTTGCAAAGCCTGGGTTATGTGTCATTATATCCCTTTGTTTTTATTAATTTTGTGAGCATTGCTACTCTTTCAGTCAGTATACAGCTAGTGGAACAACTGGCACATAAAAGAAAGAGAATTCAGTTCTAGTAGATTTACTTCTTAATAATGTTTTATATCATTAGTCTTTCTTTTTCTATTGGATTAAATGGCAAGAAATTAACTTCCGTTGACATGCTCAAGGGTTAGAATAAGAAATAAAACTATGTTCCTTTACATGTATCTGGTGGATTTTTCAAGGCACTGCACTATGGTGTTTTGGGCATGTAGGTCAAAGTCTTTCTTTAAACATGCAATAGCTCCTGTTGATATTCTGTTGATAAGCATTATGTTCCTCTGCTTGAAATCAATAATCCTCAATTTTTGTCTAGCTCAACTGTTCGAGTTTTCTTATAGTAATCTCAGTTTCAGTTAAAAATACATCCATGTTCATTCTCTGCCTTAGTCAGATTTGGTTTGTTCAGTTGTTTTTCACTCAAACTATAGTATTGCTTTTGTTTCAAGCCAAGTGGTCTGTTGGATCCTGTGATAAGTGCATCCAGTGGAAGGTGGAAAGGCATCCACCAAATTCATACAGAGACTCTCATAAATATATTTTGTCTTTGCATTTTTGAAACAAATATACTTGTTTGGCATGACTCTGGATTCTGCAGGGAATTCTGATTTTCTGTGGCTCAGTTTGAGTAAGGTTAAGTATTTTAATGCCTGATCTTCAACCTGGAGATCAGCACTATCAGTAGTCATGGCAGAAGAGAAAAGAATAACTATGAGGTTTCTAATCCCTGTTACTCCATAGTGGTAGGAGCTACTTCTTTGAAGGTTGAGGTTGGGTTTTCAGTGGGCAGCAGATTGAAACCATTGCAGGTGCTGCAGTATTACAGTATTCATTGTAGCAAGATGCCTTACCCAACTAGAAAAACCTCCACTCTTTACTCCTTAACATACCCTTCCTCTTATTTTAGAATGCAGTAGAAACATTGTGTTGTTAATTACATTTTCTCAAATGAACTTGCACATAAAGCTTAATTAAAACTGTGGGAGCTGCATTACACTAATGTGGTCTCGTAAACACAGTGTATTAGGAGTTGTGGGTGAGTAGCTGGTTGCAGAATTGAAAGTATCTACCTCCATTGTTATTTTCAAAGAATATTTGAGGAATTTGTACACTGGATTTGGTACAGCTCTGTCTACATGGAAATGGCCGTGTAGTAGTGTCATTTCTAATTCTATAGCCGCTTATACTCATTTATCCTCAGAGCTGTTATCCCTAAATTGGGAGCAATTATCTTGCTGGCTGAGAGACCTGAGAAAACAAGGAAAGAAATGTGTTCTTACATCCTATCAAACAGCAGTGTTATCATTACTGCTCCACATACTCTGATGTCAGGTGTTTGCACAGCTCTCTCCTGTGCTTACACTGTGTGAACATAGCACTAGAGGATGATTGGAACTGCTGAGTGTGATGAAAAGGTCGTGTCTGAATTATGGCAAAAATCCAATAGTCCATCCATAGTAAAGCTGAGGAATTTTTCATATGGTCAGTTAAAATTTATGTTTTGTCCCATTGTCACAGATGGGATGAACGAGGGAGGGAGCACATTAAATTCAGACAGCTGCAGAGTGGCCATCATGTGGCTGTAGAACTTAGGTTTTAGAAGACGTTTAATTCAGACATACTTTCATACCCCAGACTCCTAGTTCCGATTATCCATATCAGTAAGAATGCAATTTTTCTGCTGCAGGAGTAGACCTTATTTTTCATATTCATGAAATTACATTTAGAATGTTATTTATACACTTTGCTTATAGTAAGGAACTGGCAACTGTCGAAGCTCTATTGCTAGAGCTTAATATTTAAAACAGATTACACAGATGGGGTGTTTTTAGCTACTCACCCAGAAGAAACGCTGAGTGTTAAGCCTACTAAATCATTCCTGGCAATGACAAACCCGACAAAATTCGGCGATCATAAACCCTGTGACAAAAAATGTGCCATCTGCTGGCCAAGGAGGAAAGTGCTCGTTAGGCGCGGCGGGCCTGGAGAAAGCGCTCCCGCGTGATTCCTGCGGGAAGAGAAGCTGGGAGCTTGGCAGAGCTCTTCAGGAGCTGAGCTGGAACAGGCCTGCTCAGGAGTTTTCTCACAGCAGATTCTTCCATTCGAAAGTGCTGTTTTGTGATAATTGGAACTTTCTGTGGGAGCGCGTCAATGAGAAATGGAAATGTTCCGTTCTAAAAATATCCAAACGGTCTGTTTCAGAATTTTTAGACATGGAACACTGATTTTTGTTCCGGAATGATTTTTTTTAAAGTAATTACTTTTGTAAATTATAGGAACATATTGAAATTGTCACCTTTGTGTTAAACAATAATGAAACCTCACATCATCACTATAGCATGTGGCAAACAACCACTCAGACCTGTGTCTCATGACCCGTGGTATGTGTGCTCTGTGCGAAGAATATGTCAAGAGTGTGGCTGTCTTTTCATTCATATCAGGGAAACTGGAAATGGGAAGAAAACTTTGTTTCTGTTATATTTACATCTTTATGTTTTTATTGCAATTTTGCATTAATTACTTAAATTGCTACTGTAATTTAAAGAAAAACTGTTTTGAGCTTATACTCCTGTTAGTAATTAAGTATACAGAAAGAGTTTCCAGTTACAGCCAAAATCATACCAATCAAATATTCAGAAGAAAAGGAGCAGAGAACTGAAGGTAACTCTCAAGGCTGTCATTTGTGTAGCTTTGTAAGTTTGGTTCTTGTCAAAACAAGAAGATAGCCTTTGCATATTATGCTGCAAGGAAAGGAATTAATTTAAAAGGCTGGATTTGATTAGTGATGGATCCAGGGGTTATTATTATTGTATCTTTCTTTAAAATTGGGCTCCAGCTAATTTATATTACTTCTGAATGATTATTTTCAGGAAGAAAGGAAGTATAATGGTTCTGATACCATCAGTCATGACAGATATCTGTCTGTCTGTCTCCATCCATCCCTATATGGCAACCAATAGGGATGTGTAAAAAAAGTTCAGATGCACACAACTGTGCTGAATTTATACTCACAGGCACTGTTTCTAATTTTAGATTTCCTTACTTTTTCAATACATTCTAATGAATTTTCTAATGCAATTAGAAGAAAAGGAACCAGGCATTGAAAACAGGAGGTGTGCCTACACTGTCAGGGAATGCTTAGATTCAGGCAGTATGAGTTCTGTTCTGTGATGTGTTGGGGACTCTCCTGCCATAATCAGAGATCCCTCTCTTGCTTTTTATTTTTGTTCGTGCCCCCCCTTCTTTCGTTCCCGTCTTTTCTAGCTCTTTGACAATTCACTTTCACCCACTTTTCCATCCCATTCACTCTGTTTCTTTTTTTGCCACTAATTTGCTGTTTTCTTTTGTTTTTCTCACTCCAACCATACCATGCCACCCTGCCTCTGTTCTTCCCACTTGTGTGTTTCTGACCTTTCTTGGTAGCTATCTCCTCTGTGCAGATCATTCTTTGCCTCTTATGCCAAGACCTCCTGGTCCTGTTCCCATCTCTTTTGCGTTCTCTGAGTCGCCTTCCCCTGTCTAGTTCCTCCTCACCAGGGAGGTGATGGCTGTAGAAGCATAGCACACAAAAGGACGCATTCCCAGCTGTTGAGTATAAAGTCTTGATGCCACAGCAATCTTAGCAGCTGGGATGAACAGAACTGCAGCTGTGGCACAGGGCACTTCCCCTGTGGTTCCAAGTAACGTGGTCTTTTACAACAAAATCAGTGAAGTGTTACCATTTGCAGGACCTCACCTTGTCAATAACCCTTTACTGGGTTGGATGGAGTAGCATTTCAAACTGGTGAACTGATCCGGCATTAAAATATTTATTCTTGTGTGTTATTTTTTTTTTTCAGCTGAATAAGTTATCGCATCCATACAGAGGGAAAATATATTTTATTTTGCAAGAAATATTTGGTGCCTTTTGTAATGCATTACACCAAAACCTCAACCATTGGAAGATACCCAGAATAGAAAAATCAGTCCAGTCTCAAAATTATGCACAACCTAATAATGGAGGAAGGCACACAAATTTTAAGTGTCTCAAGAGTTCTTAATTTTGTCACCCGATCTGTAGTATTTGTGCATCCCTGTTGAGTGAAAATCTGTCTATCAACATGCATCTCTAGGTAGTTAACATAATATGTATAGGGAATAATAAACATGCTTTATTTAGTATTCTCTCAGCTGTCCCTGTTATCTCATCTGACAGAACAACCACTAGTGATAGACTGGTGGCAATATTGATTTATTTAAAGAAATTAACAGGTAAAAAGGTTACTTTGTTTTATTTTGTTCTTTAAATGAGCCACTCCAGTAAATTAGAGAAAAATTATTTCACATATCTAAGAGAGGCTCCCTTGTTCTATATTGTCTTCTGTTTTACCCATATTTGGTTGAAATTTTCATGTAATCTGCAAAATTCTTTCTGCTATTGTTCTAAATATAATGCAGTAAGATTTGATGCAGTGATTCAGTTTGTACTTATAGAAAATTGAGGCAGATAAGTTACACTGATTTACATATTTGCAAATATATGCAAATACACAGTATTGCCATATGGTCTTAGGTCCCCAGAAGTGCTGGTGACCTACTTGAGAATTGCAGATAACAGAATATGAGCTTTTGCCTCTTTGTGTTTTATACATTTCAAAAGGCAGTATTCTTATTTTCTATGTAACATCTCTGAAAAGGATCCTACAATGTTTGAATTATGCTAAAGCATCTGTGAGATCAAAGTCTTTCTTGTTGTTTTCTGTAGCTGGATCGATGTTTTCTGCTGCAGAAGGCAAGAGATCCTCATTTGTGAATTCTCTGGGAAAACTAGGAGGGGCTGTAAAGCCCACAAGTTGTTTCCATGGTTTTCCAGGGCATCTGGGGCGAGGAGATTCTGGGCGATCTGGCAACCCATTAAAGAAAGAAGTATCAGGAAGAATTAGTGGCTCTGCAGGTCTACTGGTTTCCTCCCTTGCACCCCCTGTACTAACCAGCTCCAGTGCAGTTTCGGCACTGCCTGGGAAGGTTTGCTTTTGATTAAAACCCCTTTCATTTGACTCCTCAGAAGATTGGGGGTTTGAATGTTTGTGTTTATTCTTTTTACTGTGTTTTTTATGCCCACACCCATGGCCACTTCTGTGCCCACAACCAGTGTCATGCTTATGCCTTTTGTCATTGTCATGATCCTTTTTAACTCCATGCCTGTGTTTGTGCCTGTGTTTGTGCTCAGGTTCACCTTTGCCTTCTGGTTCCTGTCCATCGTCTTCCCTCGTTTCTGTGCTAGGGCTTTGACTTCCTCCTTCGTTGTTATCAGCATATGGTACTGCATGTGTCTGGTTTAGCACCTGAGTGCTCCGGAAAGGTGTGAATCCAGGAGGCCTTCTTGCAAAGAACGCCTGAAAAACAGTGCAACAGTAGCCACATTTGTTATATAAAACAGAACAATTGCTTCAGATGTGGGAAATCCAGAAGCTGGTTCATTGCAGTACATGAATCATTGAGCAGATTTTTGAACTAAAATCTAAACGAAATAATTCTCTCTTCTGTGATAAGCGCACAAACATAAACATCCTCCCAAATAATTCTGGAGTATCTTAGCAGCTATGAGTAAAGGAAAAAGTTTTGTGTCACTGAAATTTTGTGAGTGTGAGAAAGGAATTATACTACAGAGAGCAAAACACATGTACTGGTTTTAATTTATGAACAGTACAGTTGGATTCTAGGACTAAATGTCCTGGCACTTGTTAGAGTGTTGCACTCCCATGTATAGAACCAATTTATGATGACGGTTAACATATCTCTGAGTAACATAAATGGCAGAATATACAGATGATCTGTTTCATTTTGTTATATAAAATATAACTATTAAATTTTTTACTTCTAGATTTGACATATGCATTTCAGAATACTGTCTGGAAGTTACACACAGAGATTCAAGCTGATAATATCAAACATTCTGTTGTTATTGAGTCATCTCTACTCCCTCATCAGTGTGCAACTGGAAGACAAAGGCTGAATACGCTGTGTACAGTCACTGTCTAACATGCGTTTCATTTCTCTCCACCAAAGTCTCGGATCACTATCTAGCTGCAAATCAGAGTTATTTGGGTTGAAGCTAAATTTGAAAATTGATATGGATAGAATATTGCAGTGAAAATAAAGAGGAGAGACATTAGTTGATACATAACAAATTAATGTGTAGTTATGAAGGCGCTGAGCACAGTGGAGTTATTAGTTATGAGGGCAGCGTAATTTGTCTTTATTCAGTGTCACACTGGAGTCTCTGCAATCCTCAGAAATATCTGATAATAAAAAATATTTGTATTCCATTGTGAGATTTTCAAAGTGACTTTCATTCAGGACTAGTTCATAGTGGAGCTGAGTAGGAAGAAATTGGAAGATCTCTGTGCAGAGACTGACAGCTGTGGCAGGTGCCACTCGACTGATAGGGAAAGGTTCACAGACACTTTGGAAATTTGTGGGGTATAATTATTGTGTCAGCAAATACATTTTTATTTCAACTTTTAAACCTAGTGTGAGTAGCAATCTGAGGGATTTGATGGGGCTTGATACTCCAGAGCTTAACTGACAATGCAGAGGAGCAGCCAACAGGCAAAACTTCTCCTTGTCCCAGTGTCTTTGTTTGTGTGATCACCTTGTTGGCCGTTGTCTCACACTGTAGTGAAACTGCTTTGATGTAACGGGTTGTTGAGGGTGAGAGAAAAGTGTGACATTAATGAGGCTGTTAAAAGAACCATGTTCTTTTAGTTTTGAGATAAAATATGTGATAATTTGGAATGGATAAAGAATTTATTGATTGCCTTTGTCCTATGCTCTGCTTAATAGGATGGGTAATGAAGAAGAATCTCACCACTTGCTGCTCTTCAGAGCAGTTCACCTGGGGGTAGATTTTATTCTGCCATGGGATCACGTGAATTTGTGCGTCACATGACAGTGAAGCCTGTTAACAAAACAAAAACCAACACAATAAGGCACCAAAACTTCAGACACAAAGGAAGAGGCTTGCGCCCGAAAAAGAAACTTTTTTAAAATAATACTTTAAAATCTTTGGAACTTTAATCAAATATTTATAAATCTATCTTAGCGATGAATACTTCTGTATTGGGACACATCACAGCTTAGCTTTTCAAGGTTATAGTATGCCTGTGTGAACACTTTAATTCAACTTTGGATTTCAGATTGAATCTTGCGAATTGGATTTTTCATCTCCATCACCTTTGCAGCACTAACTGCATAATCTTCCTGATAGTCCTAAGAAATATTTTTTGTTTATGGTGTTTCTCCCACGAAAAATTGGGAAATTGAAATAAAGCCTTATTTTTTCTTTTTAGTGCCTGCTGCACTAACAAATTTTAAAATCTCACAGGTAAGCACTGTTCATATGGTGGGAAAAGAGATGGGATAAAAGCCCTCTCCCCAGACAACTCCCTTACCAATGGTTTCTGGCCCTATCAGCATTCCTTTCCAATGTCCAGAACACATTCTCCCGCTATCAACAGCATGATACGCACTCCAGAAATGTCATTCCTTTGCACACAACTAACAATCCAGTCTCATGTTTTCCTTAGCTGCAAGTCCCCAGAGTGAGGAATACTGCAGCTATTTCATTTGGCAGCAGCCTTCTCCTGTCCTTTCTTAGGCTGATTATTATCAAAAGGAACTTCCTTTGGTTTTGCAGTGAGCACTGATCCTGCAGCTGCAGTTTAAGTTTCAGGGTTTCCAAACTTGGGTTACAAACAATGAAAGCTGCCCTTTTTCTTGCAACAAAAGTTTACTGAAAGAGGTAACAGAACCCGGGATGTGATTTTACTTAAGCATTTACAGTTTCTGATGCAAATGAATTTGTCCATTACAAACATTACAGTTGGCAAGATTATCATTACTCACACTGTTTGATGTGGCTGTACAGTCTTCATTAGGTTTTTCAAACTCACTCTTGGAGCAGTTTGTCTTCCAGACTGTAAATTTTACTCGGTACTTTTTTCCTGCAACCACCTGAAAAATTAGCAAGAAGGCTTTCTGTGCTAAAGGCATTTTATTGAAAAGGTTTTACAGGAAAGATGATTTTCTACAAGCTTATACGACTTGTATTCTACAGGTCCTAACCGCTAGGCCAATATATGTGAAGAAAAATATTAAAATATTTGGCAGTAAACTTAACTGCTTCTAATCAAGTAACTTATTTACTCCAGTTCCTATTCTCAAAAATTCTAGCATTGAAGCTGAAACAGAAAAAGTCAGAATAATATCAGACCCACAATTATTAAATGTCTGTAGTAATTTCATTAGTAACAGATGAAACAATTAGTGATAGCACTGTAGAGAGCCAAATATGATGTCAGAAAAGTGGAATGTGAGTAAAACAAAGTGTGTGATGAATGGGCTCAGTTGAAAATGAACCTATTTGCCAAACGCATTAAAGAGAGAAACTGCATGGGTTCAAGAATGTGCCTGCTATGAGTTCTCTTAGTATTTTTCACAGAGCTTGAAATAATCTATTTTCCTTTGGGAATATCAGGCAAGACATGAAATTCTATTTCCCTGAAATCTATTTTAAAGGTGTATGCATGCTAATATCAGTCGTGATAGGGAAAGTTAGAAGGAAGAAAAAAGTTTGAAAGAAGAAAAGGCACAGATATTATCAGTGAGATACTATGAGCTATTTGGAAAAATTCTGGTGTGCTTTTAGTGCCTTCTCCAGTGACACCTCATGCTCAGGAGCAGTTATGACCAAGTATTTTCTGAACTAATCCACTGTCAAATTTTCAATTCTATACTAAACTTCTGTTTTGATGTGTTGGGACGGTAAACAAGGCTTATGCAAATGCTGACCAATACTATCCTCCTGATTCCTTGTCCTTTATCAGGCTCTATTCATCTATATGTATTAAGTTATGCACAGATGTCCTTTTCTGAATCTAGCTAGAGTATTATTAGCAGCACAATCAATATATAAAGCAACAGATTTCTAAGGGAAATTAAGATGCCTCATTTCTTGGACCATACAACAACTGTAGGGTGAACACTGCCTAAAATAACACGGAGAGTATTGATGTGGTGGAGCAAGGGAATAGTCCTGTCTAATAAAACTTTCATTCTTTAAAAGTCAAAGGTATGTTACAAAGGTAAAAAGTAGGGTAGATACACAGAAATCAAATGCCTTGTGAGCCAACCCTCTTCACATCCTTTTAAAATCATGTTGTTTTAAGAAAAAAATAAAATTCAAGAGATGAGAAATTTTTGAATTATTTTTGAATGCAAGCCAATATAGATTAGATTTTACAGGAAAAATTGCATGGGTGTTTCAGTTACCACATGTCTCAGCTCTTAGACAAAGGCATTATTTCAAAGCTAAGTACAAACTTCGGGTAAATTCAGCTCAGGCCAATCATAACGTCATGTCTGTTCCTTGTCTCTGTGATATATCCCAACCTGAACTGTCGCCGATTCTATTTCTCCACCTTTATAGAAGAAATCATCATTGCTCTCTGAATTATACTTCTGCACAGAAACCTTCAGTAGTTCCTTCAGTTCTGGACTGTCATTTGGGATAGTCCTTGGACAGCCTGGGCAAAAGGCAGCAGCTACCGTTTCTTCAACTGCAAGAGAACAACAGGTTTCAGCTCTCTGAAGCAAAAGATTCAATGTAGATAAAGGCTGGAAGAAAGTTATAAAGCCCTGCTTTCTGGAACTCATCATGTTTGGGCCTATGAAATAAAAACAAAATATATTTGAGTTTTATATGATCAGCAATATCATATCTTGGTTATCTAAAAGAACATCAGCATCTACTGCTACATGGGACACGTAACAACAGTTTTCTCATAGATTTTCTACAAAAATCTACATGTGCCAGTTGTAGGTAGCCAGAAAATATGGAGAGGGAACATCTACATGTATGGAAAGACCTGATTTGGGTGAAACAAGAGGTGCATGTAACTGGCAGTGAATTTGTGTGTTGAAGAAATCCTGAATGGGTTTGAATAGTCCTGAATGGGTGAGAATGCAACACTTCCTGTATGGAACAGTATCTGTGTCCAGATAGGCTGGAGGAAAACATAACCACACATAACAATAGAAGACACTGAAAACTGTGGAACTTTCAAAACTGATTGTACCGAAGACATACCTGGAAACTTGCAGTCACTGGCGGTATCCACAATCACTGCCTCAAGATTCTGAAATGCTTTGGCCTCACATTTAGCTACACGCTGGAGTCAAAAATGCAAAACAGCTCCTTGTTATTTAGAAATAATGAACAAGCTCACATCCTAATACCTTCCTACTAAAAGAATAAGTCAAGCATGCTTCTAATAATTCCTTCCTTCCTCTCTCCCTCCCTCCCAAGTCTGACAGACAGTCTGCAGAGGCAATAAATAATCAGAGTTCAAAAGGACTACTCAGAGAAAATAACACCCTAAAAGAGAAGCCAAATGAACTATTTGTATGCATTCATTACAGAAAAAATAAGGATGTCTAGAAGCCAGAACTGTATTTTATGGAGAACTCCATGGAATTTGTGTCTCAAACTGTAAAGACCAAAAAGAAAATGACACAATTATCAAATCAAACATCAGTCAGTTTCTTGTATTTTCTCAGGTCCTCTAAAGGAACTGTGGTAGATAACTTGCTTAAAGCTGCCTTGATATCTTAAAGCTGGAAGAAAGTAGATATTGATCCTGGGTTTTTTTAAAGATTATAGAGTCTAAAACCAATTCCACCATTCTAGTGATTAAAAATGTTAATAAGGAAAGAACTAGGGGCGATGAACACATCCAGGAGAGTCTGAGGTTTTGTGGTAAATAGAAGTCATATTTTGCAGATTTGTCAAAGTTCTACAAAGCATCAACAAAGGTGGGTAAAGAGACCTCTTGATATACAGAGATTTTAAGAAAGGTTTTGGTGAAATCCTGTATTAAAGAATAAAGAAGCCAAATTAACTGTAGAATAAGAAGGAAAACTTAAAATTCAGAGTTAAGATCTTAGGGCTTTGATAGTTACTTGAAAATGTAATAATAAAAAATCTACTTACTAGTATTTTAGAAAAACTAATTAAGAATTATGTCAAGGCTTATAATCCAGGTTAAAGGGACTGATATAATGTCCCAGTATAGCTCAGTGGTTCATATGTGTGTTGAATAGAGGGTGCCATTCTGGCCCTCCCATTTAAAATTCAATAGTACAGAGCTAAATGAAGGTACGAGAAAGCTTCCTTGGAATTTGGTCATTCCAAGGTATGGAATATCCTTGAAATACGGTATTCTAATAATATCTGTCAATGATCTACTAGCAAGTTCAGGGGATAAGTGCTTATGATCTAATTCCAGGAGCCCTGTGTGACCACAGCAGTGTGTGAGTGAGGCAGTGCTGCTACAGTAGGTGAGGTGACAGAAGTCATCACCTCTAGGTGACAGCTGGGGAAACTCAGACTCAAGCAGGTTAAGTAACTTGCTTAAGGTTCAAGAGCACATGGGTAATGGAGGGATTTGCTTCAGCTAGTCTGAGTCTCACGCTTCCTTTTATTTACCAGTGTTGTCATTCATTCCTTTTTTGATCAATACTTCTGAAACATTCTTGAGATGTACAAGGAGAAATTTTTGAACAGGAGAGGCTCTTGAATGAAACACTCAATGGTGCATTTCCTCAACAGCTAAAACAGATGCCAGTCTGTCCCCTCCCATTAACCACCACTGTTCATAGTGACTCTGCATTCCTGCCCTCTGCCTTGTATTTGCAAAATCGTTTTTCTGATCCCCTCATGAGCTGGTTCAGGGAGGTCAGTTGAGAAAGAAAGCCTCTATTTTTGGGGCAGTTGCTTCAGTTCCAGGTCAGTGAAGCCAAGGGAGTATCTGGGTTTGCAGCACTGTTTAGCTGGATTATGTATATTTGTTAATAAATTTCTTTTGAAGCTATTATTTGGACTGTGGTAAAGGTTAAGCAATAACTCAGCTACTGACTTTTATGTCTTAGGTGGGAAATTGTGCTAATTTTAATTATCACTTTCTGGGTTGTACATGAGTAACTCCTTGAATAGCTGGATAGAAACTTCTCAAGGAATTTATTATTTGGGTAAGACTGGTTAGATTCTGTAGTGTAATCTGTAAACCTTTCAGTAGTCCTCTTAGTCACTGATTCAGAAGACATGGATGTCCTAGTTGCATAAACAGATAGTAATGTATAAGAGTGGATTTAAACTTTGTTCATGAAATGAAGCAAGACTATAAATATTTTCTTGAGTCAGATCTCCATGATTATTTGTTAATGTGATATTTTCTTGATAAACAGATTTTAAAGATTACTTACACCTCTAGAAGTGATTTTGCACTCTGGAGTTAAATCTTGAAATTGGTGTTTGGAGCAATTAGTCTCCTCAATTTCATACTTAATTATGTAATTCCATCCAGCTACCACCTGGAAGAGATATTTAGGTTATAAATTATATAAAACAATGCAAACTTGAAAGTTAAAGTATTAAATGAGATTAGGAAAGAGAGAGCAAAACTACTCATCTAGCGCCTTCTATCTATCAAATCACTTTGCACTCATGAAACCATGGAGTGCTCATGGACAGCAAAAAAAATCTTGTCCTTGCAGTACAAAATGTAAACTAAGTCCTGCTTTTGTTAGAAGTGCAGTTTGTATTTGGTGTCCATTTCTGGCAGGCCTGCAGCCTCACACTGCTGGGTTTCTTGCGCTTTCCTCCAGAGATCTGTTACTTATTGCTCCCCATGACGGGAAGCTGGTCTAGATGGATGACTCCAGTAACACAGCCTGGCAAGCCCTGCATTCCTGAGCATGGGACACAGTAAAACAGTATCTGAATAATGTAACTTTATACTGCTGGCATCATTTTTTGTTGAGTGTTCTGCATTTATCATCTACCCATAATTGTGTCTATCCTGGGCTTTACCTTCCCACACACACTGTTTTGTCTAGGTTCATAAGCCTTTTTAAAAATTTTCTCTCCAGGAAGCTCTTCCATTTTCCTGACAGTGGCTACCTCTTCTCACTGATGAAACCTCTCCAAATGATAGTGTTGGACCAGGTAACATTAGATTAAAAAGGAAAAACAATCAAATATAAGAACTTTTTATCCCAGATCAATTGGAGAGCTCTGACTTTTCTCTGTTTGTCAGAGGTGACATGATGGTTCTCTTTTCAGCTGCTGAATTGCAGTCTGTCTGCATCATTTTGTCATGTGGCTTAAACATTGTGCAAGTTTGTCTTTCTGCAAAGAGAATTGCTGCCATCAGTAAATATAAAGAGGACAGTCTGGTTTAAATCATGAGTCTTAACTGACATGAGACCAGAAGTTGCTTTTTGGCTAAGTAAAATACATACAGGTTCAAAGAAAAGGGTCTGTGTTTGCTGTTGGGTTGTACACTAGTTAAAAACCAAACAAGAAACTTTACTTTCTAGCAATGTCACACCAGTCCATAGGAGAGCCTTTCACAGGAAAGGAATTCTCATGTGAAATACCAGATGACACAGAATTTCTGCAACCTGAGGAGTCATTTCTTTCAAAACACATATTCCTATGAGCACAAATCTTACACCAAGTGGCATGTGGGGTTTTTGGGTTCTCTTACCCATTTTTCCTATGCGGGGTTTACCTGTCCTATAGCACATAGCAGCTGCTAACAGGTGGGCCCTCTTGCCTGCAAAACCAGAAGTGCCTGCTGCTGTTTGGGAGGCTGGAGAGTGTGTGAACCATCGGTGCAGGCTGGCAGCTTTGGCTCAGCCCCTAGGAGGGATCTGCTCCTGCTGGAGCCTCAGGCCAGGGCCAAAGGAGGTATCCAGGAGGATCTGAGATGATGCAGGATGCATGTGCCAGCACAGAATGCAAATAAATTCATGTTAAACACTGCTTAGAAGCAACTGCAAATAAAGAAAAAAATGTGTATACGCTCAGCTGAGAGCTCTGAAAATCCAGTAGGTAAATATTAATGATTTCTTATAAATGAAGATAATTATTTATTGAGTCTACCCTCTATATGCATTTTGTGTGCTTTATTATGAAATATAAGCCTCTTCAATATCAGAAACATACACAAACAAAGTACCTACTTTCTGTTGGATTATTTTGGTAAAATTTAGGGAAAAATCATGTACAAACCTGTCTCTTAGCTTCTTTTATTTCCACGAGCTTAAAAAGGGCAAGTTCACCACTGTTCTTGTTAAATTTTCGAATGGCTTTTTTCAGAATTTCTGACACTTCTGAACCATCACTTGATATATGATGAAAGCATCCAAGACATGGAGCCTCAGCAAGTCTTATCTTTGGCACATCTGGAAAAGAAACAAACCAAAAACCATAGGGCTTCATGCAAAACAGCCTTACTTTTTCATTTTTCCTATCTGGGAGTGAGCAAAACCTTTCCTGCTTTTAACTGGCATGATAAGCAAACCCTATATTCCAGTTTCAAGGCATACAAAGACATTTTTATATTTAGGAACCTGCTCTGGTTGTGGTGGCAGGGGCCATCCATGGCCTTGGTCCAGGCATGGTTTTGGCAGTGAACCCCATTCCAGCAGTTATTGAATTTCAGGAAAATCTTCCGTGTAGTTTTGACACCATTAAGGAAGGTACATTACTCATTCAGCCAGGGAAGGGCCAGTGGAGGCTACAACTGAGGGGATGGTTTTCAGATTCTTCAAAGCTCACCCACAGAGCGCAGCTGCTTGCTGTCCTCACCACGTTTCAGGATGGGGACTTCAGCAGAAGTGTTTGGGCTCACCCATGTGAGCTGCTGTGACTCGGAGTGCCCCAGGGACTGTCGTGGGACTACCCTGCTGTCCCTGCACCACTTGGTGCCACCTTCAGGCTTAACCAGCTGGATTGGCTGTGGATAGACAAGCCTGACAGGGATGCTCAAACTCCTGTTTCCTACTACTAATCCTATTAACTCTCTTTCCTTTCTAGTAATCATGGATTGGATTTTCATAAATTAATTTTATAGTTCAGTACATAAATTAATTTCACGAGTCAGTGAGCTTGAGAATGGAAGTGGGACAATATGTGGTCTCGGTGGAATTGAAGTAAAATTTGTGTGCCTGATCTTCAGCTGGCATAAACTGGCTTAAATGAAGTTATGCCAGTTTGCACCAGCCAGGAAACCAGTCCAACCCAAGAGGCTGAACAGTGTGGTATCAATATGGTGGGGAAATCCCTCACCTGTCAGGTGTGACCAAAGTCTGACCTTTCGTATTTCTAGGGTCTTGTTTTGTCTCAGTAATGACAAACAGATACCGTACAGAAGAGCGTGACCACATTTTCAGTAAGCAGTCACGAAGGAGATAATAAACCAACAGCACACTCACTTCTAGACCAACAGTGGCACTTTCATAGGATCTATGCTGAACAAATGTGTATTCTTTTTTCAGAGTTGCTGCACCTTGGTAAGAAGAGATGAGTTCCTTAGGCTGAATACCTGAGTCATTTAATTTATATATGGGGATTTTTTTGCTTTCTAAGCAAAGATTCAAATGCAGATTTCCCGTGTGTTCTCTGTGGGATTCACACAACTTTTGCTGGCAACTAGGTGTCACCATTGCCCTACAAATGCAGCATTTGTTCGGTGCAGAACATGGAGTTTGTGTACTGCAGTTCCTAGAAGGATGCTGGCTGTAGGTAAAGCCATTTCAGCTTTAAACAAGATAGCTAGGAGCAAAAAACAAATACCAGCCGCCAAACATCTCAGAAATTGGGGTAAATATTTCTGTAGTTAATAGTTAGATGGATATATTAAAGCAAGCTTGGGTATGTCTTTCAGAACACCAGGCATAGAGATCTCAGTTGGAAAGCTTTAAAACTGTGATCACTTTTTAATAAGGGAAATTCCTATGTGAATGTAATAGTCATATATGAATGTATTATAGGTGAAAAATGTAGTACTGCTTCTTGTTAAGGGCTAAAAGACTAGTCTCTTACATAATTACATCACTGTCAGATTTTTTTATTTTGTAAATGATTTTTTTTTCTTTTCTTGTTCAGGGTAAATATTTGTATTGGCAAACTTTACAGACATAATTCAGTCATTTTTAGATTGGAGAACATTAAGGTGCAATTTTGTCATACAAAGTTTTTTCTAATAATTCCTGAGATAATTTTATACTTAAATAAGTAAGGACAGAAAGTTGAATTGTGAAAAGTTTTATCTAGTCTCTTAAGTTATTGGTATGCTTTTGGTCTTAAGCAAACTAAATTTTAACTTGGCATAATTCTAATGCTAGAAGAAACTTACTACACACACACGTGCTGGTTTTTATTACCCTGGGCAGAAACTGCCAGTGTGTCACTGACTCAGTCTATATGTGTATAAAAATGAAGCGAAATTTTATCTTTAACATGTAGTTGTTTACAAAAAGTTATTTATAAATGTCTGACCAGAATGATAAAGAGCTTCTCTGTTTAAAATTACCTGAAAGTCTCAGTATTGCATTTATTCCATTCTTATTTGTCAATATATTTTTGAATGCTGTCCTAAATAGTTACATACCTGAGAAAATTTTGCACTCTTGTGAAACATTAGTTGTTTTTTCAGCATCATTCATATGAACTCGAGCTGTGCATTCTCCTGTTTTCTGCAAAAACATATGGCAACAATTGTCTGAAACTTGCTGAAGAAAACCACAGTGCTTTAGCTATTGAACACAGCTGACAGTCGCAGGCTGATTCTGGGGAAGAGGTTCATGTGTATATTTGTGCTAATGTCTGACTTGCTGTTTTGTTACTGAAGAAGGATCAGTTTTGTTGATGGTGAGGAAAGTAGGGGACAAACTGAGCAGTTCACTGGAAGGATTGCTTTGGATTGGTATGATGTGTACTGATTACCTAAAGACTTCACGGTCAGAACAATGGAAATGAACACAAGCCCATGAATAAAGACTGTATATGTATTTATCCATTTTCCTCTCTGCTAGTACAAGATATGCAGCAACGGCCATGGCATTTCACATAGATTCAAGTTATATTGTCACCGTGATCCCTTCCTGTGCACTGTGTGAAAGAGCAGTGTCATCCCCTGGGAACGTGCAGTGTCCTTGCAGTGTGTGCCCTTTGTACCTCTCTGGTAGGATGAGCCAGACATGCTTGGCACCGCTGAAAGCCCTCTGCCAAAATTCCTGCCATAGTGGCTTCCATGTCAGTATTTGGTTGTGCAAGTTTCCAATATACATAATTAATACCCAGTTTTACTGTCCTTACACTCTCACAGTGCACAAATCTTATGTTGGGTTTATTGTGAACCTTCATATTGGAGCCCTGAAATGTTCCTTTCTGCATATATTCAGGACTGTACCAGAAAACTCAGGATTATAATGGTTAACTTGGGGTTGTAAACATTTCTGTATGGTAGTCATATAAGCTCTCAAAAGCAGTGCAGCTAAAAAAGTTAATTCCTCTACTTTATTTTTCCCCCGGTGATCGCGGTCCTGATCATTACGCTGAGGTTTCTGCATAGAGAATTTGTAAAGAGAACAGATACTTACAGCCTCTGCAGATACTCTGTAATGACAGTGTTGCCAGTGTTTGTTTTCCTCAGCGGCACAAGTGCTTTCAAGTATTCTGTATTTCACATAGAACTGTGGGTCAGGCCCTGCCTGGATTAAAACAATATACATCATTTGCACGGTAATAAATCAAGCGACAAGAGTTTCAAAAAAGTAAATACTTTTCTTTGGTTACCTTAAATTTTATAGTATGGTTTCCCATTAGCTGCTGGCCTCTCAGATCTTAGTAGTTCAAATATTAACTTACTTAATTATGTTACTTAGCCCTTACCTACGGTGACAATATGTTGGTATAATAGACATAATATGCTCAACTACCTTCATTTTAACTTGTAGTACCAATGGGTTTAGAACCAAAAAGAAGTGGTTGGGTTTTATACTCGCATTCAAATGTACTCCAAAAAAGCCATTTTGGGTGGCTGCTTGGACAGTTAGCATAATTGCCAGCTTGGACTGTGCTCCTGACTGACTCTCTCGCTCTCACTCTTAGCCTCCTCCCAGATCTGTCCACTTTCCTTCTGTACAGCTCCCCTGGCAGCCCAGACCCAGCGGGCAGCAGCCCTGAGGCAGCCTGGCAGTGCCCAAACTGCCCCTTGGTACCAGGAAACTTCAGCTGCCCAGCCTGCGCAGGAAGGGCTCTGGAGACAGCCTTGGGCAGTGCCTGCGGTTTCTTGCGGCAGTGAAGGCTGGGCTGCAGGGCAGGACAGCCTCGGGAATGCCCTCAGATGAAATAAAAAGCATTAAGCAAAGTTTGGCCCAGCCAGTGTAAGTAATTCAGAAGTTGGTAAATCAATAGTGAGCATTTTCTCCTTGGCATAAAGCAAGTGCCTACAGGTGACAGTGTAAGGTGTGTGGTTCATCCTTTGGGGAAGATATAATGTCAGAAGTTACTAACCTTTTACAGCCACTGAAAGTGCTCTGCCAATGTGACTTTTCAAAGACAAACAGGCAGCTGCTGTAGTTTAGCACTGATTATTCTGAAATAGCCAGTTATTGTTCTCTGTCTCTGCTGGGAAGATTAAATGATAATTCTTGCCTTAGTGCTACCAAAAACGTGAGGCTGAGCTGATGTGATTAACATATACTGGATTTACACTGATGTAGACACAGAATTATATTCTGCCTTCTCTCAATTCCAGTTGTGTATTGCTACAGGTACAAAGGCGTGTAGAGGTACCTCATAAAATGGTTGTAAAAAAGGATAAAAGGGGCTCTAAAAATATAATAGACGTAATCCTCTGCAGGTAGAAACTGACTTTTATGGAACTACATCAGATTATACTACTTGGGACTTAAAAAGAGCCAAATTCTGTTCTCTGTTACAATGTTCTAAATCTGCAATAAATCAGCTCAGTAAGTAAACAAAGTAAGAAAAGACATTGTTTCTGTATTATTTGCTAGTAGTTTATTTCATTATTATTATGAACATCTATGCCTTTAACTGGGGCAGGTTTAGTCTTTCACTAGTCAGCTTTTATGTTTTATTACCCTATCAATAATGAATGTACATGAATATGTAATAACCAGCCATTTAATTAATGCATTCAACATTTTGAGACTAGTGAGAAGTAAAATTTATACTCTTTTTAAAAAAAGAATCTCAAATATGAGGAAATTTCAATTGCAGATTCTTTTTCTGTTTTTTACTTAACATCATAATCAGATCATTGATTCAAACTAATAATTGATTTGCACTTCATATCTTTTATGAAAAGGAAAAATAGATATCTAGAGAAGGAAAGATGAATAATAATTGCAATAAATATGTATTCTTAAAAATAGAACATTGTTTAAGATAAAATTCTGAAACTCCTGTGTCTCCTTTGGGAACACCAGCAAAAGGAAGCTAGGTGGTACTACAGCTCTGATATAGAGATATTTGCATTTGGCTGTTGTTAAGGATGTATGCAGTCCAGTGAGAACACTGAGACTATTCATTTACTTAATATTAATTATATAAAGGGTTTTCTGATTTTACTCTTTGTTGCCACATGCTAAAATCTCCCCAGTGTGTAAAAAGGAAGACGAGAGGGCAGTGCCAGGAGGTGTGGGTAGTTTGCTGTGTTTAGCAATGCATGGCTCCTTTCTGAGGTCAATTTCTCTCTGGGTAAAAGTGTCTTGTGATTTTGGAGTGCAAAATAATCTCTCTAACACTGGATTTCTTGTGGTTTATATCCGAAAATCCAATCCAGTAGAAAAAAATGCTAATGTTATTTTCCAGTAAAATAATGCTTGTCATTATTATGGTAATACCATCTTTGTATGCCTCTCAGAGGTAAATACTCTTCTGTTACATTAAGGCTATATAGAAGGACTCCACGCAAAGGATCAGGTTGCATTCTTCTTTCTTCTGTAATTTTAGCTGTCACCCTATTTGACTAAAATGTCACCTAGTGCTTCTAGATAGATCTGTGAATTAGGACTGGTGTCAATCAAATAATATTCAGAAACAATTCAGAATATTGCCAAACTTTATCGGGTGATTCTTTTTTATGTGCAGCACCAGCTCTTTCCAAGTCAAGATTATATTCATATTTTTTAATAAGTGTAGTTTTGCCATTGGTCTGAAAACCTTACAGATGATGGAAAGGGATAGAATTCCCAATAAGGAAAAAAGAGAACAGAGTGGAATAGTAAGACAAGTTGTGTTGGTAGTAGAAATTTTCTATTCTTTAGTCCTTGCATTAGTAAGCAATTCACCAGCACACAGAGTTCTGCTGATAAAAACATAATATACATCCCTGCTTGTCACGGGAACAAGTATCTTACTGTGCAAGTCACTTTAATTTTTTTAAAACATTTTTGGAAGACACTGTGCTGTCATGCTTCCCCCCTTATAAACGAGATGGAGATAAGCTGATTCAGAGTGCATAAACAATTCCAAGTTTTTTTTAGCAAAGTCTACTTACAGTTCTCTTGGCTTCCATCACCACATATAGAGCAAATTGGTTTCCAGTTGCTCTCTCTCCATTGTATTTCTTCAGTGCTGCGTCAACAGCTTTAAAGACATCAGGGTCATCACAGTCTGAAAACTCAAATGCAAGAGGAATGGCACTGCTAGAGAAAAAACTACAGCAGAGTGCTAGTACAATGGAGGCCTTCATAATTGGATGAAAAAGGCCCCCTGAATTCGAAGGCTCTTTAAAAACCAAATGGAAAAGGAATGCCTGACAGGATTTTAGTCACCTCTTCTGTTTTTCAGGAGCAATAGTTAAGTAAACAGAAGGAGTGGGTTGCTGGGGTTGGTTGGTTCTCATCACATGCTGTTTATACTGCAAATAAACTTCTGAGTTTATCTAAATAAACTTTGTTTGCTCACCAGAATGACACTAAGGTTATCCACCTGCCATCAAGATAACAGGATAAATGTCTGCAGCTGGGATCTAGTTTAGGCAAAGCAAAACCAAAGAGAAAAAAGTATCTGTAGCTTTCTGACTTCTTAACACCTAAACTGCTACTGAGAATGAATTTTATAAGCCTTTAAAAAAAACACCCAAGAAGGTCACAGTGGCATTGAAGTTTTGGACAACAACCTTGTAAATTTTATAGATCTGTTTAGTGTTCAGGCTGCAACCATTTTTGAGAACTATAGTACTCAGAACATGTTTGAAAAGTCTTTGGACAGATGCATGTGGTTGAATGTCACGTAACCCTTCAGTAGCACTTGATAAACCTTGTCCTTCATGGTCCTATTGGAAAGTCCATCTCTGCTGCCATGTGGTGACTGCCTGGATTATGGATTAGTCAGTGATCATGGCGCTTTGTTATGGTTACAGATATGTGACACCCAAGAGCAAAGGATTAAACACTGTCGTCTGAGTCTGGCCAAGCCAAGATTAGAGCTGGCTGAGAACAACTGCTGCTTGTCTCCCGTGTTTGACACCAAAGAGCTTTGCTTGGGATCTGTGAGCACCTTGGGATTGCCTTGGCTCCTGTGTTCCAGCTGTGTCTTGCTGCACTGGGTTTGTGTGGCAAGGTTTTGAATGCAGGGGATTACAGGGGTGGCTTCTGTGAGAAGCTGCTGGAAGTTTCTCCTGTGCTTGACAGAGCCAATGCCAGTCAGCTCCAAGATGGAGCCAGTTCTGGCCAAGACTGAGTCCATCAGTGCTGGTGGTAGTGCCTCTGGAACAACATAGTGGAGAAGGGGAAAAAAATGGAACTGGTAAAGAATGGGAGAGAGGAGTGAGAATATGTGAGAAACAGCTGTGCAAACACCATGGCCCATGAAGAAGGTGTGGGAGGAGCTGCTGTGGGTGCGGAGCAGAGATTTTCCTGCAGCCTATGGAGCAGGCCATGGTGAGCAGCTGTGCCCCTAGAGCCCCTGCAGGTCAGTGGTGGAGCAGGGATTCACCTGCAGTTTGTGGAGGCCCCACACCAGAGCAGGTGGATGCTATGACCCTGTGGAAGCCTGTGCTGGAGCAGGTTTGCTGGCAGGACTTGTGAGGGCACCACACTGGAGCTGTTTCTTCCAAAAGGACTGCACATCATGGAAAGGACCTACCCTGGAGCAGTTCGTGAGGGACTGCCTCCCGTGGAAGGGATCCCTGGCTGGAGTAGTGGAAGAGTGTGAGGAATCCTTATCCTGAGGAAAAAGGAGCGGCAGAATCAACGTGATGAGCTGACTGCACCTCCCATTCCCATCCCCCTGCACTAGCTGGGGGAGAAGGTAGAGAAAATCAGGAGTAAATTTAAGCCTGGGAAGAAGATGTTTTAAAAATTTGACTTCATTTCTCCTTCTCTTACTCTGGTTTGATTAGTAATAAACCAGTTTTCCCAAGGCCAGTCAGTTTTGCCTGTGTGGATATTTGGTGAGTGGTCCCTCTTGTCCTTGTCTTGACCCATGAGCATTCTGGAATATTTTCTCACCTCTGTCTGGCTGAGGAGGGCAGTGACAGAGCAGCTTTAGTGAGTGCCTGGCACCCAGCCAGAGCCAACTCACCGCACTTGCTACAAGTTTTGATTAAAGAAAATACACTTTAGAGACTGTAGATAAACTACAAGAGAAATAATTTTGTTCATACCTGATAACAGACTTCTAAAATTTAGTCAATCTTCACTTGGTCACACTGAGTCCACATTTTGTTTCTTTTTCTTCAATGTGGCCCTTGCACTGTGTTTCACTTTATGCCATTAAAAAGCTATTTAGATGATCAAATAACTACCTTTTTTGAGATTAATCCCATATTCTCGCTTATGACATAGCTGCTTTGAACCAGCTTGCTGGTCCCCAGACAGTCTGAATGGACGCAACCTTGATGGGAGCTGGAATATAAAGAGGCACAACTAGTCTTTCTTCCTGCTTCTCCCCACTCAGTTTCCAGTGAGGAAGGTTCAGCAATAAAGAAAACATTTACATGAAAGAGTTATTACATGCATCTGCTTTTCTCTTCCCCTGAGAGCAATTATGAACTATTTGAGAAGGGCTGTCCTTGACTGCAATATATCTCTGTATCACCACCAGCAGCTGGAGCAGTGGAAGCACCTGTGCAGGCCACCCTGCAGTGAGACAGCAAGTCATTAACTGCTCTCAGACCTCTTCTAGATAACAGTGCTAACCCAAACACCATTAGTTAATTTATGCTAGAGTTTGCTTTGTGGATGTTTAATGCTTAATAGTTTAATATAATTTCTAGTTCAATATCTAATAGTTCATTATATGTAGTAAAAAAAAAAAAAAGGAACCAACAAAAAACCAAAACAGGCAACTGTGTTAAGAAAAAAATGCTTGCTTATTTTTATTCTCTTTAAATCTGTGTAAAGCATGGATGCAGTGTCATGGATTACTCTTTATGGAAAGCAGTTGAATTTCTTCTAGGTTAGATTCTTTGGAGAAGTACATTATAATTACGAATTATGAAAAAATGAAATATTTTAGATGGTTATTTGCACTCTTAGGGAATTTTCCTTTTTGTTAGAACTGAAGGAACATTGTTTTCTGGGGATATTTTTACCCATTCATATTATCTGAGGGACTCAGAATTTTGAGCCTTTCAGTTACAGTCGAGCTTGAGATAGCCAGGATGAAGAAGCAGGTTGAAATACTTAATGACTATTTTCAGTGGTTCTTCTTCCTAGAAACTAAATGCTTTTCCCACTTCTCCATGTGCTGTTTTCATTGACTGTAGGACTGTGATTGCCCCTGAAATTATCAAGCCAGGAACATGATTCTCTGAGGTCATATAGGAGAATCTTCTGTTACAAAGCTATGAGGAAATAAAGGCAAAATTTTTGGAAGGTCAAGTTTGGGTTTCCCAGGGCATGATTTTGATTGTGTAGGGTGATCTGGAAAGCCAGGAGCTTCTGCCATCTCTTTTAGTTTTGAGCCAGTGCTGGAAAAGTGTAGGTTGCATTGGGATAGTTCAGGAAAGTTTGCAGTGGGAGGTGTGAGAGAATCCTGCTGATTTAGAACTGGGATGCGATAGACAGCTCCTGTTACATGGCATGGAAAATACTTTCCTGACATGCTTGTCTTGTTGTGATGTCTGTGACAGTGATGACAGTGATGAGGAGGATGGTCATGATCTGGTCCATGATGGTGAGGAGGATGGTCATGATCTGGTCCATGATGGTGAGGAGGA
>WBMY01003800.1:433775-750535 GCA_013397315.1 Donacobius atricapilla | reverse complement strand
CCGTGGTGGTGAGGAGGAGGACGATATTGTCGATGATGGTGAGGAGGATGGTCATGATCTGGTCCATGATGGTGAGGAGGATGGTCATGATCCGGTCCGTGGTGGTGAGGAGGAGGACAATGTGGTCCATGATGGTGAGGAGGATGGTCATGATCTGGTCCATGATGGTGAGGAGGATGGTCATGATCTGGTCCATGATGGTGGGGAGGAGGACAGTGTGGTCCATGGTGGTGAGGAGGATGGTCATGATCCGGTCTGTGATGGTGAGGAGGATGGTCATGATCCGGTCCATGAGGAGGGGGAGTAGGATGGTGATGATCGGGTTCATCATGGGGAGGAGGGGGAGAAGAAGGTCTTGCATTGCTGTCCTGATCGTCCTTGCTGGATTTGGGGTTATGCTCAGAGTCTTCAGGTCTGGACTGAGAAGAGGAGGGATATTCATGTCTGTGGTGATGCTTATGGCGATGTCTGTGTCCAAAGCGATAATGACAATGGGGATGTCTGTGTGGATGTCCCAGAGCTGAATATTTCCCTCTTAGCCCACAGCCATGATGCTGTTTATAAAAACACCAGGGAGGAAGTATTAATCAGGTGTTGGTAGGGCAGAAGAAATTGATGAGAAAAGAGAGTGGGAGTTAGTAGGTTTGAATTCATAGCTCCGAGGATCTTTAAGGAAAAAATCGGCATTTTTTCCATGATGGAGGAGAAGGAGTTGATAATAAAATGCCAAGTCACTGAAAATATGCTGGAAACACTACACCATGTCGAAATTATATAACCAGCTGAGAAATATTTGTGATAGATCAAAACAAAATAAATCCACACTGGAGTAGCTGTTGTGATATAAACTAGAATACCAAATATGATAAAGATCATCTCACTTCCTCTTGCTTTCTAAAATTTCTTTGAGCTTGTTTGCCAATCTCTACTCACGCTTAGTCAAGTGATCGATCTGAGAGAAGACACACTTGGAAGGAGTAGTAGGGATAGCTCAATTCTGGTTCATCCTTTGATTGACCTAGGACTGCAGGTCAGTCTGTCCTGACACGCTGCATAACACCCAGGCAATAGAAAATTGGCATAAACGTTACAATCATCTGCCAGTCTGGACTAAGCAAGGTTGCTGTAACCTGCATGAGGATACAGCCAGAGGTTGTCCATAACTGAGTACATACCCAGGGATGGTAGATTTCACAGCTTATATCTGTTCCATCAGCTTCATCTGCATCACTGATAATTCTTGCCTTGCAGAATCCGGTGTGCTAAGCAAAAGACAAGGAAAAAAGCCCACAATGCACGTCTGGGTTCTTGTGATGGAATTAATACAAACTACTGAATGTTAAACATTTTACAAGTGAGGCTATTCCTTTGACACCTAAAAGTGTTCACATAACTTAGCCAGATTCTGAGCCTTCTGACCAATGCCTGGAGTGACTTATAATTATTAAAATATGTGCCATTTTTGAGAGTTCTTGACTGTGATGCACTCTAGATGCACTTAGCCATGTGCACCTAGAGGGCTACTACTCTGCGTCTTGCTTCCCTTTTGATGTCTAAGAGATTGGCCAGCTACTAATGCTTCCCAAATGAGTACCCTTGGGTGCCTGATTTTTCTTCCTTTTTTTTTCTGTCTTTGCTTGTTAAACATCTGTTCAGATTGAACTGTTCTGTAATTCTGCTCAAAGCTCTCAAAACCTGGCACTGTGTAGCTGTGCTACTTCAGACAAAGCTTAAGGAAGAGTTTTCTTCCACTGATTTTTTAAAAAGCAATTTGTTGTAAATTTTTTTGCGTTACTTCCCTTAGCATCCTGTTAGCTGTGACTTTCTCCTGCTGTCCAGTCACTGAGTATGGAATTGCTCGTGTGAAAGAGCACAGAACTCAGGTGATGGGTTCTATGTATGCTCTCTGTACTGGGTGCTTTATCTTGATATTTGTTTGAGCCATTAGTAGCCCATTACAATCAGCCGTTATGAATGGTAACGGCATTTTCCCCACAAACAGCAGCGATGGCAGCACTAAGAAAGGAATTCAGACCCTCTATAGCCATTTGTCTTGTGTTTTGTTCTAGTGAACTTGTGGCTCCCTTACCAGTTAATTCACAATCTTTTCCAGTCTTCTGGAGTATGAAAAGCCAGAGAAGGTGATGGACGTATATAAACCAAAAGTTTTATATATTTTATTTTTTCCATGTTTTATTTCATTATTTCAGTTTAGTTTCCGGGGAATAATTTATTCTGAAATTATGAGATCTTGCCTAGCTGTTTGTTTGGTGTAGAGTATTATAGTAATGGAAAAATAGGGTGAAGAGAATACTTTGATAGTTTTCTGCAGATGAGCTTGAGTTATTCCACTCTCCATTTCTCTGCAGCAGAGAAAAAAGTGACCCTGAGCTCACTGGGATGACATAAGACATATTTTTTTCAGGGTCTATGACTTATATTGGTGTAAAAGTTTTTATGGGCGTAGCATGAATGATTTGCTAGGGATTGGCCACAATTTGAATGCAAAAGCCAGATACAACCTAAAAAACTCTAGGCCTCTAACATGCCAGATTCCAGTCATGTTAAGGTTTGAGAGTTCAGACTGTTTCCTTATAAAAGATAAAGGAGTAGCTGTAAAGTTAGGATCTGGACTTGGTCATACTGGATTTTTAGTTTTGAATTTGGTTGCATGCTTATAATAAACACTTGAAAAGATATTGGTAGAATCTTCCTGGTACCACCCATTATATCAGTTCTCATTCTAAGACTTTACTTACAGCGTGCCAGTCATGCAGAAAATGACATTCCAGTGCCTGATCTGTTTCCTGCATAGATTTGGAACAGTTGGTCTCTTTTATAGAGAATCCTAAAATATGACCTTCACGGGAGGCAGTCTGAAACCAAGAGGTCAGAGAAGAAGTGGTAACAAGGTGTATTTGAAGTCTTGTATTTTCAGAGCAACCATACGTCATCTTATTGTCAAAATCCCGTCTACCTCATGCTTTCCTTACCTGTCCTGTTCAAATGTTCATGCACATATACATATTCAGCAAGGAAAACAGGTTAGATAATTTATATCTCACACCCTTACAGCTTCCAGGAACACATGCTTTAATTCTTTGTTTAGTATGTGTGTGTTATAAAATCTCTTACTTTTACAGCCTGTGTTTTTAGGAAGTAGTGTCCTTAGAGTCTTCTCCCTAAACTGAACTGCTGCCCCTGTGAAAGTAGAGAGATCTACTGAATGGCAACCACCCCTTTCCAGTGATGGGAGTGCATAGAATAACAGTGCTGATGTTAATTTGAGGTGAAATTCTGCCAGTTACTGTGAGAATGTTGCTTTCTCTGTTGTCAAGGGCATTAGTTATGGAGAAGGCCTTACTCCATGTGAACATGGGAGAAAGCCTTTGTGATCCTATTAAAATCCATAAAGAGGTGTTTCATTTTAATTTCCAACTATAGCAGTGCTTTTATTTCAAGGCTGGGTTGAAGGTGTCCTTAGCATGTGTGCACACACAAGTTTCACTAGTTTAACTAAATTGGTTAAAAGTGCATGCACTTACTTTATGGTATGGTTTTTTATTGTAATTCATAGTTTCTGAGCATTAAAATCCAGTGGTACAATGTAAAGTGTTGCTGTAGCTGAAGATGGTGAAGTGTGAAAACAAAGTGTTTGGGGAGAAACACACGGACCGAGGCAATGTGAAAACAATCCCTTTCTAAATGGCAGTAGGGATACATCATGCACAGGGCTACAGTGTGGGACACTGTCAGGTTTCTGAGCAATATTAAAAGCTGCAGGGAGGTGGGTTTGGCATGCTATCATTTAGGCAGTTCCCAAGATCAATATGTATTATGGTGGGAGCCATGGGACCTCATTACAGAGGTGTCCTGAGCTGACACATGTGCTGGCAGAATGATCCCGTGCTATTTAAGTGAAAGCCTCTAGTATCTACCAACAAGAAATTTTGTTATTAATATACTTCAAATCACCCAAGGGATACATCTTCATGTTGACATCACACAGATATGGAGATATTTTCCAGACCCAGAAGTTCTTCAAGAGTTATAACACAAATTCACTTCCCGTCCTCAGTGCTGCTTTGCTCTGCAGCAAGAGTCAAAATGATGCTGAGCATGTTCCACTGTTTGTTGTACCTGTGTGCTAAATATTCTAAGACTAAAAAATTATCTGTCTGCAACTGAAAAAACATATGACTGTCATAATACATGACTGTCCATCCCAAAGTCTGCTCAGTAGTGAATAAACTCATATATGTCATGATAGGTGAATAGGCATTCAAAATTAAAATATGTACACAGAGGCGGCCTTGAATTCTGCGTGCCATCACACTGCCACAGTTCTTTAGCAAATGAGAAATCCTTTTGCTTTCACACACCTAAATTGAAGTTGATAACAAGTCTGCTAGAGTAGGACCTTCAACTTACATCTGATCCTAGGAGAGTTTGAGTTCTGGTTCCATGGTCTTGGACTTACTCACAAAATTGTGTTATTTCTAAGTAATTCTAGGAGAAAATGCCACTTACCATCTTTAAAATTCTTTCAACTTTATCCACAGCGAAGTTGTTTGTGTGGTTACCTTCACTATTGAATTTCTTCAGGGCCTTTTTAGCAATATCTTTATGTTGCTCCGTGACTTCTAAGGCTTCAAGTTTCACAGGACAATCTTTGCACTCTACTAAGTCAGGTGGAACTGTGAAAACAGATAATTTACTAATATTACAATGGATATTAATACTCTTGGGAGCGTGCCCATGCCTTTTATGTGAACTCATAATGAGAAACTTAAATGCAGCATTTCCTTGGAAGTGAAATAACCTGTCCCTCACTCCACAAATATGGGTTTGTCCTGTAATGTGAAAAAACCCCAAACCCATGAAAATGAGTATTCTTACAAATCACCTTAGAATCTTACCATCCCAAATGTGCAGTCTTCCCAAGTTTACATCTGTTCTGATATTCATGATCATATTTTGGTGGACTGAAATGGTGATACCATCTGACATCAATAAAATCTGATTTAGAGGAGTAGGGTAACCTTAATTCTATTACTCATTTTTAACATTCCATTTGAATTATCTAAAATATGAATTACAAGCAGATGAATGAATCTGTTATGATTTCCATACACGGGTAGTGTACAGACTTTGGTAAGAGAGCTGGTTTGAGGTATGCATTGGCTTACAGCAGTGGTTATTTTACCTGGACTTAATGTACAATTAAATCCATATAGTTGAGGTTTCTTCAGCAGATGGTTTGTATATGTGATAATCTTACATTGCCCAAAGTCCTGAGAGGAAAAAAGAATACATGATTATGATGTTATTTTCCCTGGGTTTAATTGGATGTAGGCGATCATAGAAATTATACCTCCTTTTAATGTGCAGTACCTCTAAGAATAACAGATGTGGTCACTAATGGAATGTTTGATCAAGTACCATTCAAAATTTGTCTTCAGATAAAATGGGATCTCTCTCTACAAAAGCCTTTATTTTAATTCTTAGTTTAGTGATTGAGTAGACAATGGGAAACTGAACCAGCTTTCTTAGTCATCCTGATACTTATTTAGAGTAGGATAAGACAAGATGGCAGGGAAAGTTAGAATGACAGGTTACACAAATCTTTGTCAAAAGTGGATGGACCTTTTCATCAATTTCTTTTTTCCCTATTAAAAAAAAATGCTTTCTCTTCTCTCCTCCTGGCCTTTCTGCTTTATCCTTTGTCATAGTATTTATCCATGTCATACACTCTCCTATTTAAATAAAATTTTGGACTGGGAGTTCTCATCATTGGAGTGCAAACGAAAGGACAAGTATGACTGTATATTGTTCATGTACTGACACTATCAATATTTCACATTGTCATACCACAAATGCTATGACAGAAAACTGACAAAATATACCACTGGTATTTCTGGCTCATATACCAGGAACATGCTTAAAAAATAATTTCTAGTGTCCTTTAGTTGTCAGCAAATTACCCTTAAAACATAAGTTCTGCTACAAGCAGTGGAATGTGGAGTGTAGTTCCTTTGAGATGACAAGTTAGATAAAGCTATACTTGTTTGAAGAGTCAATCCTTTCCCAAGCCTTTAGCATATGGTTAACAATTCTAAAATTAGATAGATTTTGGGTTAGAATGAGACATATTAAGGTGCGGTCTTCACTGAGAGATTTTGTGACACAAATTTCTGTGCAGTTCAGATGAATGTTGAGTTAGTGCATTATTGATGTATGAGCTGGTGCAGATGCCATTACTTGCCATTGGATAGGTGTCACTGTATTCACAGGACTCCCAGTGTCTTCTGGATAGGACAGAGCATTCAGTTTCCAGCACATCCAAAGTTAGGTAGAGGACCGTTGAATTTCCCTGCAAGAAGTGCAAGTTAAAAAGAGATTGTAGACAAGAAGTTTGGTCTGAAAGAAATTTTTTTTTGAGGTCGATATGTTTAATCTTTAACAAAGCTTCTCCAGTTCTCTATTAAGGTTTTTCAGAGCTGACAAGCATAGAAAGGGTTCAGGCTGGGAGGGACCTTTGGAGGTCATCTTGCCCAGCCACTTGCTCAAGGCAAAGCTGAAACTTCAAAGTTTCAACTTCATTCTGTGTATCACCAAGAGAGACATTCCACAACCTCTCTGGGCCATTCTTTCTCCATGATTTTTTTTAACCTTATATGTAGTCAGAATTTCCCTTCCTGCAACTTACAACTGTTGCCTCTTATCCTTTTGTTGATAACCTGTGAGAAATGTCTGTTGTTAATCTGACATTCATCAAGCAGGGAAAATGCCACTGTTAAAAGGTTGCCATTCCATCTTTCTGATTTTCTCATAGAACGTAGTGTTCTATTAGGACATCAGTTGTCTAGGCAGCCAATTATGTATCTACATCCATTTCAAATTACCTTAGTGACCAGATACTCTTTCAGAACTTTGCTTCCTGCTCAATTTATTCAGAGAGTGATGCAACAAAACTCTAATAATCCAAATCAGAACCCTTAACTCTGAAACTCTTCTAGTGTCTTCTGTTTCCTGAGCAAATAGGATTAGGTGAATTAAAATTTGGATTTGGATGGCAGTGTAATGGGATGTGGCACTAAGAATTTTCCGTGGCCCACAGAAGCAGTTTTGGAGTGGATTATTTGAACTTTATTCAGCCCTTGTATGAACATTCAGAATAAACACATGTATTTTATTTTGTCATTTAGATAAAATCATGCAAAGCCCTTCACTGTGAATAACTGTCCTTGGGTTTTATGAAGTTCCATCCATTCAGATTCCTTTTTCAGATTGTTTCTGTATAGATGAGACCTTGTGAAAGAATTGCTGCAGCCTTGTGTAATATTTTCATTAGTGAAAGTCCACCAATGTCATGTTAAACACTGGTTCTGCAAGATTTGTATATCTTAGCATCATCTCTAATTTTAAAATAGGGATTAAGTGTCTATATCCAAATAGGCAGTAGAAAATTCCTCAGTTCATCTGCTCAATAGCTCTTGTGGAAAAAAATGGTGCCTTCTTGGTTGTTTTAAATCATTTTGGCCACTACAGTTCTGCACGAGTCCAGAAATAAAAAATAACATTCTGGGTTTTCTTGTTTTGTTTTGTTTTGTTTTTAAATAGATTCCTATTCTTTATGTTATCTTGGCAGTGGAACCAAAAAAAAGTTCTTGCACAATAATGTACATGATTAGTGTGCAGGAGGTCACATCTGGTGGCTTTGGGTCTGAGAAGGTACAGAGACCTTACAGGGAGGATTCCTTAGCAGTCAGATAGATAGAAGTGTCTTTTCTGTTCTTGCAGACAATGTGTGACAGCTGAAGCTGTGGCCCTGGACTGCAAAGATGGCAAAATTCATTAAGGGTACAAAGCAAAACATAAATGTGGTAGTCTAGTGCTTATTGCATTCATCTGGAAGTGGGAATCCTCAGCACTAGTCTATATTCCACGTAATGGTTTATACTTTCTATAGTCAATAGTTGCTTAAAATGTAGAAACACTGACATTTTTCTTTTTAGACACAATTTTGCTTTTTATCGTTCATCCAATGCATTTTGCATGTCTTACTGCCTGGTGGTACCACTTCAGAGGGGTGGCACACACATGGCTGCATGGCAGCGGGATTCCTCAAGGACAGGAGACTTCAGGGTTTAAATCTCTTGATGCAGAAGGGATCCTTACCAGATGAAGCTCTTTAACTGCCTGGCTGTTGTGTAAAATCCAATGGTATAACTTGCTGCATTCTTGTTTTTGAGAAGCAAAATAATCCATCAGGGTTTTTTTGCAGCTGTAGCTGAAGACCTGTGACAGCCTGGGCTATGGGTCACTTTCTGAGTCTGTACTTGTCCTTACAGGCAGTACTAAGCAGCTCCATCAAAAATTAGCCTGGTTTTTTGTTGCCATACTGAGACTTTTGGGATGGTGCATGTGTGCCTGGATACCAATTTCATAGTCAAGCAGCTAAAAGCTACCAGGTAGATTAGTAAATCTGCCTGTCCTTGGTCTCTTTTATGTACTAGTTAAAGACATTTTTATTCTATTGCTTTTTCTGCTATTGATTTGTTTTGGCATTTCGGCAGTCATTGAGAAAGGTTTATGTATCTTCTCTAGAAAACAGAAATAGACGTAGGAAAGAAATAGGAAATGACTGATAGGGATTCTCTATCCAGTCCCTCCCCTGTTTTGCAGAGTAGCAACTCCTTTGACTTCCTCTGCTTTTTTCACTTTCCACCAGTTTATTCAGCTATCTCTGAAATTAAGAAAATAATAAAATACCAGTCTTGCAGGATACACTGGTCTAATTAACATTTGATATTCATGGATTAAAGAAACCTTCTGAATATAAATTTTGAGTATAACATCTGAAACAGCAGTCAGGACAGATGAATTTCCAGAGTTGTGTAAAGCTGTTCAGAGCATCTCTTTTGCAAACATCCTGCTGACCAAGAGAAGAGAGGCCATTTGGCATTGTTTGAAATCAAGGTTACATGCAATAAATCATATACAAATGAATACTGAGGTGGTGTAAATCACAGCTGATTCACTGGATTACATCGACATTGTTCTAGTAAAAACAATAAACATAAGCTCTTAATGACCTGGCTCATTATTTAAAAATCACAGTCTTGTGTAAATCAGCCTTTAAGTTCATACTTACTAAATGCAGTTCATATGCATCAGCAACACGGAATAAACCAAAAACATAACCATCTCTGCGATGTCTGTTGACCAAATCCAGGGCCACTCCTGCATCTGTTTCAATGGTGTTACAGTCTGCAGGTATTATTTGGGCATTAGAGCATTGCAGTAGTGTCAGGAAAAAAGCTGAAGCTAGAAGCAGCATTTTGTTAGCAGTGTTAGGTCACTTGTGCCCATGCCCTGATAAAGCCAGCCTGCTTTTAAATCAGAGCAGCCCACCAAAGTTATAAATGAATGCTTAAAGGGCATGGTTTTATATATATTCAAGTGTCGAGTCAGACAGCCATTACCTTGACCCTGGATTAACATTTGCAAACAGCAAGTAAATGATTATATAGTGATAGAGCAGATTTTGAGTAAAGTAGGCTTTCTAACACTCTCTGGACTAGCCATCAAAGGGCCTGTTTGTGATTCTTTAAGCAGGCATTGTGCAATGGTGCTTTACCATGGAAAGTACTTCTAACAGTGTAAGGCTGAGCCTGGCAGTGGGAAGATCCAGTTTATGTGTGCAGATATTACATAAACTTGTTCTTCTGTTTACTATTAAAACAGTTGAACTGAAAATATGCTGAAATATTTGTGGTCACACTATGGCTGTATCTATATCCCTGTTTTTACAGATCCTTAACCATCAGGCAACTAGTGAAAGGGAAATAAGGAATTCACTCAGATGTGGAAAAGGGCCATAGCTCAACGTGCACTGCAGGCTGGTGGTCTGCAGCTGCTAAGTGAGCACCAGCTACTCCTTTAGCTCAAGAAAATTTAGCGCAGATTTCTATCAGCTTTACATCATTTCAGACTGGGTCTCAGAAAGGGACTGACTGGCGTAATACCCATGTAATCTCGGTATGGCAAGAAGTTACATAAAGCTGCCTTCACGTTCTCAGGCTGAGCAGTTTTGTATGCTTTTTGGCTGTTGTAGCCTTCACAGACTTCTTTAGAGAATTGCTGATAATTTTTCTTTTTGTATTTAATAAAATAATGCACTACCCAGTAAGATTTATACCTTTCAAGGATATGCCAATATCTTCTCCTAGGCAGAAAGGATGAGGTATTGTCTCATGGTATTCAAAATCTTTTATTCAGGATAGTTTAAGGCATTCTTAAAAGGCAGTAATTGCTTGTCAGGGAGTGGCTGAAGATGGAATACAAAATTCAAACACTGAGTAAGAAAATACAAAAATGCAAAGTGAGTCCAAAACGACAAGGTCATTTCTCGATGAGGAATTTTCCAAATCTAGGTTGATGTGAAAATTGGATTAACTTCTCAGAGAAAAGGTGCTGGCTGTATAATTGACTTGGGGGCTGGAAGCTAGATGATCTTTAAGGTCCTTTCCAACCCAAAGCATTCTATGACTCTATGACTTGGATTTACATGTTTGACTGTGAAGGACTCTTTTTTTTTTTTTTTTGAGAAACCTTCAGAAATGCAGTGAATAATCATCCTTAACAATTACCTCATTTCATTAATCTTTATTTTAAAAAATTCCATCTCTTAGCATGTCTGTTGTCTAAGAAATAATGTTTTAAGGTTAACTGAACTGAAGCAATAGATTTCATTCATAGTTCAGGACACACTTAACAGTTCTTTGGTAATAGGTAAGCTAAATGGAGCATCTTACAATACTAGAACCAGAGGCAACCAAAACCATCATGAGTAAATTTAAAATGGTTAAAAATAGTCCCCCCCACTTACGGAACTTGTTGCCACAGAAAGATCAGGATGCAGATACTGTCACTGGGGGCAGAAATTGCTTAGAAAAGTCCATGGACAGCAGGTCCTTACCTGGATACTGGAAGGACTCAGGAGAAGAATACCCTTAAAGTCCCTGGTACAATGATTCTGGGTGCTGGAAAAGTACAAGGGGAATGGTTTGCAGAGAGGGGCAGGTCATAAGCTTCTTCTAACGTCTTTTGCCACTGCAAGAGATGGATACTGGGCTGGATGTACAACTGTTCTGATGAAATAGGGCATTTCTTTTGAAATATTTCTTTATAATTACTCAGAATCTCTTCCAGAAGATGGGGAAAAAAAGCAGTGAAATAAATGTTGGGTAAATAATCAAAGACATTTAAAATATATCTCCTCTGTTAAAAATAAAATTCCCATTATTGCTGTGTTACAAATTGCACCCCAATTCATTAATTGTGAAACTGGTTAATTTTTTCAAATGGGTAGTGATACTGAAGAAAGGCATTGGATTAGGTGATTAATAACATAATTCCCTCAGCCGTCTGTTGTTTGCAGATTGTTCTTTTTTTCCTCTTCTGTTCTGGGTTGTTCACTGTGCCACTCATCATTTTTTGACCATAGCTTATGTATATTTTATGTATGAAATTGAAACAGTATGAATAAACAGTGGAAAATGTGCAATTCCTGCAAATTTGACTGTGGAAGTAAAGTAAGATTCTGTTCTCACTCTTGAGAGTTTTGTCCTTGATTTCTTTGGAAAAGAAAGATTGGGCTCTATTATTAAAGTACAGCATTGACAAGAACTCCAGGCACAGTAAGAGAAGTTAATTAAATATTGGTTATACTTAAGTCAGGATAACGTATTTTTATCACTTCTCCTTCAGTTTGATATCTTTTTAAGAACTTATTTTGTTTTTATATTCATTACTTTTCAGTTTTGTGTGTTGCTTTAATGAAGCCACCTCTCTAAACAGATTGCTGGAAGGAACAGAAATATTTATCCAAACATGGCATTTCTCTTGCATAGTTTATCAAAACCTCGTTTATGACTTTTACCAAGGCTTGACTTACAACAGTAAGAGGTAATCCACATTCAAACTTTAAGGATATGGTAATAAACATCCATCCTAAACCTCTCCAGAGCACTGGGAGAACACATCAAAAAGAGGCTTATCTTCCCCACTTGAAAAGCAGTGTATGAAATGTGTAACAAATATAACTTTAAACTAGAGGGATAGGAAAAGGAGAACTGACACATAAAGGAGATGATATGCAATAACCAATTCCTCCTTTCCTAAAGTACAGTTGTAACTTTTTAGATATCCCTGGTTTCTTGGGAGCACAGCTGCTAAGAGCAGACTGCTCTCTGCCTTCTGCAGCAGCACTTCACGCCCAGGCTGGTGTCAGCACAGGGCACAGCTCGGTCACCTGTGCAGGCAGCAAGGCCTTTCCCATCTCGTACCGTGCTGCTCTGCAGCCACTCCTGCTCCTGCTCCCAAGCCAGAGCCCAGCTAATGCAGACACGTGTGGCTCCAGTTGCTTAGAGGTTAATTCTGGGCTGGCGTCTCTGAAATTCCCCAGAGCTTCAGACCTCGTTGGTCTTGATGGACAAACCAAAGATTTGCAGTTCTTGAGGTGGCTCTGCACTTTTCAGGAATGCCCCCAAGTAGGATAGAAAAATATGTAAATGTGACATGTCTTATTTTTATCTGCTGGGTGCAAACAGGATGCCCCCAATGCAAATGCAATGTTAGACAAATTTGCTTTGGTTATGGTTTTCAGAGCAGCAGCTCCAGCTTCAGCATCCCCTCTGTGCCTGCAGCTTGTTTTTCTTTACCAGTCACCATTTTTTTATCAAACTTGTAGGAGTTTCATCACCTTGTCTATCAAATTTCATTCAAAGAGACCTTAAGTTCAAAAGCGTTTGGAGGAGACAAACTGTCAAGTGAGCAGGTTGACAATGTAGTTACAGAAGTCTCGTTACTTAGGAGGCCTCAAGGACTAATACAGGGAATAAAAGGGGTGTCAGTATTCCTTGTCCTCAGTGTCTTTGGCTGCAAAATGCTCTTCAGAAAAAAACAGTCTAATTGTGAATCAATGACTGTAAGGATATGTTGAAAGACTGACCTTTTTGCAGAGGGGCTTGAGAGGCTGGGGGAAAAGGTGAGGTTAAGAGTTTGATGTTAAGAATGGAATCAGAGGGAGTTCTAAATCTCAGATGCAGAAGAAAATGCTTAACTATAAAGTGTGTGCAATAGGTAGGTTCTGAAGTCATACAAATAGAATTTATATTTAGTTTATTTTATAAAAACCTTATTTTTAAAACCCATCTTAAGAACTTTGATGTCTGGGTCTTGCTTTTTAAAATCTTCTGTTTCATTTAAATATTAGTGTTCCTATTTTTGCATTCATGGTGCCTCACTTATATTCTGAGGTAAAGGCTTGAATCAGATAAAAATGTCAACAGTCCTGGAGGTCATTGACCATCATTTATCTGTGCCTGAATAAAAAATGTTGTTCATGTGAAATTGGATTGTTTGCTCAAATAAACAGACCATGTTTTAGCTGGACATTGCCCAGATAACAGTGTATTAATGGATGATATTATATCATAAGATCAATAAGTGTTGAAAACCGTAAAACAAAATTGAAAATTGAATTGGGAATTGTCTGCCCAAATCCATCTCCTTCTCATCTCCAGTACTGGTTGAAGGGCTTCTTTGTGTCACCAGCCTGTTTTCTGTTCACTACCCAGCTGCTTTGCTCACATTGGCTGGAAGCTGAGACCAGGCCAGAAGATGGAGGTTCAGCAGGACTTGGGCGTGTTTTTAGGAGGATTTCCTGCAGTCCTGTCTTGGAGAGTCACTGTGTGGAGACAGGCTGCCCACGAGTGTGCTGGAGGGAGAATGCTGCAGTGCTGTCCAATCACAGATTGGCATAAAGGTGCTGAATCAGCAGCAGGATTTGGAGTTTTGATGACTAAATGCTACCAGCTGTTAATAATATCAATGCCATATGGGAGCGCTGCAGTATCCAGGTGTGTCCCGAGGACAAAGGAAACACAGAAACTATACAACCTCAGACTCCTTATTGCAATGCAAGAATTTAATCTTGGACATCTATTATGGTAAACACTGGTGGTGGCCCCGGTGACACTGAAACTGGGTATGGACTCTGTGCTGGAGTGGCCACAGCAAATGAAGGAAATGCTCATGACCCTGCACTGGCCACTGGTGCTTTGTTGATCTGTGCTGGAGGTACAGTTACTGCTCAGATAAACACCCCTTCTGCTGTTTATTTTTACATCGGAGGAGTCTTAGAACCCAAATCTCAGATCCATGTTAGGGAAATTATTGATTAAAATGTAATTTCTGAGCCTCATCTGCAGGACAGGCTACACAATATCCAAATGGAATCCTCAAAACTGTGCATCCAGACTTTTCAGCTTCCCCTGCTTATGTTCACACCAACTCCACTCCATTTATCTTCACTCACTGTGGCTGTTCAATTTACTGTTGTATGGAGCCATAGTCAAGAAAAAGAACTGAGTGAAATGGGGTATTCTTGGCTGTGACTAGCAGTTAATGAAGCTGATTTCTTCCCCAGCGCTCCTTTAGGGGAAGAATCTGGTTGTGTATGTTGATAAAAGTCTCAGTAGTGTCATTAAACTGATGGAGCCACAGTGAGAATAGAATCAACATGCAAACAGTTAATAAAAAGGACTGAAGCAGAAGTGAGAAGTGTGGCAATTAACTGGAAAGAGGGGAAAACCCAGTGTTTTGAAAATCCCTCAAGTGTGCCAGGCTGTTGCCCCAGTGCTGTTCCCTGACTCACTGAGGGCAGCCATGGGTGGGAGGGCAGGGAGCCGTGCCTGGGATCCCAGATTCTGGCATATGGCAGATCAGCAGTTCCTGTCCGGGGAAGGAGAACACACTGGTTGTGCTGGAGAAACCTGAGCTGGCAAAGGTGAAACTCCCCCAGGGAAAAACAAGATGCTGTAATTCAATGACTTGATAAAAAAAGGAATGCTGACACAGCCTAGAGCTCCTACTGAAGTAAGAATTAGTTTGAGTTTGAATTTTAGGATTTTTCGAGAACTATCTGATTTTGAAAGTTTTTCTGCTCTGAAATGAATAAAACCAAAATATATTGAAATTTCTCATAATGCAGGATTGAAATGGAATTATTTTTGGCTCAGTTGATATGTTTCACGCATCAGTTTTTGGCTTATTTTAGTCTTTGAAGCAATTAAATTACTTCTTTATATCAAATTTATGTTTGTAAGAGTTTTGCAGACTGAAAATGCAAACATAGTTTCTATGAATATAATTCCACTCAATATTTCAGTATTATTTTGGCCCCACTCAAAATAAAATAATACTTTATATTTTATTTATAATAATAAAATAATACATTTTAATCAACATGCATAATGCCAAGATACTTCGACAAAACCATAGTTTTTTGTTGGAAGGCTCTTTAAATGTAGAAATTATCTAGGATCTCTAGGGATGATACAGTATCATAAAAGCTTCGGAAACAATATTGTATTGATTTTGTTTTGAACAAATGGTTTTACAGATCTAGTGGCAACTGGAAAAAGGCTTTATGGTCTCATACAAACTCCTTATTATTGCAAATATCAGTGTACTCCTGGCCACAGATGACATTTCTTTCCTATGTTCATTCTTTTTCTTCTTGTCTTCTCATTTATTTATATTTGTTTTTGTCAGTACAATTACCATGTCTGACTTTAGTGAAATCGATTTTTCTTGGCTGCAGGCTGTCGAGTGTCCCTGTGGCTTTTATTATAAAGCAGTTAATATGACCTATCTCAAGAAAGAATTAGGCTGGTTTTTTAAATCATTGTTTTTCCTGCACAGCAGCATCACTAGAGCATAACAATCTCAATAGCCTGGCTTTGATTCTTCACCAGCCAGAATTATGTGCGGAGGCTTTGCACGTGTGTAGGCTCTCCCACATGTTTTAAGTGAGGTATGAAGCATTAAGAAAAAAATAATCTTTCTTGAGATTTTCTGCGGGAAATAAAAAATGCGGCTAAGGTCTTCACATTATAATTAAGAAGTTTACCCACAAAAAGCAGAAGCTCTCTAGCTTTTAATGCTCCCCAGGGCTGAAGTGCTGTTCCCTGTTCATGCCCTGTCCCAGGCTGTGGCACTCAGGCCCCGAGAGCGGCCGGGCTCCGGGAGGGTTTGGGGCGGGGTGCCCGGCCCAGCACAGGGGGCTGTTCTGGGCACCTCGGGGACCCTGGGGACCTNCGTGCCTGGGATCCCAGATTCTGGCATATGGCAGATCAGCAGTTCCTGTCCGGGGAAGGAGAACACACTGGTTGTGCTGGAGAAACCTGAGCTGGCAAAGGTGAAACTCCCCCAGGGAAAAACAAGATGCTGTAATTCAATGACTTGATAAAAAAAGGAATGCGGACACAGCCTAGAGCTCCTACTGAAGTAAGAATTAGTTTGAGTTTGAATTTTAGGATTTTTCGAGAACTATCTGATTTTGAAAGTTTTTCTGCTCTGAAATGAATAAAACCAAAATATATTGAAATTTCTCATAATGCAGGATTGAAATGGAATTATTTTTGGCTCAGTTGATATGTTTCACGCATCAGTTTTTGGCTTATTTTAGTCTTTGAAGCAATTAAATTACTTCTTTATATCAAATTTATGTTTGTAAGAGTTTTGCAGACTGAAAATGCAAACATAGTTTCTATGAATATAATTCCACTCAATATTTCAGTATTATTTTGGCCCCACTCAAAATAAAATAATACTTTATATTTTATTTATAATAATAAAATAATACATTTTAATCAACATGCATAATGCCAAGATACTTCGACAAAACCATAGTTTTTTGTTGGAAGGCTCTTTAAATGTAGAAATTATCTAGGATCTCTAGGGATGATACAGTATCATAAAAGCTTCGGAAACAATATTGTATTGATTTTGTTTTGAACAAATGGTTTTACAGATCTAGTGGCAACTGGAAAAAGGCTTTATGGTCTCATACAAACTCCTTATTATTGCAAATATCAGTGTACTCCTGGCCACAGATGACATTTCTTTCCTATGTTCATTCTTTTTCTTCTTGTCTTCTCATTTATTTATATTTGTTTTTGTCAGTACAATTACCATGTCTGACTTTAGTGAAATCGATTTTTCTTGGCTGCAGGCTGTCGAGTGTCCCTGTGGCTTTTATTATAAAGCAGTTAATATGACCTATCTCAAGAAAGAATTAGGCTGGTTTTTTAAATCATTGTTTTTCCTGCACAGCAGCATCACTAGAGCATAACAATCTCAATAGCCTGGCTTTGATTCTTCACCAGCCAGAATTATGTGCGGAGGCTTTGCACGTGTGTAGGCTCTCCCACATGTTTTAAGTGAGGTATGAAGCATTAAGAAAAAAATAATCTTTCTTGAGATTTTCTGCGGGAAATAAAAAATGCGGCTAAGGTCTTCACATTATAATTAAGAAGTTTACCCACAAAAAGCAGAAGCTCTCTAGCTTTTAATGCTCCCCAGGGCTGAAGTGCTGTTCCCTGTTCATGCCCTGTCCCAGGCTGTGGCACTCAGGCCCCGAGAGCGGCCGGGCTCCGGGAGGGTTTGGGGCGGGGTGCCCGGCCCAGCACAGGGGGCTGTTCTGGGCACCTCGGGGACCCTGGGGACCTCGGGGATCCTGGGCACCTCGGGCACCTCGGGGATCCTGGGCACCTCGGGGACCCTGGGGACCCTGGGCACCTCGGGCACCTCGGGGATCCTGGGCACCTCGGGCACCTCGGGGACCCTGGGGCCAGGCTCCCGGGCAGTGCTGGGCCAGGCTGCGGCCAGGGCTGACCCGTCCTGCTGCCCTCAGGAGCTGCTTTAAGCCGAGGCTGCTTGGGGCCCTTGCCCGAGCTGCAGCTCCTCCTGCTGCTCCGCAGCTGCGCCTCTGCCTGGCCCCAGCCGCTGCAGATGCAGACCCGGGTCCGACCCGGGCCCGACCCGGTTCAGCCCTGCAGCCCTGTGTCCCTCACACCGGTCTGGTCACTGCAGACGTGCTGGGAGACCGCTGGGCTGTGCCTGACTGCCCGCCATAGCCACAGCAGCTCTGACCGTGCCTTGCTAGCTCACGTTCACGGCTCGACCTCAGGCCTGCCTCCCTGCCCCTGAGCTTACGTAGCGACCTGGCCCCTTCCTCCACCCGGCCTGCCAGCCCCGGCTGTGCCCGGCTCGCCTCCCCTTCCTCTACCCGGGCTGCCAGCCCCGGCTGTGCCCGGCTCGCCTCCCCCTTCCTCCGCCCGGGCTGCCAGCCCCGGCTGTGCCCGGCTCGCCGCCCTCGGGCACCGCAGGACAGGCCCCTGCCCCACCAGCCTGGTTGTCACCCTTGGCTCCAATCTTCCTGTCCCTTGGGGAGCAACCATCCCACACTTGCCCGGACAGATTTTGCAACCAAGGATATTTTTTTCTGATGTCTTTGGGCTGTCCCAGCCCTGCAAGTTCTTTTATCATCCACAGTTACCTTTCCTTCATGCTCTGCCTGATGGGGGGAATTTGAGAATTAAAAGCCAAATACTTCAATTGGAAAACACCCCAGATAAATTTCCGTTCCCAGTCTGCTCTTGTGGTTTCATAAAACTGAGAATGCCGAGGATAAAGACTATAATAAACAAGTGATTTATTTGAAGGTGTTACACAAATTGAAACCCATGTTGCCGTTTTGGCTGGTATTTTGTTGCAGATAGTTGAGCGGCTTGGGCGCTGGCTAGGCTGTGGTAGGCTTTCTAGTTATCAGAGGATGGAGGATACCTTCTGTCTGCTTTGCTTCTCCTGGACATGAATCTGATAGAGAAGGTTCTTCAGGAAAAGGGAGAATAACTGGTCCAGTGACTGGCTTGGTCAAGTCTGGTTTGTTTACTTGAGTCTTTTCTCCATCATGACTGTGGGCAGATCCTACAGCCTTAGGAGGAGCTGGCTTTCTGTCTTTATGTTCATTTTGACTTGCTCGTAGGCTATGGAAAGTGATGTCCTCATCTGAAGGGGGTAGAATTTTAACCCAGCCCACTGTTTTTTCCAGGTGTGGGGAGAAAGGACTGGCATCTGAAGGGGAAGCCTGTTGATCCTGCTTGGATTTTCCAGGTGTCTGATGAGCTTCCTGGTTTTCCTCTTGAGTGGCAGGATCCTAAATAACAAGGAATAAGCATTATCTAAATTGAAGCAATTCCAAATTCCTTCAGATATGAAGATCACCCTTCACAATAAGGATCTGCTGCATCTCTAATCCTCTAAGACCAGCTACAGAACAGAAGCTCAAAGGATAAACAGATGTAACTACTTCTTTTGCCAGTGGAGATGAGTGCATGAAACTTGGGTAACGACAGTAATATCCCCTTGCATTCCCTTTGTGATTTACAATTTCATTGAAGAGCATTCTGAACAGGATTGTTTCTATACTCACTCTATTGCCTTTTTATCCACCCAACAACGGTCTGTTTTATCACAAGAGAGATTTCTTCCTGATCTGGCCTTATCACTTTCTGGAAGCACATGTCTTTGTGAATAAGAAAACTTAAAAATGGCTAGGCTTTCAAAGTTCAGTACTTGTTTTGTAAAGGAGTATTACTCTTGCAATATTAAGATTAGATTAAGAAATACCTGCTGACTGTAGATTTCACAGGATATTGTGACAAACGGTTCCACACGATGGTTTACTACAGAGCCTTCGCAGAAACCGATTTTCTGTAAGAAGAAAATACAAGCATTTTTTCACATGGAGCCCTGACACTAAGCTCCTATCTTGTAAAATAAGTGATTATGAAAGGCTGAATAGTTATAGCTTCTAAGTGTAATTGTAGGAATAAACAGCTTGGGCAAACTTTTATTTTGGGATTGGCAACCTTATAAAGGTAGTCAGTGTTTTGATAAAGGCCTTGCGTTTGTAAAGGAGGGTTAGATAACACAATAGCAAAAATAAGCTGGCTACTTAAGACCAAACTACAACAGCTTGCTTAAGTTCTCCTGCAGCAGAAGATCCCTATGCAGGCAAGTTGTGTGTGGAACAGAATATAATTTTCCACACAGAGTCAATTTCACGCCATACTAGTGAAAGAAACCATGAAAAAGATGCTGTTTCTAGTAATTGTGTTTGTACTGGGCTGTAGGTATCATGGCTTGGATCTCACTTAAGATGGGGCTTTAAATGTTCCAGTTTCCCTTACAATTTTTTCCTTAGTTCTTAAATGTTTTCCTTAGCTGACCTTATTGTAGTACGAATATACTCTTCATGCATTGTTTGGGATTTATTGTTTATGTCTGTTTCTTTGGAAGAAATCCTTTACACTCATTCATATGAGATGGCTACCCCACCTTTTTCTGGATGGTATTTTTTGTTTTCTTTGCTTATGGACTTCTGGTAAGAACTGAGAACTTTTGCTGAAATGTTTCTGTATTCTAAAGCAGTATGTAGAGTTCCAAGACACTATAGAGCTATGATCCATAAAAAGATGACCGTGGGTTTTGGTTCTTGTCTGCAAAAAGCCAAGGAGATAAGTACTAAATTTCATTATTTTACTGAGAAATCATAGTATCTGGAAAACTGGTGTTTCTACAAGGAAAAGTACTCACAGCTACTTCTGGTGGAAGTGGCTCACACATTGAGATGTCAGCAATTGTGTCATCTTTGGAGCAAGATGTCTCCTGAATTAAAAACTCCACAAAATATGCAGGACCAACGACCCACTGTAAATGAGAGGCCAGTGGCAATTAGAACCATTGCATGTGTCAGGAAGAATAAAGAATTCTACTGACCTTGAAATACATGAAAAACTCCTGTCAAATCTGGAAGGAACAGGTGATACTGGGGGCATTACTGTTAGTTATGTTACAGTGAATGTTTTTTTGCCAGTGCTGCTTTATTGCCTGGTCATTTCTTACTTCTTATATATGCTCAGTCTTAAAACCTCATGGACTGGCATCATGGAAATGGGTTTAGATTTTGTCATAAATTAGCATCCCCATAGAACAACATAGCCAAAGACCCTCTTCAGCATCTTGTTGACAATCTCTGGTTGTTTTAAAGAACAGGATCATTTTACTATTTCTGAAATTGGAATTAGGAAATGGAAGTGATTAAATAGTATATGGTAGTAATATCTGACGGTTTAGACAAAGAAGAAAAACCACTTTGCTATCTACACATACTGAATTTTAGAGAGACTAGATAACACTGGGGTAAACAAAAAGGACATAGCCATGAGATCATGAGCTCTCTGTTAGTCTGAAATTCATTCTAACCCATGCTTAGACTCATTCAGTGAATTAGAGGTATCTATTGGAAGGCATGAGTGTGCTTTATCAAACATTTCCTATTAGGGAGTTGCAAATTCATGGTGGTGGAAGAAGGAGTTAACAGTGAAGCTTTTCTGAACTTTGGAAGCAAGTCTATATCTTGACTTTTGCATAAAGCCCTTCTTTTTGCAAGAAATGGAATCAGAGTCTTGGATCAAGAAGATCAGGAGTATCCTAAATAGAAGGATTCTTGAGGGCTAAAATAGGTCAGATGAGCCTTGGCTTACCTGCATTGAAGCTCTTGTGACATTGAGGACAGAGAAGTAATGAGTTTGCTCACTCTCTCCATTGAACTTGGCAAGACTTCGAACAGCAGCCTCCAAGTATTGAGGCTGATCTGGAGAATCATCAGGTGGGCAGTCGGGACATATTGACCAGATATATCTGCGTGGAACTTTGTATTCAAACACAACAGTGTTGTTAGAGAAGGCATAACCATAAAATCATGTTGACAGTGTAGGTCACTGTAAATGCATCTATGCCCCCAACCCTGCCCACTTGGCCTCCACTCCTCTGGAGTAAAAATATGTCATTTGCATCCCTCAATAATTTTGAATCTTTATGTATTTGCAGACCCATAAAAATGTTGCAGTGGAGGAAGACACTGAAGGAAAAATTCAACCTATTGACAGTGGGCTTGCTGTTTTTCCTTGCCTTTCACAAAACCACAAAAATGTTTTTTGGTTCAGAGGGTAAAAGCCCATATAGAGGCTCTGCTGGGTGTCCCAGAGGTTAAAACGGTTATTACTGAACTCTTTTGAGCTGCAACACCTCCCTGGCCTTATGATCACTGGCTTGAGAAAATCAGGGCAGCTGAAGCTAATGGAGGTACTGAGGTGTCATAATTACATTTAAAATTTAAAATAATGCTATTTGGCAAAGAGTTTTTCCAGTTCTCTTATAAAGAGTATGTTAAAGACATACCTGGTTGTAAAGTGCACTCATAAGTATTCAGGTGAGCAATATTTCTTGCCTCATTAATATAGATAATTGCTTTGCATTGACCGTAAACCTAAAACAATATAAACATTTAGAAACAATTAATATTGCACCTTTTACTGATCGTCTAGTACCTAGACAGGAGTGGTTCGTTTTCTTCTCGCAATCATGGAATTCTTTTCAAGACGAAAGTTTTGTTAATAGTCAAATGACAATGAAGCACATTTCTAAGCATCTCATTTAAAAATAAAAGACCAGCTCTTGCCCTGGTGTGATTTTGAGCTATACAGATGCAATGCTTGACTGCTGGGTGGCCTGCCCCGGGCCACTCTTCTGGCAGCTGAGAAGTGCCCAAGTGTCACAGAGTGCTCCTGGGGCTCTGTCCTGGCCTGGGTCCATGTCTGGAACCCAGAGAGTTTAAACCCAGAGATAATTCAGAGTGTCTGGATCCAGTCATCTGTCTTCCACCTTCCCCATTTTCCCTCTAATCATAGGGAGAGTGGTAGGAAGGACCATTAATCAGTTTTGTGGCATAGTAGGGTCATGCTTGCACACAAAATCTCTGACTTTATGGCCAAAAAAAATACTGACCTGTAAATATCCATTGTGCTTTTATATTTAAGAGTTGAAAGTATATTCTCTGAGAGCTTCTTAGATATTCGTACATGTGTGCTCAAGACCTTTGGACATGCATTTCTTGGCTTCACTGAAGCCATATCAACCATATAGGTTTTGTGCCCTTTTTCTGCTGAGAACACTATAATGAGCAGTGAGCAGAATTCTTTCTGATTTTTTTCTAGTTTTTCATTGAAAAGTTAAAATTCATGGGCCTTAGAAGCAGTCCAGGACAATTTAATCATAACTTTTTCTCATTTTTTTCATATGAACTTTGTTTCTTGTCATTCTTCACTTTCTAAGAGGTTTTTTTCACTTGTTCAGAACATCTTTGGTCACCTGTAGCAACTGTCTTGGACCATTTTCTGTCTTTGCAGTTTATATTCCTGAGCTTTCCTCTTTCTCCTATTTCAGTGCAATTTTTGCAAAGTTGTCAGAATAAAAGTGGAATTAAACTAAACCAAAAATCACATGTTATATAAAAGTGTGTTTCTTTTATTCTCTCCTTGACAGGCTGTCTTTAAAATAAACTCTTATAGGGTTGCTATAAAAAGCAAACCATTATTCTAAATGGTGTCCTAGCATGGCTATTAAGTGTGGTCTCTTTATTAGCTCTGGTCAAAAACTTTCTTTTAATTTTCACTTTTTAAAATAAATCTTACCAGTCTGTAAACTGATTAGAAGGTACAGAGTAAAATTGTGGATATTACAAAATGGGCTTTGATTTCTTCTAAGCTTTGTTGACCACTAAAAATGCAAGTGTAGGGATTTTGCAGTTACCAGTAGTACCTGAGTAACTCATCATATGTGAGATTAAATAGAAAAATAAAATCCTTACAGTTGAATGAGCAGGTCTGGTGTTACAGTTCTTCCACAACTTTTTGCTCAGTACATGGCATTCAGTATCTACTACATCCAAGACAAGATAGAAGACAGAACCAGTGATCTCCTGAAAACAAGAAACAAAAGGGTCACATCCCAGTTTTGTATCAAACAGAGTAGGGACTCATAAAAAGGAGAGATGGAGAAATGGAAAGCACACAGGTGGAACCCATAGATATCCTGAAAACTGAACACTCGCTGTGACAAAAGTGGCAAATCAGGTGAAATTCAGGTCCTGTTAGAACAGGCTTGGTCATGCAGCTAGCCAGCTTTATGTAACAAAAAGTCCTTTGGTCGGTTTTTTCCTTCTGATTCTGGTACCAACCAGAACCCAAGAATAAAGACTAAACATGTTGATGTTTTCACTGTCAACTGCGTTTTATTATCAGATTTGAAAGGTAGATTATTTTGCCTGAAATAAGAACGAGATTATAAATACAACTAATAAAAAACTGCTAACATGGAACATTCCCAGTAGGCTTTAGAAAGAGAAATATCTTATTTCTGAGGGCAGAGTCTTCTTCAAGTGTGGATGCTTTGCACTTGCTGCATTGATAGAAAAGCTTAAATATTCTCTCAGCTATCCGGGAGTGCTGTGAGAGACCTTGCAGAGTCATGGATGTCTCTGACTCACTTCAAGCTTCAGTCCAGTGCTTGAGTTCTGACCTGTGCTTAGGTCCAGAAACCCTTTTTCAGGTCACTGCAGCACAAGGTGCACAAAGCAATTCAGGCTCAACTTTTAGCCAAACATCTTTCCAGGCCAGAAGTACAAGGAAGGACTAAAAGTACAGCTCTGTGTATCTAGTGCTTACATCATGTAGTGTAGGAAGATGAGATGCTGAGTGATGCAGCTCCTCATTCTGCTTCCGCTGTACCTAGGGATAAGCACCTTTCCAGCATATTTATCAAGGACACGGTTTAGTTGGATCATGTTTTATTTATATCCTTAGTGGAAAGCTGGAAAGAGGGCAGCTGTCATTTATACATCCTAAAGAACTTAGATGTGAGCTTTAGCTGCGTGTTTGGACTGAGATTATGTCTCCTGAAGGGAGAGAAAAACCAAAACTGAATGAGAGCAGGGTTCATTCATCCCTGCTTGGTTTCATTGGTTTGTGGAGAAAACACTAAATGGGGCAACAGTCTCGTGGGAGTCTGGGGCTGATATCTGTATCATTTTGGCTTTAGGTTTGGCTTCTGTTTAACAGTGACTTAGTATCAGTCCACAGGGCCTATAAAGCTGGAGTACTGCTGACTTTTTTGTATTCATACTGCTTAGAAAACCACTGAGTGGTATCCGCTCTGGATTTCTGAGCAGATCAAGAAATAGAAACTACTCTGGTCACACCCTATAGAGATTTGTGGGATGGTGATTTTATGCAAGCTCTACCATATATACTAGTAATACAAAACCCTTTAAACATGAAAGGGAAAAACTAATAGAAAATAAGTATAAAGAATGATTAAATTGTTTTGTTATCATTGTCTCTTAGTTCAATTCTTACATATGCAACTTCTCATGCCTTCTGCTATTATTTGTATTTTCATATTTTTTTCCTAAGTGTTCTATAAAGTCATCTGGCAGTGCCTTGCGCTGAGATCTCAGGGCTTGCTTACACTAATCCTGAAGTTTAATTGTGAGTTTCATTTTGAAGGCTGTGAAAAGATCTAAAGTTATTTTGACAAAGAGTGACACTGAGGTGCAGCAGTGCCATTTGTGCAGTGGCACAGCAATTTCCCCACACCTGGCTGCAGAGATCCTTCTGTGGAAGGGACTAATAATAATATTCTGTTTACATACAAGATATCTAAATACCATGATGATAATTCTCTTTAATATGATAGCTAATACAGCTTAAATCAGTAAACACAAAGTAAGACCAGTCAAAGAGTAATTGCTATTTGCTGAAAATATGTTTTTGAGTAATGCAGTTTGATACAAGTTTGTAACTTTAAATATGACTTCTATAAGAAAAAAGCCACTAAGACTATCCACATGAAGTGGAAATAGCCAAGAAAAATGTGCATCTTTAAGGAGTCTCCTATTTGGAATTGGTGACTTGAGCTTTCAAACTGGTTCTTAAGGTATTCTGACGGTAAAAGCACACAAATACCTCATTAAAGAAATGTTCTTATAATGAAATGTGTTTAGTGTTAGATTGGTTTCCTCAGCTGAATCATAAATATCGATTATAAAGCATGATGATCTTAGAAACACTAAATGCAACCAGGGCAGACCAAACTGTATTTCTTGTTGCCTGCAGGTCTCTTGTATAATACCAGGTCTAATAAGCAGATACGGTTATTACAAAATCTGCACATCTTTTGGTCTACCTGCTTCTGTATGTATCATCCTCCACTGGGGAAAGGATAATTTGAGGCTTATTCAGAGCTCAGCGGATCACTGAAGGTTTAATCATCCTTATTTTAATTTTCATTAAAAGACCGTTATGCAAAGGCCTTTTGATATCTGCTTAGCACTGAATAAAAAGTTGTATATCTTTCCAGTGCCAAAAAGATCCCTTCCTCAGCACTGCTGGTGCCAGGCTGCGGTCTGTGCTGGGCAGCCTGGGAGCCAGAGGAGATTTGGCAGTAGGGTGACCTGGTGCAAGGGAAAAAAATAAAATATTTTGGCATGTTTTGTAATTTTGGTAAAGTGCCTATCAGGGAAGCTAATCATGAGTATCTTGTATGAAAGCAAGTTCTGTCCTACTTGTGTATAAGTTAATAGCAGATGGCTCATTAGTTTCAATTAGAGCAAAGCTGAACCACAGGTTGCTTAAGGGCAGATTTGAATTTGAAGTAACTTTGAAAATGTTTTTATCCTCAGTACTGCTTAAGAAAGTGAGAGGAAGGACCACTGACCGGTGTGGGGGAAAAAAAAGCTTCTTAATTTCTTTGAGGGGAATAGGAGATGACATAAGGCTGTTACTGTCTGTGAACCCCTTTGACACTGTTGACTGCTCCTTATGTACTAAGTCCCAGCAGCAGCAACAATGGGACAAAGGGCTTAGAATGTCTAGTTTGTTATTGCAATGTCTTGAAGCACCTTATTTACAGGATACGATAATAGATGGGAAAAAAAAGGAAATAATAAGAGTAAATAAGTAAATTAAACCCCCAGATGAATAAAGTATGCTTGCTCTAAAGCAAAAAGTTAAATCTTTAGGAAATTGAGTGACAGAGAAATCAAAACCAAGGACCAAAATTCTCCTGTGCTATCTTTGGTACAGGTGGAGGGAGAAGTAGGGAGATAACTGAGGTGGTTTACAGCGTGTCTGCACCCACCATGCTGCACTTTAGGGTGGTCATAGGGGGCTCTAATTATTGTCAATAGGAAATGGCCCCAGGAAGGGGTCTGAGAACCTAACTCCAGGTCTGGTGATGTGGATTCTGGGCCAGCTCACAGGAATCATGTGGAAAAATTCCGAAGAGACCTGATCCAGTTGCTTAGTGGGCACATTCTGTCACCTGAGCAAGGCAATATGGAGAGCACGGTGCAAAAGACAGCAGAGCATCTTTAGCTGTGAGATCTCGGGTTGCCGGAGTCCACAGTGTGTCTGCAGGAACCATGTCCTTGTAAGAGCAGCAGGAAGAAGTGTCATACCCTTGCCTGCACGGATCTTTACACATCTGGCAACAAGCCTGATTTTCTTTGCCGTTCAGAGCTCAGCCTTTCAGGTAAGCTTATGGGAAGTGAGCAGGCATTGCAGGGAATGCTAGCAGCAGGCTTCCACAGTGCCTAAGCTGCTGCAGGCCCTTGTGAATTCATTTCAGGCTGTCCCTAGTTAGTGCCAGTAGATTCAGTTATTGTAGCACAAAATCATCATAAATTAAGCACGCACAGAGAAATACGATACTTGAGGAAATGTGAGTGATATTCTATCGGTATTTCCAGTGTATTTTTTGCCCTTGAACTGGTTTCAGGTTTCTTCTGGGGAATGAGTCATCTTGTAGAGGTCTGTAAAGAAATTCCTTGGTCCCAAGCAGGATGTGTTTACACCTGTTAGTGCTCATATCTTTAGTGAAAAACACACGATGACTTACTAGCTTTTGCACTCCAGCTGCTCAAGGCAGTGGAAGGAAGGTGTAAAATGAAATTAAATCAGAGCAGTGGTGTTTCATATCAAATTTGAACTGATGCCTGGAGCTATTCCAAAGGCCTGCAGCAGAGAGTCATGACTGAGATTTGCTCTCTAATTGCCCACAGTGTGATGAAATTGTTTCTAGTCTGTGCATAAAGTTGACATGGCCTCTGGAGTCCTGTGAACAGAGCTTTGCATTTGCCTTTTGAAATATTTCTTCATTCAAATAGATATTTCTAAGAAATAGACACAGGGAGAAACATATATTGAGCAAGAGGGTGACTTACCTGTGGCTGTTCTCGGGCGCTGACAATTCTGTAGAGGCTGAGAACGTAGCCCTCTTCTCGGTCAGCATTGATCTGGCAGAGAGCCAGGTCTGCAGCCTCCTCCACTGCAGCATCGTCGCAGCGGGGGGAGAGCAGGGCAGGCCCCACTCCTTGGGCTGGAGGGGCAGCAGTGCAGGAGCAGAGCACCTGGATGCCAAAGAGCATCCAAACAAGCCAAACCATTCTGCTTAGAGAGCCAGTGCTGCCGATCAGGGTTGTCAGTCAGGATGGAGGGGCTGAGACCTGAGTGAGATCACAGACTTTTATTGTGGAGCCGGGTCTCTTTATAAACTTGTGCCCCTTTTTTATTGCATACTGACCATCACCTTTAAACCTAGAGCTGCAACAGTAAACACTAAGTCAATGATTACAAGGTTTTACAGAAGTGTTGTTGCTTCCTCTGAGACCAGAGAGCACTTTCTTCCTGGCTTTCCATCTCTAATTTGGACATCACTGGGCAGATCATGCAATTTTGACCTCATGGCAAGGAATAAGAATACATACACAAAGCTGCTTCCTTAAGAAACCAGATTTGCTTGAATAAATCTGTGTGCAGAACAGGTCTGGCTCCAATTCTGTTCTGTCAGTGATCCAGTTCTTCCTAATGAAACAATAACAAAGGTCTCAGCAATTTGAACAGAAAATGGATAAATGCCACCGGGTTGACTGATTTTGCAATTTATATTTGTTAAATGCCAGTTTTAAACACATATATTGACTCTATTATATGCAGTCAGTGTGGTTGTGATAGAAAGCTCAGTTTGGATTCATTCTGTGAGCATTTCTACTCATCTGGATACCTACAGTTGAATGCTACCTCTTAGCCCTGGAGGCATTGAGACCCCTCAAGGGTCATGGAAAATTCTTCCTGGAGAAACTTTAGTTTGAAATTACAGCGGTGTGCCTTGTGAATTACCTGTCAGGAGCTCCATGCTGGAGACAAGGGGGAATAACTTTACAAGTAGCTTCTGTTGTGAAGATCTGGAGAAGTGACAGTGACCATTACTTGGGGAAGATCCCAGTCAATGTCATTGGTTTTCTACTAAGGGGCAATTCTGCAGCGTTTCAGCTTGAAGGATACCAGAAGCAGGGTTACCACATCCCTGGTTTTTGTCATGTTTTTTGTCATCCTTATTTTTTGTCATGGGTCTCTGTGATTGCAGCTTTCTGCTGCAGGACACCAAGTACCTTTAGGTTTGAACGTTCTATTGAATGAGGAAGAAAAAGTGTAAGTGAAAGGCATAATTGTCTCTTCCATACTACTGTGATGTTTGGAGTAGTCAAAAATTTCTATATGGTCTCTTTTTTTTTACGGGCTGTGTAAAGAATCCTAGCCCAGAAGTGTTTAAAGCACCAGGGAAACAGCAGAATGTGTCCCAGGGAATGTCCATAGAAAGCTGGGATTATAGATACAGCCAGAAGACCTGCAACAGCACTGGAGCTGAAACTCTTCTAAGAAGACTTTGGTGTCAGAGGTGCAAAACTCCGATAGCTGGACAGAAGGGACACATGGCTGCTGGAATGAGCTCCTCACATGTCGGGTGAGGGATAATGCACGGACTGTATCCCAGAGGGGTGGGATACAAGGGGTGAATGTAGAGAAACACTGCTGTAGCCATAGTACAGGAACCGCAGAAGCAGCAATGCAGACTCGCTCATATTGTTCCTTGTGCCTGGGGATGCTTCCCCTGCGGCTAAAGGATAATAACTCATTTTCTTTATCCTTACAGTGCGTGGCATTTCTATGGAGATGGGTGCCAGTTAGTACTGGCTGTGTCAGTGCTTCTTATAATAGGGGATTGTTATATCCCTGACTCTGTTCTTTGTACTCTGCCTGGAAAGGAAAAATTTCTCTCTTGAAGTAGCTGACCTCAAAACGTGGACACAGCTGGGAAATCCAAGCATGTCCAGCCAAAGCAGCACATGAAGTACATGGGCTTTTGCAAAACAGGGTCTGAAAGCTGAAAAACATTGTCAGCCAGTGATGCAGACCCAGCAAAACTCTTCATGCTGCATTTCAAGGGAGGAGGCATTTGCATTTCCGCTACCACCATTTCATATGTCTCATTGCCCAGAGAATCAATTGTTAGGTACTGAATCTGTTACTAAGGCCCAGGTGCATGAAAATGGGGCTATACTGGTGGGAGACAAAGTCATTGCTTCAAAGCAGTCATGGAAAACAGATCTGTAAGGGTGTATGATGTGTCCTTAAGAGGACAAGTGTTAAGGAGAGAGAAGATGAAGTGCAGTTACCAAAGTGGAATGCACGGAGAGGATTTTCTTTCTTCCTGTTTTAGAAAACAAGGGAGTGGTTCCACCAGGTATAGAAGAACATCTGTGAAGTATGGAGCCATCAGATGTTTCTGCTACATATTTTTGCTTCGTGTGATTTGAAGAGGCAACAAGAAAATGCAGCATTTCTGGATCCCTGCCCCTTTCCCCAGGGGCAGGGATCCCTTCTATAAACATTGTTTCTGCCGTCAGAAAATTTTCTAAGCCTGGAAAACACTCTCTCCTCTATAAATTAGTTCGTATTTCATTATATAGAAAACAATTTCTATAATTTAGTTATGGTGATTCCTAGTTTTGAAAAGTCTCATGGATCTGGTGTCACAGTGATGCAAAACAGAATAGTTGCCATTTCATTAAATCCTGTACTGTGTCTCATGCAGCAAGATAGGAAAACCACCTATTTTACTGCATTAAGAGATTTCTACAGCTTAATACTAGCACTTTTTGAAGGAATGGCTGCATGCAGGATATACTGGAGTCACTGCTTTACAGAGAAGCAAAACCTCCCTGAGCCACTGACTGGCTGTGGCTGGTGCAATTGCCCACAACACGCTTCCTGCAAAACTCAGCATTTGCTTGAAGTGTGAGAGCAGCTACCCTCACAGGCAGAGCTTGCCTTCAGTGTGCTGCCATCACCTTACACTGTGGTTTATAGACTCTGAGCTGATGTGCCTTTTCTTTACACACCCAGCTGAAGCACTGATTTTTCCCTTCCCAACTGACACAGCAGAGCAGAACCTTTCTGTATTGTGAACCGTTGCACTTTCACCAGGAGCAAGTGTTAGTTGTGTTGCTTACTGAGTACTGGATGGTTGTAACTAGAACAGGACAGGTTATTTGAAACAGTTCAGAAATGACATGTGTTCTGCAATTTTTTTGCTGCCTGCATGATAATTATCTTGTAGCAAGTGCTGTTCCTGGTTAAACATTTATGACTGTCTTTGAGACTGCTCCCCGGGGCCTGCAGAATTCCAGTCTGGCTGGCAGTAAAGATCCTTCTGGCCCTAGCTCGTTATTAATTCTCTACCTAGAATAGATTCTGCCTCTAACATGTGCCAGAAATTCAGGGAAGATTTGACTGCCAGGACAATGGTAAATTGCCATCACTGTCTGGGTCCTGTTATATGAGATACATGCCAGTCATGTGTTTTTTATTCCCTTGAATTAGCATTTGCTCATATGCACACAGAGCATGCAGGACCCAGCCCATGATTGTACTGCACCTGTGTGTCTGCTGGAAGACAGACAATCCACACGTGTTTGGCTGCAGGGGTTGATGCTTTCAGCCTGCCAGCAATGAGTGTGTCCTGACTCCCTGTTCTTTTCATAGACATGGATGCTCTTGTGCCGTGTCCAAAAGTTTTGAAGTACTTCTGGTGGATATCAAAAGTAGGTACATGGTAGGAAATATTTTAGGTGGAAGGGAAAAATACCTTTTTTCCTGCCACTTCTTTAGTGTTAGTGGTGTGATCAAAAGGGAGGACTGACCTGATTTTCCGCAGTGCTCAGCACCCACACATCCCAGTGAAGCTGATGAGAAGTGCAGGAGCTTAGTGTTTTTGAAATCAAGCCCAGAATATGACTCATAATGCTGTGAAGGAGATACTTGACAACTAAATGAAAATACATACAGATAGAAGGTAGCAAAGCATTGAACATTTTATTGTGAACTAACCTTTCAGGTGGTGTTTCTGTCACAAAGCTACAACTGTTGTATAGCTCTTACAACAGTTTCACTGAAACAATATTTTCTGTATTTTAACTAGAGAACCCCTGTATGCAAACTACTGCTATGTGTTGTAATCATCTATATTTTGGAGCAGGCTTTTGCAAGACCCTGACTGTGACTCTGCTCTCTGGAGGGTAGAACTCCTCTGGGCTCAGAGTCAAGCATTCTCACCTATTTGTACTTGATGTTGTGGTCTGTGTGCTGCTGCTGCTGCTGCACTGATCGCTCAGTCTGGCTGCATTGCATGTCTGAAACACAGCCTAGATATCGAAATGGCGAATCTTCCCAGGGCAGGGAGGAGGAGGAAGCACAAAGCCAACTGGGCGAGGCACTTTGTCATGTTGAGCAGCCTCTGCAACTGCTCTCTTTGTTAGTGGTTTTGCTGAGAGCACGGAACGCAAAATTTCTGAAGAGCTGGATTCAGATGCAACAGGGTTATTGTGGGCAAGCCCAAGATTATGGTTTGTGAAGCCTACAGCACTGGGCGCCAGTCCTGCTGATGTGTCTTGACCTGGATGAATGTAGGTAACTCCAGGCTGGAAAAGAAAAACAGATCGTGTTTCTTTTCAGTGATTTGGGGCTTGTGACATACAGGTAACTGATATCTTACTAGGTACCCTGGTCCTAGTACTATAGGCCTGCAACCCAGATTCAAATGTTCCTGACTATCACAGAAGTCTGATTTGCGTTGGAACACAAGCACAGGAACTCAGGAATACATTTTTTATAGCCAGTGAATCATTAGGACCATATTCTGTGCTATATGATCTTTCAGGGCCTCCTGCACAGCTGGCGAAACATTCAAGACCAGCTGTCTCATTTTCTCTTTCATATACCTCTTAGACAGCTAATTACTGTTGAGCTACCAAGAGCTGTTGTCTGTAGGAAGTATTCAGCCACCGCCTAGTCCTCCTGAGACCAAATGCAAGCTAAAATACTGGAGAGTACTCAGGTCAAGTGCATATGTTTCCCTCCCCTTGCTACAGCAGTGCAGGGCAAGGTCCCTGAATTCAGTCATGTCTAAGGACTAAAAGCCTCCAGCCTCACAATGCTGATTTCTGTTTTACATTTTATCTGCCCCATCCCTTTAGCTGAGCAGAGTTTGGTTCCCTTTGCCCTGCTAGACATATGAATCTCCCAGATGGTCAGGGGAGCAAATTGTGTCAACATGGATTGCAGACATGACTTAATTCCCAGCACAAAAATCCACAGCATAATCAGGACCTACCTTGCCTTGGCTTTTAGGACACAAAGTTAAGTTATCACAGGTGGCTAATGCAGTGTACAGTGAAAGAAGTAAACTCAAGGTGGTGGCTTGTAACAGTCCCTGTAGGCTAGAATACACTGGAAAGCAAGGGAATATCTGGAGCTGGTACCTGATGTCCGTACAACTGGCAGTTCACCCGAAGGTCTTGTGAGGGACGTTTTACCATCACTGCTGTGCAGAAACCAAAATTCTGGCAAAGCAGAACATAGTCAAGAGAAGATAGTTAGAAAATAGAGGGAGGCTGCATTAGAATTTTAAATTTCTGCACATTTAGAAATGGCCACTTGTTGTCATGTTTTATCTAAGCAGTGAAGTGCATTTTAGCCTGCTGGGCTCAAAAGCCAAGATCTTTAAATGCATAAGCAAGAAATAAAGGAAACTCCTGTATTCTTCTATAGTAAGATCCTTTGTGTGTGTGGATATGAGGAAGGGAAAGAATATATAAGAATCCAGCTAAAGAGCTCCCACTCCCTAAAACTGCTTAGATCTCAGTTTCATCAGAAACAGAAGAACTTTAACATGGTAAAGTATACAGTATAATTCTCAAGAGCATATGTGTCAGAACTGAGTGCACTGGAATTGTAGGAGGGGGAAGCAGTCTGGTTTGTTTTGTTTTGTTTTGTTTTGCGACTGTGTATTGTCCAGTACAAAGAGCCTGATTTTCTCAGGCACTCATTTTAAGAATAAGCAATAATATATATTCTGTTCATTAAAAATATTCTATCTCTGATCCTCAAGCCTTTTTCAAATTTATTCAAATCCATTAGAATTCAGTCCAGATACCTCAGAGAAAAAAGAAAGGTGTGATACAGCTTTAAGAATGATATATTGAAAAACATATCATGATGGTACACATGCCTTGCACTTTGATCCCCGCGGGGGTCTATTCCTGCTCCAGTGCAAGAACATCCCAGCATGATGCTGCTTTTCTACCTCAGAGCTGGGGAGATTGGGGCTGGTGTGCTGCCATACTCACAGACTGATCCTCGGGTAGCAGCAGACAAGCCCCCACATTGGCTTTAGCTTCTTCTGCAGAGCAGTTCGTGGCACCCACAGCAAACTCAGTAACAACAACGTGCGCGGGGTGATACTGATAAAACAGGAAAATAGTTTAACTGGCTATGCACTTGGAAAGTGCAGAGCTGCTGAGAAAAGATAAAAGGCAAATGTTGTGGTTTCATCTCTCACTAGAATGAAAGGGAATCCTGTGGCTAAGATGCCACATAATAGTTGGGAAATTAAAAGCAAATCAGGAGGGTGGATTAGAGCAAGCAAATTGTGTCTGTTTGCAAATATAACTAGGTAGCAGTGCACAATCACTGTAGATGAAATATTATGTTTACATGAAAGGCTAGACATAGTTCTAGAAATTACCTGTATTTTGGCTCTTCCGATCTCGAGGAGTCTGAGGTAAGGTTCTGTGGTTTTGCTGTTGTAGTCATTGAGTGCAGCTGACACCGTTTCTAACACCTCTGTGTTATTCAGTCTTGCCAGCAGTGGACAGTCAGGGCAGACTTTGAGAATGTCTTCACTGGAGTCTGCAGGAAGAATAGATCACGTTTTGATCACATTTTAAATTGTTTAGAAAGGCATTATAGACCTATTCAGTAACACAAAACACTGTTTAAAAGTCTGTCCCAAATTAAAGTGGCAGGAATTTTTCCAGCGCAGGCTATAGATGGCAGTGTGTCACACGACTTGGCCATTCAAATCTTTCTGCAAGGAAAAGTGCTGTGGACTTCAGCAGCACATTTTATATGTTCTTACTCGGATTTTAGTAATTTTTCTTTCTAGAAACCTCTCTATGACACCAGTGAAAAAGTGCTCCTGCTCACCCAAGGAATAGTAGAAAAATTAAGATATTTTAACTTACTGGAGTTGTGTTTGTGTGTGTTATTTCAGTCATCAGTTTTGACAGTAGTACTGAAGACGTACAGAGCAAAGAGCTCTCACACTGAGCATGTAGAATAGACATTCTGCTTTCCCATGGCAGTATTGAAAACGCTGGATTTAGTAAAGAAGCTGCATGTGCCAATGGGACTCTGATGACCAACAAACACAAGTAAACTCAGACCAGCAAGGAATCAAATTCTTAAGGTGAAACTGCTGACTGAAAAGACTCAAATCTGGGACTTGCTCCCCAGTTACTCTTACAGTATCTTAATTGTCACAGTAAAGAGGAGCAAAGAGAAACGGTGCATTTGTAAGGGAATGAAACCAGAAGAGAGGGCTGGATTTAGCAAACCCATTAACTGTTGTCCTTTATGCCATATTTATACCCAGCAGTTTAGAATCAGAAAAGCTACTGAACTGTAACCACAGCTATAAAAATACCCCAGCCTCTAGATTCAAACCTACAGAACAAAGCCTTTACCTGCATGTGAGTGGCATTTGCTAGCGAGTACAGAAAATGTCCCATCCACCTTCTGCAGTTTAACATCACAGTCACCCTCAACTGCCTAGAGAGAGATAAAAATCAAAGGGTTACATTGTTCAGATAAATTGGATTTTCTTATAAAGGGCCACTAAATTCAAAAGAACAGATCCTGGCTGACCATTCCTGGCAACATCGGTCTGATGGCAAAGGCATTGCTAGGCGTGTCCTGGTAGCTGTGATTTTGTAAAGGGCAGAGCACAGCTACAAAATCTGGATCCAAATCGGGATCTCAAAAGTATCAAAAGTACCAGGGTAGCAAGATTGTGGACATTGAGTACAGGTTCGTCTCTCATACAGAGCAAAGAATATGAATACTTATGAATTAAGACCTTCCACAGAGCTGTTTGATAACATTTTCACTAATCTCAGCTGGTCAGTGGCCATGGTAACAGCAGAGTGTGCTGCCTTGTGTGAGCAACCTGATCCAGCAGGGAGGAGATGTCAAAGGCAAAGCTGGAGTCACTGGGAAGAGGGAACAGTTAGAGTTACCTCCCCCCTGATGGAAAATAGAATCTGAGCCCTGCTGAATACAGGGGTAGATCATGATTCATATTTAGTGAGCTCTGTGAATTGGGCCCCGTTCTAGAAACAGCAGGCTCAGACAACATTTCCACTGCTTTGGTCAGGGAAAGCGTCTCACAACTGGATCACACTTGCATAAGAACAAAATATCTGAGGCCAGTAAATTCCAGCCGAGCACTACTTCAGAGGCAGAGCCCTGTCTGAAGGGAATAGCTCATCTGCAGTTGTAACTAGGAAGAGATGGCTTGGTGGAATTGCACCAGGTAACAACCCACATGTAGCTAAGGGAAGGGTATTTTTGTACACATTCACAACCTGCCCTGGCTGTGGTTTGCAATGAGGCAGTGACATCTGGGCTGAGGCAAGGGCCTGGACCTGGAGCCCCTAAAGAAGGCCTCATGGCGTTCACGGACTGCATGCAGGATGTTCTGTTGGCAGAGATCTGTCCTCTTCAGATAGCAGGACATGAAAGAAATCAGCGAGTGAAGTCCTTCATGACATGAATACAGGGAAGTCAGCAAGAAGGTTACAAGTGACCGAGTGGTTATAGGCTGTTACAGGGATGTGACATTTGCTTGGGAATCTGGTGATAGCCTGGCCTCTGGCATCAACATATGGAACATGCACCTTTGGACCCAGCTGGTAATGTTCAGGTACTCACATGTTCTGCAAAGCTCCTCACTGTGCAATTTGCTAGAGGTGTAGGGCTGAGAATAGGGCACTCGGTCTCCAGTAAGTCAAGTTCAAGAAATATGATGTCATTATTTGGCCCCTGAAAGAAAAAAAATAAACCATTGGAATTGATGTAATTTCTTCACAAAGCATCACCAGTATTCTTCCCTGGGGCTGCACTGGGGTCTCTGTTGCTGGCTATCATGGGTAGCTCCAGGTATATACCAGAGTAACTGAAAAGGTCCTTACTCCTAACTTCATAAAAAAACAAGGCTCCAAATCTGGAGTAAGTCAAGATAATCACACTGATTTTATTCCAGCTAATACAGAATAGGCTCATAAATTTTGGAAAGTCAAGCTTGTATGTAGTTAGTCAGTTCTCTTAAGTTAACTTTATGTTGTTGGGTAGTTTTAAAAAATCAACAGCTTTCTTTTTGATGAAAAAAATCTTGTTTCTATAACCAGATACCCAACAAACACCAGTGAGCATTGACTTGTCCTGTTTAGTCCATTGGAATTACACTGAACTTCACCAGTTCCTTTGCATCTGTAACATAAGACACAGTTCCTTGGGTTCCCTAGGTCCAAGATTGATTCTGATGTTCAAGTCATGAGTGATTCCATTTAAACCAATTAAGTTGTTTTAGTGTAAAAATATTAATGTGAGCAAAGCAGTGTCACCAGTGTTTTTGTGTGGGTTACTCTCGACACACTTGTAATCTCATTTATGTCTCTTGTAGTATTTTCTAAGCATATCTTTTGGTATCTTCTCTTTCATAACAAGTAGAGAATAGCCATGGAGTTTCACTCATGTCATTGTTTGGGACTATTTTCCATGTTTTAAGAGAATCAAAGGTTCTAAATTGGCACATACATTGTCTTCCTGACCCCTTCTATGGCCTTTCTAGATGCCTACAATGATGGCAATACATCTTAGGGAAAATAAGCCACTGTTATTTCCATTTAGACCCCTTGGCAGCTCAATGGGACATTACATAAAATTAATGCCTACTACAAAATCACTAATAGCATGGAGTTCTGATAGGTATATATTTATCCAATAAGTAATTACCTGCATCTCAAAGACTATCCTCAGTTTTTCTCTAGATTAGCAACTGGGCTTGCGAATCAGTGCCTGGAATGATCTGCTCTAGCAAACGAACTGCATTTGTAAACCAAGTCCTTTCTAGCATTGTACAAAAATGTCTGAACGTTTCTCTCTCCCCCTCTGTTCTGCTCTTTGAGAGATACATTCCAGTGACCTGGATTCTCCACTGCTACCAGGTGTCCTTGCCCCATTTAAATCAACAGAGCCACGCTGATTTCCCCATGTGAGGACACAGCCCTTGCAGGCCCTTGCACTGGTGATTTCCAAGCATCCCCAGGTGAACACAGTGTTCTGCCTGCAAGCTGCTCACTTACCTGGGGTACCACGCGAATATTCTCGATTCTGTTTAAGGCAAACTTGTATCCATGATGACTGTGGCCATTAATATAATTCACAGCAACTTCAGCTGCAGCTTCAGATTCTGGGTCATCACAGCCCAAGGGAGCAGGGGGAGCTGCTGGTACAGCTTTGTGAATTGGAAGCTGAACAAGCAGTATTAAAGCTACTAGTGCCTTCATGGCACCTGAGGAAAACTGATCCCTTTCAGAAATAAAGATCTAAGAATACAGCTCAGATGGTAGCTAGGTAGCGAGAACTGGGGCCTCATTTATATAGTACATACCTCAGATTTACATGAGCACACGCCTGATATTTGTCCCAGTTCCAAGAAGCATTGCAAACAACAAAAGAGAAAAGTAAATGTTAGGACATCAAGCTGACTGATTAATTTTGGCCAAAGTAAATTGTATCAGGTAGGATATTGCGAAGTCTGCTAAAGCAGCTTAAGAAGAAAGCGTCAGCAAAAATGTAACACAATTTTAAGACACTTCTACCAACCAAATACTGTCCATGTAAGAGGAATGTGGTCCCTTCTGTTAAATGTGTAGAGATACTAGTGCTAATTAAGCTTTTTTGTAAACAGGACACATTCTTTTGGGGCCCTAATCTTACCAGACACCAATCTAAATTGTGAGATCAGTAGCATGATAGTTTAGAAAATGGAATTTTAAGTAGTTCTAAGGATCATATTCAACAGCAAATGTAATTGAATAGCAACTTTTGCAACTGAATTTCTTTGGAATAGGAAATGAGGAATAGTTCCTAAATCCTTTGCATCAGCTCATTCTTTCGCTGAATAATCTGAATATGTCCAATAGTTCTTGGAGTTTCATTTTGCAAAGCAGGCATCTTGTAGGAATGTTTCTGGAATATGTTGTACAGATTTGAGGATTTGGCAGAAGATCCTAAAAAGAGCACAAAGTGTTTTAAGGAGAATATAGAGGAAAATTAGCTGCTTAAATGCTTAGGAATGCTGGATCCAATCTTATGTTTACATTCACAGTGTACATATTTACAAAAGAGTAACAGGATAAAAAAAATATTCTCTGTAGCAGAATAAAGCATCTATGACATGTCCAACATTTACAATCTTTAATTTAAGGTGAGATGATTTTGGCTAGATAGATTGTAGCTAGACAGTCTAGCTCAACCAGTGGAAATGATTTTCCTGCAGGGGTTTCAGAGCAGGTTTCTACCATCCCTGTTAGGGCAGTGATCAGGCTGCAGAACACTGAAGGTCCCTTTTGGCTTTAACATGTCAGAACCTCTGTTGTCATTTTTAGAGTTCAGGAACTAGCTGCAGATTTGAGATGGATAAAAGGACTTTGGCATAGTTAGAAGTTGGGATTTTTTTTACTTTAGGTAATAAATATTTCTCCTCTGCTTACCTGATATTGTGAGAGAGGCTAAAAGTTTTGGGAAAAGAAGTGATCTTGAGTCATGCCTCTCTCTTCTAGAATCTGTGAATATAGAAAACACTATAAATAGAAATGGTTCAATTGGACAGATTACATGATAAAGAAGGAGAATGGGAAGAGACTAGAAAGATTGCATGCAGGGAAGTCGTTGTGTGGCATGAGGTGTGTTTTGGATGCTAGGATTTGCAAATTGAAGAGATTTCTGGGGAAAATAAAGGCTTTCTCTCTCTCTTGCATTAAAAACTTGATCTGGGTATGATTTGTTTCTTCTCCATGACTTAAAGCAGGTGTTATTTGGCATTTGTTCTTTTGTGTGGATGATCATCTGTTTTCCTGACTTTGGCCTTGAACAATTAAAGAATGAAGGCTTGATGTCCCAAAAACATGTTTTAAGTGTTCATTGTGGGCATGTTTTGAATCACAGGAAATTTATTTAGAAAGATAGTGTTTTACTCTTTACTGTTAATGAAGAGTTCAGTTTCTAACCTATAAATCTTTTCACTCCCCTTTTCCTTTTTTGGTCTGAAACACTGAGGTGAACTTCCACCAGGGGCAGATTGAAATTGTTTTCCACCTGAGTGACATATAATTATCCCAATGAAGGACTTAGAATATTATTTATAAATTTCACGTGGTCATTACTCTTAGGTTACATCTTTCTACTTCATAATTGCAAATACTGTAGGATGTATAACATTTCTGCAGTCAAGCTCTACAAATTCCTAAATATAATATATATCCCAGTTCAGTCAACTTCAGGTTCCAGTTTCAAAGAACAACTTAAATCCTCAAATAGCAAACAGGATATATTATCTTCTTTTTTCCCTCTTCATTGTCACTCACATTCCATATTCCATTTACCAAGCAGGACAAAAAAGAAATACTTTGAAGCCTGCTGTACCTCTCCTTGGTTTCTCTGTAGGCTTACTCAAGCCCTTCCCCTCTTGGTGACTGTGTGAACTTTCTTTGTGGGCATACAGAGGATCAAAAATGTGCCCACATGATTATTAATGTTCAGTGCCATGCAGAATGTTGGCAGTTAGCAGGTTTTGGGTGACTTGTGATATGTGTGAGGAAATTTGTGTTTGGTTTTTATGTTTGGGAAAGGAGTTTAAACATACCATCAGGTAGTTTGGGGACAGGTAATATGACAAAGGAGCCTTTCACCTTTTGGTTACAGACTGACACACATCTGCCTAATTATTCCCTCTGAAAATGTGATTTCTGGTGTCAGGTCCCTGCAGGCCTGTGGCCCATCATGACTGGCCTTTTTACACCACCCTCGCAAGAGGCAATAATTGCAGAAATAACTTCTCACTGAACTCAGGGCAGATCTATTCTCTCTCTTTCATGCCTGAGACATAGTAACACATTGTCCTGTATTTGCAGTAGTGGCTGCAAATACTTCTTACAGCACAAGAAAGTGAACTGAATCCCATGGGCTCCTGCACAGAAGGTGACATCTCAACCCCACTGAAGTGAACAAGTCTTTCACAGAATCACAATATCACAGAATTGCTGACTTTGGAAAGGACATTTTGGGGGTGACCTTGTCCAACCCCACTGCACAAGTAGGGAGGGCCACCTTTAAACAGAACATGTCCAGGTGGCTTTTGATTATCTCCAAGAAAGGAGACTCCACAACCTCTCTGGGCAACCTGTGCCCATGCTTGGTCACCCTCACAGCAAGACATATTTCCTGATGTTCAGACAGAACCTTCTATTTCAGTTCGTGCTCATTGCCCCTGGTTCTGTCGCAGGATACCACTGAGAAGAGTCTTGCTCCACTCCTTTGCACCCTCCCTTCGGATATTTATATCCATCAAGCCCTTCCAAGCCTTCTCTTCTCTGTGCTAGGTAGTCCCAGCTCCCTCAGCCTTTCCTCACAGGAGATGCTCCAGTACTTTAGTTACCTCTGTGGTCTTTTGCCACGCTGTCTCTCCCGTACGGAGGAGCCCAGAACTGGGCACAGAAACCAGCTGTGGCCTCCCCAGTGCTGAGGCAGGGGAAAGATCACCTTCCTAAAGCTGCTGGCAGTGCTTTGCCCAGTGCAGCCCAGGGTACTGTTAACCCTCTGTGCAGCAAAGGAACATAACTGGCTCGGCTCGGTGCCTGCCAGGACCCCCAGGTCCTTTTCTGGCAAGCTGCTTTCCAGCTAGGTGCGGCCCAGCATACTTTCCTACATGAGCTCCCCCAGGAGCAGGATTTCAGACTTCTCACTGAACTTCATGAGGTTCCTGTCTGCCCATTTCTGCAGCCTGTCATGGTCCCTTTGAAGGGCAGCGTGACCCTGTGGCATATCAGTCACTTCTCTCAGTTTTGCTCCTCATCCAGATCACTGACAAAGATGTGAAACAGGACTGGAGCCCAGCATTGCCCCTTCTGGTGCACCACTGCTTACTGGCCTCCATCTCAACTTTGTGCCACGATCAGCATCTCCAGGCCCAGCTGTTCAGCCAGTTTTCAATCCACCTTTCACATCAGTGGTGTGAGACTTTGGAACTGGTGAATTAGCTTGCCTGAGAGACTTGACAAGGCTTCACTGTGATGGAAGCAGAACAAGCTGGGTTTACTGCCCTTGTTATATAAAATATAGTATTGATTCTATGCTCAAAAATTGAGGCTCCACTGAATCTCAGTTCTTAATAATTCATATAAACCACAATGGAAAGGTGAGTTGATGGTTTTCTTTTTTGCTTTCTCTCTTTTTTTTGGTTGGATGCTTGGAACCACTAGTGATGATTGGAAAGTTGCTGCCCCTGCTCAACCTCTTTTGGAAAAAAAACCAAGAACCACTTCCCTTGATGTCAAATTGACACCTTCCTGAGCTTAAAATTCAAGCAAATTAACCAAGCAAACAGATAAATATCATTTTTTTTAAGCTTCACATCAAAGTTAAACACTTGTGGGGATTTCTGAGGCTCTCTTTTCAGATTACTAAAATGTCATTTTTTGGTAAAGCAGACAGAACTGGTCCAATTCTCTGCACCACATCAAAAGATGCATTTCTGAGCAGTCAGGCATTGTACAGTACCGCAAAACTTAATCACCTTTTGCTTTACACTTGATTAAGTACATTACTTTTGGATCATCGAGTTCACAAGATATTGGAACATCAGGGCTGTCTTCTATATAGCCATCACCTACTCAGAAACCTGCACGCAAAGGCAAGAAAATGTCTGCAGGGAAAATGTCAGAAAGTTAAAGTCACCAGTCTTGTCAAGGCAGCATATTGCTCCCTTAAATGACAGTATAATCACAATTTAAAAATAAAGTGTGTGAAAACCCATAGAGGTCTGAGAAAAACCCCAAGACAAATTAGACTAATTGATTTGCATAGTCTTGGTCCCTTTCCACTACATGGACAGATCTTCAGCAGATGTAAATTGGCTCAGAATCACTTCAGTCCAAGTCCCCCATTGTCCCTATAACAGGAATTTCAGGGTGAAGAAAAACTGTGAAGTCTGAACAGTTTTACCAGATCTTAATAGTACAATATTATAGGTAAATTAACTTATTTTTATAAATATGAGAGTCTTTAAGAGAAGGAAAGCTGACCATGGGCCCTAGTTTGCGGTGCTATTTGCTGTTGAGAAATGTCGTACTGTGAGATATAAAGTGTGCAGACATGGCATCTAATCTGGGAGCCTCTAGTCCTGGATGTCCAGCTAGAGATTCCTTTTCAGTCAGCTTTGCTGATCTCAATCTGTTAATCTTTATTTTCTATTAACTGTAGGATGAAAATAACTATTTTCCATTTTAATTCTGTGATCTGAAATAACTCACTGAATTTCGTAAAAATGTTTGGTATCGCTGGGTAGAAGGATGTATTCAAAACATCAGAGGCATCCAAGAGTCACAAAAACCAGATGCCAATCAGTAAAACCTTAGATAAGACTATTTCCCGGACTTATCAGAAATATAGGAAGATTGAGAGGGTTGAATTTGGTCTTCTATATTTAGTATTTATTATTTCAGAGACATTTTTCACTGGTTAGAATTTCTTTTTTAAACAGTATTGCTTTTATTTTTCTTTTCCTTTGAAAGAACACAAAAAGTTGTCACGAATTTTGAAATTTTTACTGAAATGAAAATTTTAATATTTGACCAGCTCTCCCAGACAAAGCCAACCAAGTCTATTTCTGTTCTGTTCTCTCTTGGTCTATTTTGCTCTTCTATTGTCTATACTGAAATACTTGAGTGCCTTCCAGAAGTACATCAACTGACAAAACTAGCATTTGTTACATGAAAATCTATTCTCCTTCTCTTCCCAGTGGGAAGATTATATAAGATGTTTTGTCTTAGTGAAGTTTTTGATTGATTTAAATTTTCCTCCCCATTTCCGCATTTTCCTGCTCTGTGTTTTGATGTTGCAATCAGTAACAAGAGCAGTTTTAGGAGCTGAGGGTTTTCAAGCCCCTGATTGACTTACCCTGGTATGGGAGACGCACCCTTCCTAAATTTGTTATACTTTTTTACCCTTTTATCGAGGTCAAAGTTATTTATGTTGCCATGCAACTCTAAACAGTGGGATATTTTTGCTTCAGCCCTGCAGGGATGTCATGGTTTTCTCAGTATCATTCCTGTGCAATTTGATGGGTGTGGGAAAGTTGTGTTGGAGATGGATAGGTGGCAACTGTGAAATCAGAGATTAGCAGCTGTGGAAGGATTTGGGGGGGGTTGGCTATAGTTTGTTCTTCCAGCTTATATGGGTGTTCCCCTGATCATTGCTTCATACCAGCACCTAGAACAAACAGAGCAGGATACCTGGGAAGAGACTGCAGGGCTGAACTGCAGGAGCAAACAGTGGATCAGAAGCAGAAGCAAGGTATTTCACACTGGGTAAACAAACGCCCTGCAGTCACACTGACCTCTCCTCCGCCATGAACAGCAAAGGAATTTTAACTCCACTCCCTGGGGTGAGCCGGTGACTGTCCTGGCATTACCAGGGTATCCACAGACACATGGCTCCAGTTAAAAAATGCAAATTGAAACATCCCACATTAATTCCTTTTACTTACAGGAATCTTTAAAGATGTAAGTGCACAATTTGTCTGGGTGCTGTCATGTTCTATGATGCTGTTAGTCTCTGTGATGGGGAACTCCACATGATAACTCCACATGTTATCTTCCCTTGCTGAGTTAAATCCTGAAATTTAGTAGCAAGTGTTAGGGAAGCCTGCTGTGCGCTCTGGATTCCCACATGCTCAGCTGCAATGACATATTTTTGATGTGAGAAACAAAGTTCACTCTTGGCACTGTAGGTAAGTGCTTTTTCCACTGAGTTTTGTAGGAAAAACTGCACATTCATTCTTATGCTGTGGCAGTCTGAGAACATGAAATTGTTCCCTACTTATGCTGGGCTACTGTGTTGAAGAGAGTGCATGTGTTTCCATGTGGAGGCTCCTTGGCATGAGTGACAGGAGGGTCCACACTATTCCAGGCAGGGCTAGGGAATGGCAGGTAGGAGGATGGCATGCTGATATCCTTTCTCACCTTGGAGCACTCCTTCAGGGGCATGACAAACTCAATCAATATCTCAGTGAGATTTACATAATTCTGACAAGCAAGAGAGTCTTAAAAAAAATAAAGTTATTTATTTTTAGTGGGGCAGATTATTAAGTCCTATGGGTTTGGGTTTTTTTACTGCTACATGTCCCTAAATCACCCACTTAATTCAACTCTCTACTGCCTTCCAGCCACATGGCTAAAAATCTGGAAGTAAGATCGGAAACATGAGGGGGGACATTTTAATTTAATAGTGTGGAGGCGATATATTAAGAACACATTTGCAACAAGGGAAGTGGGTCTTTCCAAGTTAGTGCAGTTTGAAAGAATTTATATAGACATTCCTGCTGAAGGAGTTGAAATTTTGCATGTTGGACATAAAGTACGGACAACTTTTATGACAACAAAGTAACTACACTTCTAGCTTTCCTTGCCTAATTTACACAGCCTGGGATTCACAGCAGACAGGGACCCCAAGCTGTCAAGAGCAATAAACACAAGGCTCTCTGAACAGACACACCAGTGCCCAGGTGACCTCCTCCTTAGTGTCTCAGAGAAAGGGAGATGTGAACGTGAGCATCATGGGCTGATTAAAAACAACATCCAGTGTCACATTTCTATAAAGAGGTGCATGTCAACACCTTTTCCCAGTATGTCTGAGAATTTGCTAAGTTTTGTTATGCCAGGGGAAAGAAAGCTGTAGCTTTGTTTACATCCAGCCCAGAAATTCTGAACCAAACAGTGATGTTAAATGTTGCCAGCTAGAAATTGTACATATAACTGGTTAGTGCAGAACATGGCTTTTGTATTCATGGATTTATGAATAAAACAGCCAAAGAGAACTCACACAACTTCTTTAGTGAGCCTACAGGGTTCTGTATTGGGCATCTCAGCTTTTGCCCCGGCATGTCCCCTCTGCTGTTCTGTTGAGCATCGTTAGTCTCAGTAAATTTCTAATTTTTCCAATCGTTGTTTCCATTCTTCTATCTCTTGAAGGGGATCTGGGGTCTTCCTGAATCCTCTTGTCTAACACAACTACTCTGGGTCTACAGCATAATTTTCTTCCTGTCAAAAGTATCTAAAATCTCTTGTTTTATCTGTCATTGTAGCTCAGTATGTTCATATTCCGATGATCTCCATATGATGACTTCCTCTACCATTGGTCCTAGTCCCTAAGCAAGGCTGTATTTCATCATTTCTCCAAGTGGTTCCCCATTCACAAGAACAACAAGCTCAATTTTCTCCTCACATCTGCAAGGCCCTGGCCAAGACCAGACCTTCTTGCTCAACTTTCACTTGGATCTCACCTTGTCCCTTCTGCCATCACCATCTCTTTGAGCCATTCAGCCTTGTCACTGACAGGTATGTCTCCTGCACCCTCTTCAGAAAGAATCCCACTTCTGAGCTTGTCCTTGAGGCCATCACCTCTCTGAGTTCTCACAGGGCCTGAAGAGCTGCCCCTTGTCACATTATCTGCACTAAAGTGTTACATGACTTTTAAACCTGTTTTTGTTATATGGGTGGTTTCACTTACACTGAAAAATTTTAGGACTTCACAATGCATAATGTTTGAAAATCACCTGAAATGGTGAATTTATCTACCACATTTCTGTTTTGACAGGTATTTTCCTAATCTTCATTTAAGAGCACACATGGCAATGCCACTCTAGGGGCAGACTTATATTCTTCCTTATCAAAAGCAGTTTGGTAGGAAACGTTTCTTTGCAAACAATCTTATCTGGCCCCTTCCTAACTCTTGCCTTCATTTTGGGATATGTGAGGAGCAAAGAAACCATCCTGTGGTTCATAGACAAGTCTCATAAATGAGGCTGTCCCTGGGGTAGATGAATGAAAGCTTTCACTGAAAAAGGGAACATATAATATTTACTTTTTTATAGAAGAGGAAGTGAGGTCTAGTTCATGCATTTTGAAACCTTTGAGTTCCTAAGAAAAAGGTTGGTAATACTGGTGTCAAACATTGTTATTTGTCTTGTTACATAACTCACCTGTAGCTCAACTGCCGTTTTAAGTTGCATGAACATGGGACCATAAGGCTTGAGTAGGACTGTGGTGTTGCAACTCCCAGGTACTTTCTGAAAGGAAACAAGATCTTTTGCAAACTTTGGACTGATAAAAATATAGTAGTTGTCATTTGTATTAAGTTTCATGACAATTGATTTGCTTGATTTGTGTGAAGCTTCCATCTAATGATGCAAGTTATAGTTCCAGGTTTTGAAACAGCTGCTGGGTGTTGGTTAGAAACCTTACAATCTAAAATCTTACTCAGAAGATATTTCCAGAAACAGTCATTTTCTGAGTATGGCTGAAGATGTTAAAGAGAATTGTTATGATGAATGTTGATGAATGTTTTGTGTGTATTATAGGAACAGGTAAAGACAGGCACTAAAAGGGCATTTCTTTGCTTGAAATTCTCACCTGTTGTCAGTGTTCATCTCTTTTTTGGCTTTTGATACAGCCCTTCAAGTTTTTGAGAGTCAGGTACTTGGGGCAGGCCCATGGAAATGCCAGGACAGATGGACAGATGCGCTACATGTGCTTTGGAGAGCTAAAGCACTGTTGCAAAGAATTGCTGGAGACTATTTGTGCACAGAGAAACAAATAACTCATATTCCCAGCTCTGTAATCAAAAGCCATTCTTGGCTGGGGGAGATCCCTGCAACAACATTCTTGCCTCCCCTTGAGAGAAGGAAGCCAATGATTATTCTGTTACCCTTCATTATCATTCAGTGTGGTATAAACTGCCCAGGACTTGAACTCTCAAGTGCCCAGGAGGGCCAGTACATGAATATACCTTGTGTCAGCAGAGGCCATTTCAAATAATACAGATGATGACAGATTGATGTTGGTAGCTCATTAGGCAAAGCACTGACCGAGACATCAAATTCCTTTCAGCGAGAATATGGCTGGAGTGTTTGCTGTTGTGCATTAAAGGAGAGACCCATTTTTCTTCTTTGATTTCTCTTGCTTCCTGCTTCCCATGTTTGCATCAGACAGTGCCAGCTATCAGATCTGTCATCATGTTTGACTTTCCTAATGTGAACAGCTGTGCCAGAAGAATCAAGGTGTAAAGCTAAACCAAATCTGCAGATATAGTATATATAGTATATTTCAACAAAAGACCTGTGTTCACAAGCCTCCTGCGGCACACAGATTTTAATATAACACTTGGCTTCCAGCTCATCCAGATCCAACAGTACAATCTTCCCACCCGTGCCTGAACAGATAGAGAACAGATTTCTGAAACAGTGTAAGGTGTATTCAGATTGCTGTCTCCTTGATATGCTAACTCCTGCTCTTGTGGATTATGCTTTCACACTTTTGGGGCATGCCTTAACCTGCGTGGTTAAGCTGGTATCCTTCTGCTTCTTCCTGAAGAAGACAGGGAGAAGTTTTCCAAGCAGCAAATGCTGCCACAGTTCTATGCCTACATGTCACAGTCCAACAGAGGAAGCCAGGTGACTTCTGCTTCCATCACATTTCCCCACAGTGATCTGTCTGTGGAGGAAGACAGAGTACGTTGCACAATGTGCTCTCAGAGAAGAGAGGTAGGTCCAGGATTCAGTGAGGGAAGGAATCTCCAGTCCATATTTGGTCCTTGTGCCCAGGCAGGATAAAATACGTCTTAGTGTGGGCACTAAGTAAGAGCAAACACACCTGAGGCTAGTTGGTCACTGTTGTGTCAGTGCCAGAAAAGAGGAGTCCACAGCTGCTGAGAGGGACCATAGAGACGAGACAGACACCAGAGGAAGAAATCAAAGCAAGGAGAGGGGGATATTCAGCAATTGAAAAGCCCTCAGGGTGAGGATGAGTGCTGACACACCCGAGGCTCTGTTGGCTCCTGCTGCACATGGCAGCTCATCACCACTGTTGACAGCAGGCAGCTGATCCAGCACCACTGCACAGCCACACAGCTCTGGGGCTTTGTATGCTCTAGGTGATCTTACAGCACACAGGGTACTTTATCCCCACAGTGCTTCTCATACCCAAAATGATTTTATAAACTGTATCTCTTGGAGGTAGGAAGAGACAAACATTGCATTTATACAAAATACAGTATTGGAATAAACATTACTACCAGTCTAGTGTGGCAAATGTCACAGAGGGATCTGATTGCCATGGTACAAAAATGTTTTAAAGTGAATGTGTATTTTTTCCCTGTTTATTGTAGTCTGCTCTGCTCTTAGGTCCTTATCTTTCAGGTGTGGTCTGAGGTATATCCATAGAGTGAATTGCAGGAGTCGCGATGAACTGCTTTAAATAGAACTGGCTTCAAATAAAGTCAATGGGAAGTGACACGATGGGGCAGAAGCCTGTCAGACATTTCCGACCACTCTGTGTTGGGCTAGACTGACATGAAAAGATTAGAGTTAACATTATGTCTAATGTTACTAGTCTGATGATTCACATGCCTTTTATTGATTTTGTTTGAATTGAGTTCATAACTGTTGCTTTGGTCTTAATTTATATAACCAGTGGCCAAATGCACTGTTTTCTTAGTAATTCTTGCATTATAGAGAGCTGCATGCAATGACAGTAACTGTGCCTGGCAGTCCACCATCTGGGTACATGCTAATAAAATAATCATCTGCATAATTTTGGAAGTCATTGCAGATACTGGGAGGAAAATATATTGAGTTTGAGATGAAAATTGCAGGCAGCCTAGTAGAATAATAATGATACAAATAATTTCCCCTAAAATCCTGGAATGGTCTCTGTTGGGATTTGTTTTACATGCATCACGAAGCTGCCTATGATAACTTTGCTTTGATATGAAAGGTAAATAGAGGATGAATGATTAAATAATTTCTATTCAGTTTTGTTGGAAAGAAAATGTAAGTCAGTAAGAAATGAACAATTTCTCTGCTGTATTACGACGGTAATGAAGGAGGAAAACCCTTTTTCCTTGCCTCTCTAAATAATAAACTAATAGGGATTATAGATCTTGGTCACAATTAAGTTCTACTTCTAGGATAAATATGTGTTTGTCAGTAAAAGACAGTTTGCTCTGTAAGGAATATACGCCTGTTGTTTTTTCTGCATTCTGAAATCAACTGAAAGATGTCCCCTAATAAATCCAGAAAAAGTAATAATTACATAAGAAGTATGTCTCTGTGGGAAGAAACACATGGTTCCAACAGATTAGCACTGTATTCAGAAGTAAATTCCCCTATTCCAGTCCAAAGGCCCTTTGTGCAGTTGGAGCTGAACACAAAACAACTTATTTGGGGGCAGGAATAATTTCTGAAATAGCGATCTCTGTCTCCAGTTCCCACTCTGTCCCCATCCAATTTATATTTACCAGAGACACTGGAAAAGGTGCAATAGTGCCCATGGGAAAAACAGGAGCAATAAGCCAGACTGGTTGGTATCTTGGGTAGAGCAGGGAGATGGAGTGGAGATCTTTGGATATTTACGACCTTGGATGCCACAAATTGAAACCTCTCAGCAACTAAAGCCTGTGAAAGGAATTGTGGGAGGGAAAAATAGGAAAGCCCACTAAATTCCACTGAAACTAATCAGGTTAGAAAGGCCAGCATGTAAAGTTTTAGATATTTAAAAAACCATTACTGGCCTGTCCCTTCAGACTACGTTCAATGTGGGATATTTAATGCTGAAGTTTGTGCTCAGCCTTATGGGTGATTGATATTCAAATGGAAAGTTTGAGCTGGGAAACCAGTTTAGCCAACTTTGAAGGGACTACAGAATGGAAAATACACCAAGAGCAAAAGAGATAACAAGATGGTGTTAAGCAGACTTGCAGAGTACTACGGGAAGCTTATGGAATAAGACAGGAGGAGGTGAACAGGCTTTCTTAGAGCAGAAGTTCAAGTTTACTGTGTAACAAAGGTCAAAGAAACTGAATCTGAAATAAGAGCATGTTTTTGAAGATAAGCTATTAGGGCAGAAGAACCTGAGCCTACAAATAAAAAATGCCTCAGAGTAGCTAGAAACTAGAGGAGGAGCTGTGCATGGGCTTAAGGACATTTTGCCTGCTGCCAAACTCTCTTAATGCTTAAAATTTTTGGTGTTCAGAAAACTGTGGAGAACGTGCATAACTGGGATGTCCCAGAGAGGCATATTCTGGGTACAGGGGCTTGTACCTTCAGCAAGATGGTGAACATGCTGGCACAAAATTAAGGAGATGGTGTAACTAACAGGTTTGAATCACGAGGCTCAGGGACTGCCCCTGCCAGCTGTTTTCAGGCACGGCTCCGTGCCTGCAGTCCAAACGCCAGGATCCATGCCTAATGCTTCCCAACCGCAGCAAACTTGGGGCAATCTGGCCGATGTCCATCAGAGGAACTCAACCACACCGGTGGCACTGTGACAGGTCGGGGGAACGGGGCAGGCGTGGAGAATGGAGCAGGCTCAGTTCCCGTGTCTCTCCCGAAGGCACAGGTTGACGTTCCGGGTCGCTGATGTAGCCGCTACCTGCCCCAGAAAGGGGAGGTCCATTCCCTGCTCCTGGCCACTGCCTCTCAGCCTCTTCTGGCATTGCTCCTCCATTCACCCAACCACGCAGCGCGGTGATGCAGTTCTGCCATCAGAACATGAATCATTCATTGTGGCGAGGTTGGCTCTTTGGCAGATTAACTCCGGGAGTTGGGTTAACACAGATCCTGCGCGAATGGCTGTGCAGCCACACGGGAAACAACAGCTGCCAGAGGGGAACCTGGATGATCTAACCAGTTGAGTCACTGAATCATAAAAGATTTTTGGAAGGGATCTCTGGGGATCATTTGGACACACTGCCGACACAAGGCAAGACTATCACCGGCACTACAGCGGTGGTTGGAGGCACCGGCTGTTTCAGCTTCAGTTTCTGTGCATGTGAAACTGGGGTGACACCACCCTGGGGAAGATGAATACCTGCTTGGTGAAGCATCTGAAGATCAACAGCTGACAAGCACTGCCTCAGCTTGAAGGACATACAAGACTACTCAAAGCTGCTGGTGGTCAAGGATAAGAATTCTGGTTTTCCTGGCCTTTATATAAGGCTTGTGATATGGATCCATGTTTTGGGCACAAGAATGCTGAATTTGTTCAAATATTAACATTTCTAAGCACAGCTTATAGAAAAAAATACAGCTGTATTGGTACATATGCCATTGTCGAGGGGATGATACAGCCCTAAATATTCATCAGTTTCCCAGTATCCCAGTAGATTTAAAACTGGTGACTGCCTGGAAGCTATTCCTGATGTGATACTGGCTGTCATATTTGTTTACCTAAACTGGATGATGTCAGAATAGAGAGACCTCTTTTATAGCAGCTTCCATGTTTCAGACTGGATCAGGTATAAACATTTCCTTCAAAGAAAACATTTACTTTTCATCAGACGTTTACATAACATGTTCTCCAAAGGAACAAATACCGTGTTTCAGCATAGTTTGAAACATGGGAGATGGAAAATAAGTTAATGAACAACATTTAAGTCAACACCAAACCACTTTCTTTCTCTAGTAAATACCCAGACCATCACACTGTGATGCAATAAGGAGAAGTTCACGGTCAGTCTCTTTTAACTCGCTCTTTATTATATTTTTGGGACCTGATGCAAAAACTCTACACTGGCCTTGAAAGGGTTAACTACAGGCAGGGATAAATAATGCATATGTATACTTTAAAGTGACCCTGATCTCACTGGAGAAGTCTGAGGGAGAATTATATAAAAATATTAGAAATAAATGAGAATGAGTGGAGAAAACCTTCAAATACTCTCTAGTGGAAGGAAGCACCTGGTGATAGATACTGTGGGATTCTTTAAAAAAAATTACTGCCTGGCTAGCAAGACAAGAGAAAGGAGAGAAGGAGTAAGAAATACCAAAAGTCTGTGAGCTCAGTCTGTGGCAGGGGTTTTGCCTGCAAGTCCTGTGCTGGGGAAGAAACAGAGCTTGATTTCCTTTCTGGGAATCGGGATCTCCCCAAAACAAGCGGGGATCTCCCACGCTATTTGTGTTCAGTACTGGAGGCTGCTGGCCTGTGTGAGGATGCTTCAGCAGCTGAGCAGACCCAAGGCTGGGAATGAGTTAAATAGAGGAGTGAGCCTTGGAAAGAGCTACGTCTTTGCAGACATGCATGAGGAGTTTGTGGTTCATCCAAGAGACAATCTTAATCCTAACCCATTTAAGCCTGATGACAATGGTACATAAACCTTTTGCATCTTTCCATTTTATGACGGTCTGTAGCCTTGTTCCAAACATAACAGGAATTAGCAACAAACTGCTTGCTTACCACTTCCCTAAAAAGCCATTGGCAGAGATGGAAGAGAGAAAATGTCACAGCAAAATCTGTATTTGCACAGCAAAATCTGTACACTTTTTTGGAGGGAAGTGGGCACGGGGGACAAGGCACTTTTTGTACTAGAACCCTTTCAGACTGGGCACGAGAAATGAGCAAATGGAAGCTCAGGCTTGTGATTGGAGAACAGCAAATAAAAAATGCCCTGTATTTCCAAGCAGTAACAACAGGGTTGCTCGACTTGTAACTGTAGCATGTAAGACTTATGAATAGACTTTGGAGGCAAGAATAATATGAGAGGGGGAGGATAGGAGGGACAGAGAGAGGAAAGTGGAATAAAATGTAGCAAGCTTTTACTAATGTTAAATCGTGTCACACTGCTATTTTTAAGATAATCAGTTTTCATAGTCAGGAAAAATGTGGTTGATCTCCTAGGCTTTAGTATCTGATAGCTGCTATATGAGAAATTACTAAAGATGTTACTTACATGTTACAATTCTGCTGGCTAAAGAGGAGACACAAAAATATGTACTGTGAATAGGAAATGTATGAACTTGGAGGAAAACTGATAGTGACGTTTCCCAGATAGGTTAGTCTTAAAATTTATCCTACTTTAATATATGGGCTCATGTCCTCGGCACACAGGTAGGGTCACTGTTATGCAAATTGCTGGTAGCATTTAGAGGACACCATTGGTAAATGAGCATCAGGATACGCTACACAAAGGGCCAGGTGACCTCGAGAAGTGGAGCAATAGAAGTGGAATGAAACATAACAAAGGAAAGAAGAGAAAAGCAGGCGCATGTAGCACTGTGCTGTAAACTCATCAATAGTATGAAAGAGAGAACCAGAAAACGTGGGCATTTAGCCTGATTTCAGTATGATTGGACTGTTAACATGTAGCATCCGGAAAAGAATTTCAGTATCTGATTGTGAGGAGCAGCAGGACAGTGAGGTGTGAATGCCTTTGCCCTGGGAGCTGGTAGAACATCTGCAGTGCCATACCCCGTCTGGCACCCTGCTCAGGAACAGCCTTCTGTGGAGATGGGTGTAGGAAAAGATTTTTAAGGTGAGCAGAGTCCCTTACCCAGGAGCAGGCTAGGGAAGAGTAACTCTTTTATTCTTGGAAATTCAAGACTAAGGGGAGCTAAGAGCAAATAAGGCCCTTTTTGTTTTTAGCAGTACAGTCTGTCAGTCATTATCAGTGGCTAAACCCTGGACAGATTAAACAGTCTGTCTGTGTGAAACAGAGAGGTTCACCCAAGCTTCCACTTGGTATTGTGCTTCCACTTACTGCATTGTGCAGTGATCTGGAAGCCCCAGGCACGTGCCAGTCCCTGCAGACCCAGCAATGGCCCTCCTTCGAGCAGAGACAGTCTAATCAGGTGGATCTCAAAAATAAAGGAGAAACTGCAGAGGTGAGGAACGGTAATATGGAGATAATTCCATCCCCCCTGTGTGGGAGGTCGGTGTGCACTGACTGCAGAACTATTAGACATTTGTCTATGTAGCCTTTAAAAAAGAGAGTTGGAGGATGCTGATAACTAAATCTTGAGTTCTAGTGCTAAGTCTTGTTTGAGATCTGCCATCACGGTGGATAAAGCAAATGGATGTAAACTCATGTGAATGTGGATGCAGCCTCTCTGGCAAGGCAGTGTTACTTAGAAGTGCCGGTTAGGACACACATTTAAGTCAGATGGCTTGGGTTGGAGGGGGAAGCTGGGTTGCAGTCCCCATTATTCAGACCTGAACCTGGAGTGACTCTGCCCGAGTCACTGAGGTTTTACCAGTTGGCTTCCAGCCCAGTTTGGTTCACTTGACCAACTGTCTTTTCACCTTTGCTCACAAACAGCAGCAGATAAAAGTTGGCCTTGTCTGTGCTCTTTTGGGTGACTTAATCCCCAGCACAGGCTTACTTATCAGACCTCTGTACACAAGGCAGAGTTAATTGGCTCTGATCCACCCGAGTGGAGGTCCCTGGAGCTATGCTGATTTTTACCAGAATATGTTCTGACTTAGCCATTTGATTTCCTTANCCGGCTCCGGCTCCGGCTCCGGCTCCGGCAGAAATCACCGCGGCCAAGGGCTGGGGAATGGCATCTCCTGGGCTGCTCGGCGTGTTCAGCACCCCAGTCACGGCCCAGCGTCAGTCTGCTGAGCTTCGCTGAGTTCTCAGCTGAAAAACCGCCAGAGAGGAGAGTGGCAGGAGGCATAGCGGCTGTTACGGGACTTTGTGAATTTTAAATCTCCTTTCAGGAGTTCATAAAAAATTCTCTCTGGCCTATACTGGAGAAGCACTCTGAAAATTATTGCAAAGATATGAAAGGCCAAGGTGCAAAACTTGAGATCAGCAACATAGATTTTTACTCCTTNAAGAGTAACTCTTTTATTCCTGGAAATTCAAGACTAAGGGCAGCTAAGAGCAAATAAGGCCCTTTTTGTTTTTAGCAGTACAGTCTGTCAGTCATTATCAGTGGCTAAACCCTGGACAGATTAAACAGTCTGTCTGTGTGAAACAGAGAGGTTCACCCAAGCTTCCACTTGGTATTGTGCTTCCACTTACTGCATTGTGCAGTGATCTGGAAGCCCCAGGCACGTGCCAGTCCCTGCAGACCCAGCAATGGCCCTCCTTCGAGCAGAGACAGTCTAATCAGGTGGATCTCAAAAATAAAGGAGAAACTGCAGAGGTGAGGAACGGTAATGTGGAGATAATTCCATCCCCCCTGTGTGGGAGGTCGGTGTGCACTGACTGCAGAACTATTAGACATTTGTCTATGTAGCCTTTAAAAAAGAGAGTTGGAGGATGCTGATAAGATAACTAAATCTTGAGTTCTAGTGCAAAGTCTTGTTTGAGATCTGCCATCACGGTGGATAAAGCAAAGGGATGTAAACTCATGTGAATGTGGATGCAGCCTCTCTGGCAAGGCAGTGTTACTTAGAAGCGCCAGTTAGGACACACATTTAAGTCAGATGGCTTGGGTTGGAGGGGGAAGCTGGGTTGCAGTCCCCATTATTCAGACCTGAACCTGGAGTGACTCTGCCCGAGTCACTGAGGTTTTACCAGTTGGCTTCCAGCCCAGTTTGGTTCACTTGACCAACTGTCTTTTCACCTTTGCTCACAAACAGCAGCAGATAAAAGTTGGCCTTGTCTGTGCTCTTTTGGGTGACTTAATCCCCAGCACAGGCTTACTTATCAGACCTCTGTACACAAGGCAGAGTTAATTGGCTCTGATCCACCCGAGTGGAGGTCCCTGGAGCTATGCTGATTTTTACCAGAATATGTTCTGACTTAGCCATTTGATTTCCTTGTGTAAAAGAGCCAGTTGGATTTTTCAGTGAGCTTAAATTAGTGATAAAAGATAAATCTTTCCCCATTTCACGAGTTGGAAATATATTTATTGTGTGATTGCCTGCTGGGGAGGTGAGAAAATTGTTCCCAAGCCATGGGGATGTATTTATTCCATCTCCCCTGCTCTCTAACACCAGACCGTGTTTTGGCTGCAGCAGTGTGTATCCACGTGTGAGTTCCTGAGTGTTGATGTCACAACCCCTGCCTAAGTGGCCTCTGTTTTTATTCCTCTTGCCTTACAAGACAAATAAAGGCTCTCGCAGGATGAATAAGCAGAAGGCCGAGGGGCGGGGAGGCGCCGCGGGCGGCGGGTGCAGTGCGCGCCTGCCGGCAGCAGGGGGCGCTGCNTTTTTTTTTTTACCCTACTGATGCCTCTGTTCCTTATCTTAATTATCTCTAAAGGAAATCCTATTCTTTCCTCCCTTTCTATATAAGATCCTGCAAATGTCATTAAGTCACATTGTTTCATTGCACTGGGGAGCCCAGGGAGCGTTTCTATCATCCTTATGCATGTGATTAACACAGATTTTTGTAATGGGAAGCAGTTCACCTGGACCGGTTTCCATGGTGCCGCTAAGCTGGAAGCATGGGATCTGGCACTCATTTGCTAAAAGCTGATGAGCAGTTGAAAGAGAATTTTCCCTTTGACCTTTCTTGGCAGAGGTCACTAGTGCTAATCAATACCCTTATTGGATTTCAAGCATTCAGGGACTCTTCTTAGACATACCCCCTGAAATTGCCGTGAGGACTGATTACAGGGAGACAATCAGATTTGCAATATGGCAATTCCTTTCAGCAACCACGGAAAGGTCAATCAAATACTTGCGAACCATTATGAACCACTGGACTCCTCGTCTTCTTTGGTGATAAGGTGAGCTAGGTTTTGGTTTGAAGGCAGTATTGCTGCCAGCTTGTGTAGTTCATGTACAGCATAAATAGAGATGAAGATCTTAAAGAGCAGGGGTTTTTTTTTGACCAGGGATGGTTTGACTAAGACTGTCCCTGCCTTTCAGGAATGGCTTTGTGTCAGATTCATTCTTTTATCCTGTTTTATAAGTTTTCGAGTAACCTTCCACTATTCATTGAAATGTCTGGGAAATTAAAAATCCACTTCACTCTGTTGTGGAAGTGATAGCAACAGAAAGCACGTTTTGCCTACCTGTTTACCACTGTAGTCTGATATAGCAGTGAATAGGTACATGACTTATGTGCACAATAATTGGCAAAGATGTAGTAAAAGTCCATTTGCCAATGCCTGGTAACTGACATTTTCATCATATTTTGGTATTGCCCTTGTTAAGTGTTAGTTCCTACTCAATAGTTACATCCATCTTACTAAGAATTTTAGCAATTGAAATCAAAGCTAACAATCAGTCCAGATCCCAGCAAATCAGTGAAAGTTCCTGTAGATTGTATGAGCAAACAGGTCGGTATAGCCTGACCAAAAGCACTGAAATCAGTGCAAGGATGCTTATCCGGTTTCGTGGATGAACAGAGTCAGGGTCTTTCTTCTCCCATACACAGCCTCACCTTTACACTCACAGCACGTCCGTGCTTACACAGAGCTACAGAAGACAGATCCCTGAAACCTGTTCAAAAACATTTTTGAGGTTAGGGCTCATCTTCAAGGAGTTTTGCCGCATCCTAGAACAGTCAAAATTAATAAACTTTTTATGTAAGTACATACACCAGGTTTCACTTTAGAAGTATTGGTCAAAAGCAAATGCACTTCATTAGGAATTTAGGGGGTTTCTTTCCCAGATAGATGTGAAATAAATAATGTGAATATTCTTACTTCTAGACAGGCAAAACATATTTAAGAAATGGTTAAAAATACCCGTGAGAGACCTAGCAATCAACACTCTTTTTACTAGTTTTGTTTTGTATTCTTTTCTGACTAGTATGTTCATGACCAGCTGTTTTTAGAGCTAGTAAAAATTCTCAAGCTCACATTAGAAAGGTTTTCAGTTACATGATCTGTAGCTACAGTTGTTAGAATACTTGGCATGGCCTTTAAAAATGAGAAGATTGTTTTTGTTGAGTAAAGCACCAAAGCTCTGAAATAATATTTCACTGGACTTACAGAAAATGTGTTTGAACTTTGCTTTTAATGCCCTAGTGACAGGCAATTTGGTAGGCAGAGGGTTTCCAAATGTGACTTCAAGCAATGTCCATTTAATCTGTGTGAACATTAGAAATTTCTGTGCATTTATGAGGGAAGAACTTGTACCAAATCAACCTTGACCAATATTTCTTTGTCCACACTAGTGTGCTATCTTGTCTCACCCAGGGCTGCCTGAGCAGTGATGGTGAAGTGCTGCAGCAATGTCTTGGTTTAGGGCAGTCACTCTAGGACAAGCAAGGGCATCTCTTGTCTTTGCTGTTCACCTTAAATGGGGAAACTGCCCACGTGTAGTTAAATCCTAGCAAGTTTTCTTCTTAACTGTGCACAGCCTAATAATGTTTCTTGTTTTCTGCGCAGAAAATACCTATCTTGTCTCCCATCAATCTCTGCCTGGCAGCTTGTACAAACCTCTATTACAGAAGCAAGCACAGTAAGAAGCATATTTGGACTACACTGATAGAGAAACTGGGACTTATAATGGTGCAGTGGTTTGTTGCTCTCTCAGATTACTTCAGACTCCACAGGGAAAATAAATTCTGAGAGAAAAAGGAATGTGTGAAATTCAGAAGGGTTACAGGAAAAACTAGCCTGCCATTCTCAGAGCAGCAAAACTAATGAAATAAGGCTGGATGATTGGATTTACTACTAAGATTTATTAGGCAGGAACATTTCGAGATTCATGAAACAAGGCGAAGGGCACAAATGCCAGTACTGCCTGTAGCCCTACTTCCCCAGGTGCCCATGGGGAAAGAAGGAAGGAGGAAAGAAGGTGAGAGCACTGAGATGGGCCAGCCTGCTTCCTCCCTTTCGTACGGTGTTTCTGCCAAACGGGAAATGCTACATCCTTCTTCCAGCTCCTGTGACACGGCAGGGAGCCGGGAACAGCTTCTGGCCTGACATTGGCCAGGTCAGGAAAGAAACTCTGACCCTGTCTCTGGTCCCTAGTACCACCAGTGTGGTGAGGGAACAGCCCTGCAAACACAGTTTTCATGGCAGAGAAGAAGAGCTTAGTGGCCCTTCTCAAATATCCTGTGATTAATTCCCAGCCCTATTTATTCCTGGAAAATCATTCCTGGCTATATGCTAAAGTCATTGTCTCCATATAAAAATTCAGAAAATAAAGTTACAGAGCCAAAACAGATGAGCATAAGCAGTGTCAAAGAATCTGAATGATGGATTTTATTCTTAAGGTAGAAGTGGCCATTGCTCTGGATATGAGTGGACAGAGGATGCAAAATCCATAAGGAAATCAAACATTCAACTTCACATTCAGGACATCACTCTGTGCTTTCTCTCAACCAATATGATGACTAAAAGGATCAAGGAAGTTAAATATTAGTTGGGCTGGTTGAGATTTTGTTGTGGTTGTATAATGAGAAATATGGCATATTCCTGCTTTTTTTTAACTAAAAATCAGATGGAGAGTAACTAACATTTGTCCTGGTACCACTAGTCAAGTTAAATATACTTGAGTGGAACTAGAGGGGAATTGGGACAAATAATTTGGTCCCACAACCACGACTTATGGCAGCAGGACAGTCTGGTGAAGTGACAGGTTCCTGACAATTATTTTTGTCCTGCCACAGACAGTGGTAACAATTACACTTACATTTAATTACTGCATTTAGACTGTGGTAGGCTAAAGCACTCCATGGGATAGAAGGTGTTAAGAAGCAGAATGCGTTTTAAATTTAGAAAATCCCCTTGAGAAATATCCTTATTTCACACTTATTATTAGCAAAGCCAGCTTTGCAGTAAAAATCTTTGCTTCCATGACTGGAACCAGTGTCTTCAGCAAGAAGCAGGCATATAGAAATCTCTCGTATGGGGACATCGACGTTCCATCTGCTCTGAAAATCTAGGAGCTGCTGAGTCATCTCCCATCTCATGTGTATTTGACATAATTTTTAAAGGTTATCAATACTGGGGCACTGAGTGCTTAACAGAGAGGAGTTTTTATCTTATTTCATTTTCTGTGAGCCAGAAAGTAAATACCTGCCTGATCCTGCTACTGTTAAATTCAATGACTAAAGTCCTTGTTTGTTCCAATGGTAGAGCATTTAATGTTGCAAACTTAAATAATTGAAATAAGTGACCCAGAGTGATAGGAGGCACACATCCAACAGGCAGAAGGTCATTTTCTTCTTAAGCTGTTTATAGGTGTGAATTAAGATGCCTATGAAAAATGCTTTGCCATTTCTTCCCGATTCACCCATGTAGCAAAATATATGCAGAGCAAGCAGAGTTTATAGGGGAAGGACTGGAGCAAAAAATTACAAATAACACTGTGCAGCCCCCAGTCTTGGCTGAGACTGTTGGCACCCAGCAGTTTCTGTTGTGCTGCTTATGGGCTGGGATTTTTGGTATCCTGTGTTCACTGCACACCTTGTGTGTTGGTTTCCTTTGAAAATTTACGTACTTGTTTTCCTGCCTAATTGGAAGCAGAACTCATTTGAAAATGTATTCGCTTTCCCTCCAGGGATGGTGCTATACCAAAATACAGTGTATGCTTTGGCTTAATTTAATAAGTCATAATCTCTTCTCATATTTTATTACGTCTTAGTGCGAGGTGATTTTTTCCAGAGATGACTCAAAATAATACAAAAGAAAAAGCTTGTCCCGTGAACAAAACATGAATTATAGCTGATAAAATCAAGATAGTTTGAAGGCTTGCCAGCACAAAGAATAAACTCCCTCAGATTCCTAACTTACAGAGTAATGTTAGCAACACCAAATTTCCTGAGTAATTTAGAAGTCTAAAGGAACCTTAAGGACAGTCTAAGGAAAGTCTAAGGAAATCAATAGAAAGAAAAAAAATCTGTTAATGCAGAAAATTGCTGCAAAATGAGGAAAAGAACAAGGTAATTTCTGCTGTTCTGATGAAGACTCACAGCTTGCCATGCTCTTGGACACATTTAACCCGTGCTTTTTGGATATGGATGTTGTTATGCTCATTGGGAGCTGCCATCTCGAGAAAGTATGTAATGCTGCCTGTAGAAATGTCAGCATAAGCAGAATGAGGTGTTCACTTGGTTTTCGGAGCTGCCTGCACAGGGATATTGTGCTGAGGCTCTGTACGCTGCACTATCTCACAGCTCCTTGCCAGGTGCCGTTCAAGATGAGAGCTTTGACTCTAAAGCCATTTACGGGTGGAACACAGCACTGCTGGCTCGGGCTGAGAGCCTTGACAGAGGGTGTAAACTCAGCCAGCAGCACAACTGAGCACTCCTGGGTTTACACTCTGAGTCCCATGGGATTTGGGAGTCTGGTGGAGCTGTTCATTTCAATCTTGAGGAGCATCTCTCAGTCAGACTTTTCTAGCGAAGAAAGTAGAACGTCAAAGAAGGAATAGATTGGATTTTTTAATATACTGAACTCACTTTTAAGAAAACAAAAAAAAAATCGTAAAATTTCATTCTGTAAAATGTGTAGAAGAGCCTCTCTTTGTCCTCATTATTTTCTTTGTTGCAAAATGCAAGAAATGAGCTTTCAGTGGAGATTATATCTCATGAGCTGAAATCAGCCCTGGTTCAGTAAAGAATAAAAGAATGTATGTAAGCACTTTTACATTAAGGCTTTGGATGTAGGTAGAGTTGTGACTAAAGTGAAACTCATTTTTGTTAAACACTTTTAGGCGTGAAAGAGGAAATTGCACAAAGTGTGTGAAGCTCTCTGTCTCTTCAGGATGTCTCACACGGGAATTTTTCTCTCAGTGCACATGATGTACAGGCTTGGTATTTTTAGAATGACAAAAGGCTGTTCTTTCTTCATCAGATCATTCACTTTTCTAGATGCCTTAGACCAGAGTTTTCAGAAGGTATCCACTGGCTCCGGACCTCTGCACAGTTTGAGAGATTTATAATCACTCTGCTGCTCTGCCTCGTGCTTTAGAGAGACGTTCTTGAACATTCCCCCAATCTGATCTCTGTTGGTGTTTTTGGGCCTCTCCAAAATTATAATTCTCAGAAATTAGACCCCTTAAGCTGCTGGCCATATATTTAAATGTCTGAATATCATATTCCAGACTTTTTTTGTAGCCTTGGGCAAGTTGCTTAACCTCTCTGTAAGCTTCAGTTTCTTCACCTGAAGAGGAAGGAGAATATGTAATTGTGCTGTGCCACTTAATTCAGGAATGTGAGCAGGAGGAGCTCTGGACTCCTGGGGGCAGAATGCAATTATGCTACCAAATATTATTAGTACTAGTATTAGTATTAAATAACGATACATATTTTTTCTAAATATACCCTTGTTCTACTTCATGCTATACCATCTAAAAGACCATTCACACAACAGAGAGATGTGCCCTGTGTGGCATGGCTCAAGTCTGAGCTTCATGAAAATTCTGCCATTGGCTTTTGTGGAGCCAGAATTTCATTTCATGGTCAATCTCAAACCTGTATAAATCAGTGCAAGGACAAGACTTCTATATTTTGAAAGTGTGAGTGGTCCTTCATTATTATAAATACTACAGAAACTTTTTTTAGGTATAAAATACATTTTAAAAGAAAAAACCTATAACTATGCATTTCAAATCAGTTAAATATTGCTGGCATTAAATATACTTTAGTCTTATGAATAATTTGGAAAGACTATTTCAGAGAAAGATTAATCAAGTTTCAGAAATATCCCAGAGTCAATGATACTCATTGCAACTGCTGTCTGAAAATCAGTATGTGCTTTCTGAAATCTTCAGAGGAATGGTCCCTACCCCAAAGAATTCAAAATATAAGATGGAAAAGAGAAATCCCTGAAACAAAATAATAGCCTCTCAGTGTTGTTCAGATGCTGGAATTGAAATTGGTCAAAGCTAATGTCTCTCTTATTCTTTAGGATTTTGTTAAAAATGAAGCCTGCAACACAAAATAGATTGAGAGGGTACAAAATCTGAGATGAGGAATCAGTTCCCCATTGACACATTTTTTGCCTGAGGAGTACATAGCCTCAATTTGAGTCAGACTTTTCAATTCTCCTTGTATAAGTGTAAGAGTGGTTATTTTAAATGCATGCATCATACTGAAAGGATGGTGGAATAGATGCTTTCTAGTTCAAGGTCTGCTGCTGAAAACATTTTCTGCTTTATTAGCTGTTTGCAGGCTGTGATGTCTCAGTGCTCAGTGAGAGTACTCTTGGGTGCCAAGATTTGTAGGGTTCAGGCCAGAACAGAATGTAAGATTAGGCTCTGAACTGGTACAAGTGGACTAACTGCAGGGCTGTAGACGGTAGCCAAACTACACTTGTTGCTGCCCACTTATCACCTCCTGATGTCACTTGGAGTTTTCTCTTTCGGTCTGTTGCTGCAGCATGTTGGTCTAATAAATCACTTGCTTTACACCATATGCACCATGTGGATCTCTGCTGCATTTAGCTCACTAACAGTTAATATCTGTGAGCCGTATTCTCCAACAAAGAAAGCCACTCTGTCATGGAGAAACTCTTTATCAGCCAGGCAACTTGTGAACTCCTTAGTATTTGATCTGATGCAGGCAGTGCTCCTGATGAAATCAATAGCTGCATTGATTGAGTAACAACCTGAGGGACTGGGCTCTGGGCTGGGCTAGCACAGCCAAGCGATGAATTCAGTGATTGAAATGTTTTCAGTAGAGTTAGGAGCTGTCCCCTAAGACAGGAGATTTTCTGCAGACTAGAGATTTTAGATGTCATAGTATGAACTCTGATATATGGACAACTCGCCCCTAAATCATTCTCTTCATGGTATAAACATGGCTTTTCAAGTTCTCAGTGTGACTGAACTCCCAAGAAGGGCCTGAAGGTGCTGCCTCTTGTGCTTCCCCAGCTGTTCTCCGTGAGGCAAAGCACTGGCTCCCTTCAGCACAGAAAATGCAGCTCAGTGGCTCCACAGATGGAGCCTCCTTGGAGTGACTGGGAACAGCAGCACCTCGGAGCTACCCTGGGCTGTGCTGCCAGAGCCACTCCAGCCTTTTGCCCTCCCAAACATGAGGAAGGGCAGCTCTAATTGCTGCAGCTCTCCAAATCTTTTCAGTGCCTCTGTGACACTTTCATCTTCCAGTCTTTCAGAAGTAATCCTGAAAATGGGCACTTTCAACTGAGAAAAAACAATGTGTTAATCTCCATAACCACCTAAGGGGCAAACCAGACTTGGAGTGCTGCAGTAGCTGGGCTTCATGAGCTCTGTGCTCCGTGCCAGCGTGACCAACCTCTGGAGTCCTCACAGATTCATTCCTCACCTTGGTTAACCAGCTTACCCAGCAGCATGACTGGGGTCAGTTACACTCACTAAACTCCTGACCTTGGATAAAGCCTCACTGATCCCCTCAGCAGGACAACATCCCTTTGCAATACTGATAAAACATCTGGTTCAGTGCACCTTTGCACTGTTAGTCATTGAGTTATTCCTGACAAACACTAACATTAGGAGAACACAGCAAAGATTTCTGAGATGTTTAATGGAACATTATTTTAGTGGCGTATTTTGCTGTTTGTTTTTTTTAATTGATACTAACTGATCATTACTTTTTCCATGGCACAGTGAGGATCAAAACCAGAAATGGGTCTGCATCTACTTATCAGTGCTCTTTTGTAGTGGAAGACACCATAATTTGCTGCAAAATACATGATATCTGTAGGATAACTAAAGCTTTGTCTATGTGGGGAAAATACAGTGGATTAAACTGATGCATAAATGTAAGATTGGGTTAAAATTCTTCTGGTGTATGAGAGGCTTGTCAGAGTTTAGCATATCTGGGTATTTTTCTACAAACAAAAACAAAACAAAACAACAACAAAGCACAAAAAAAGGGAAAAACCCCACAAACAAACAAATAAACAAACAAAAAAACCACACCTCAAACCAAACTCAAACAAAAACTAAACCTTAATTAATTAACTATGTTTTCTCTGTTTAGTGTGCCAAAATTTTGACCTGGTGTGTGGGCCACAGGAGATGTCCTTAGGTAGGTGGTCAAAGAACCTTTCCTTTCCTCTGTGAGACTTTTCTTACCAAGTGATTCAGGTGATACTGTGATAAGCCAGGATCAGATATCCATCTCTGAATCCAATTCTGCTAAAAAAATGGGTTATTGTCTCCGTCTTGACTCCTCTCCCAGCTGTTTGTCGGTGTCTTCCTGCCAGATGTTATCACATCCTCAGATTGTTTGCAGAAATGTTCAGAAGAGGGTCCTTAAGTTGCTTCTGACAAAATCCTCTCAGTTAGCCAAGAGCTATTACTTAAACCATTTAAGTAAACCTGTCTTGTTTTGATTGATAGGATTGGAAATGCTTAAAAGATCATCCCTTAAGAGGCTGTGTCATGCTTGCCTGCTGATCAGGTGGCAGGGCAGTGGCAGGTAGCTTGAGACAGTAACCACTCATGAATTTTTGGTCAGTGCATCTGCCCAACATCCCCAGTAACCCCTCAGCCGGTGATGGTGGGCTGGAACTCCTGGGCTCTGTTCCTGGTTGAATGCTGACCCAGTACAGAGTCTTAAGCACATCAACCATTTATGCTTCAGTTTCTGCGTCAGGGCATAATCATCCTCACAGCAGGGGCACTGTGAGAGTTAATTGTAGGGTGATTTGATCCCCTTGGTGCCGAGTTACAGGTGACTGCTGCTACTTCTGCCTTTCATAAGAATTAACTTTTTTTTGTTTCTCTCAGAGGTCTTCAGTAAATTAAAAGCCAAATTTGTGTTCACAACGGGAAACTGTGCTCCACTTTGAAGAACGTTGTTTATTCTGATGATTCACTATCAGGAATGTTGCTATGTTAAGTGGCCCAGCAAGGAATCCTCCCTCTCAGCCCTCATCAGAACAAGCGCGCAATTCCAGGAACAATGCATCAAACTATTCAGCTGTCCACAGGGTGGGCTAAAATCTGCTCTCTGGGTGCCCCTCACATCCAGTTCAACCTGTGTTGCTGGGTAAGGTTAGTGTGAGTGCATTCTTGTATGTATTCAATGAAAACTCACATCAGCTTCTCATGGAGACCAGCACTCAGTGGAGTGCACAGCAGCACACCCAACATGTCAGGGAGAACAGCGGGAGGGAAGAGTCCCCTTCCAGCAGTAACACAAGTTAGGAACACCTTTTCTCCTCCCAGAGACAGGCACATAAAGCTGTGTGCTGTAATGCCATATGAATCTAAGGCTATAACTCTGCAGTATTAAATATTTCTCAGCAATGCCAGCTAGAGGAATTTCCATCCCTGGCTCAGTCCAGTGACAGCACAGTCCCCCAGGTCATCATCTCTCCTAGCAGCACACCCCAGTGCAGAGGTGATAAGAAAGTATGGGGTCATTTCACTGCTGAAGAAAACAGAACATGTCACTACACCTGAAAGTGCCTGCTAAGGTGGGTCATGGCGGAGTTGCTCCTCAGTTTGGCCGTTGTTCCTCCTTACACCACTCCAGTGTTGTAGAGCAGTATGGCATGAATGTGGAGATATGTGTATATATACAGAATCCATAATACGGTCTGAGAATCTCTTCTAGTGGAATAGCTGGGGTAGGGAGTGTTGCTTACGTGGCTGGAAGAATCTGAAATGGAGCTTTTAAATTAATATTAACAACTATGCCTTGGTGATGGCAAAGGGTCAGCGTGCAAAGTGAGTGATTTTGTAGAAATGCTATTGCCCAGGAGTCAAAAAGCTATTTTCTAGCAAGTATCCTTCCAGAAAATTCTCACTCTTCAAATTATTATAAGATGCTTTCAGCTCTCCCAAGATGATATGATGGATGGTGAGAAAAGCAAATGAAACATACTGAGTTTAAGCTGGTTTGCTGAGTTTAAGCTGGTTTACTGCTTAACTGTATCCTCTACTGGGTTTACTGGGGTTTTTATTATTATTATTTTAAGCTGCAAAAGGGTTATTACCATCTTAAAGCTGGGAGCTCCAGTCTCCAAATCCTTATAACATCATGCAAAAGTAAATGGGACAGTGAATTGACAGACACTGTCATAACTTACTCCCTGGAAGCTCACTAAAATCCTGCCTGTGAAGGCACAGAACCAAATCCCATCATCACCTGAGGCTAAGACAGTGTGACCATGGCAGCTTTGGGTGGAGCCTTGTCCACATCACCAGCCACAGTTAAGGGCCAGCCCTTACCTTCTCTGTATTCCAAGGACATCTCTTCCTCTTGTGTCTGCCTGAGCAGCCACAGTGTGACAGCACCTGCCACAACTGAAATCTTTAAGAGGAAATACGGAGATAGTGTGGGAAAGTTGGAAGATTGGATTTACCAGAGAAACTTGACCCAATTCATTCCCCCAAGGGCAGGCTGGGATTGCAGGAATATCTCCTGTCAGCCTCCTGCAAATAGGGGCCATCCACCCCTTTCCTTGGAGGCCGTCTCTCCTCCCTTCCTGCCTCCCTCTCTTGTCTCCACCACGCCAGGGCTCCCTTGGAGCAGGGTTGCCAGACATCTGTTAGCTGCTGCTGCCTCTGATCACTTCCCTCTTACCACACACTGAGCCCTGAGAGCAGCTCACACTCTCTCCAGGGACATTCATTAACTGCTCTCTCTTCCCCTCTCCGTGGCCACTGCTACCTTTGGCTGGGTTTGTGACGGCACCAGGGTTCCTCCTTCCCCAGCAGCTTGGAGCCAGGGGACAGGACCTGGGGCAGGGAAGGCAGTGTGAGAAGCCTTTCCCCTCCTGCTCTGCTTCCAGGGTATAGTCCAGGCTGCTCATCTGTTTTTTCTGAGACATTTCTGCTTGCTCCCTACAAAGGCTCATTTTCTCTGGCTGATTTCAGAAGCAGTGGGAGATGCCGATGCGAAGCCAGTGTTGTAAAAGCACACTGAAACCTAGCTTAGACTTGGAGCCTGGCCTAGCCAGATCAGCAGTAAAATTTTCAAAAGGAAAGAGGAAAAAAGCTATTTCCCATCACAGGAGCAGTGGGGTGTTTTCCATGGGAACAATGATGTTCTGGTTAAGTTCTAAGAACTTTTCTAATTATTAGGCCAAACCAATGAGAAAGCTGATGTCAGCAGGAAGAGCTGATGGGAGGAATTATAATTGTGTCTGGGGCCATATGAAAGCATTATACCATGTCTTGCTCCAGACTTTGCATGAGTCATTTTCCTCCTGGTCAGGATTGTGTATTGAAGTGCAGACTGACAGTTGTCTGGATCTTTCCTTGTGCCAAAACTGCTGTGAAGTTGGTTTTGTTTGTTGTTGCTTTTTTTCCAGTGCCACTGTGAGAAGTACCATCAATAGAATTTCTTTTCTGTGGAGGCAGCATCAAGCAAGGCATCACACTGCGTGGGGCAGTAATTGCAACACTTGCTGCTGATTTATTGTCAGCAACTTCTCTTGTGGAGAGAGTGCTTCCTCAGTTCCATCCATAAAACTCCAGTGGTTTCAGGAGGAATTATGGCTGCTTGCCACTTCTGAGTATCTGCCTCTGAGCACTTAGGTCTTTAAGTGTATGTAGATTTTCTGTAGAAGCCTATTTGCAGCAGAGACCTACTTTTAGACACTACAGTGCAGGACTCTTTCCAAATTATACTGTTGTTTCCATCTGTAAAGCTGAGATAACAGTTTCGCTTCCCCCTTGATCAGAAGGCATTTTTAAAAGTAGATCCACCAAGTGATCTACCTCTTTCCTCCCCTTTCAGCACATCCCAGCTCCTCTTGGTGCCACTGGACAAGTACCTGTTGTTTCCAGATAGAGCTGGATTGAACTTCAGGATACTCTAAAGAGACAGTCATCAATTTATTGATGTTGTCAACAGGTGAAATGCGTTACAAGACAGTGTAGATCTAAATTTTGTAGGAAGCAACAAAGTAAGCAGTTATGTCATAGAAAATGGGCAAAGCCTGAAAATGAACTGATAATTATGCAAGCACTTCCTGTGCTACAGTCTTCAAATCAGAGAGAAAAAGTCCTCAGCCACCTCATGCTCTGTGTCTTTCATGTCCATGTAGTGAGTTTAGCCACCACAGCAGCTTTGGTGCCTTCACTCACAGGTCTGTGGGACATGTAGAATTCTCGTGCAGTCTTTCCAGGGCATAATCTGTAAGGTGTCATTGTGTGTCAGGCCTACTTAAATGTTCATGCACCCAAAATATGCAAAGGCTTCTGTCACTGCAGCAAAGCTCTGGCAGAGCTCCCCTTCCTCAAACCTCTCCTAAGGCACCTCTGGGAGAGGCTTGACTTTTTAGCCCCTGTGGGTGTAAGTGCATGCTCTGAAGAGTCTGTGCTCAGCCCTGCTGTGAGGTCTCTGTTCACAGTGAAGCATAGATTTTCCCAGACTCAGACACAGGGATACTCAGAACTTTTCAGTTTATGCAGGCAAGGATATGTTCTTGCACAGAATGCATCTGCTTTCCACAGAATTTTAAAGCACTATTGTTTTAGCAGCAAAAAAAATAGAGGAATATATTAAAAAAAAAAAAGGCCACTGTCAAAATATGTCTATTTACCACCATGGGCATTATTCAGATAATTGTAAGTTGATCAGTTTTTCTTTGCAGTTCATCTTATGACTTTTGAGACCTGAAATCTGTTTCCAGCTCTGCCTTTTGGCTGGTACTTCATCTAAACCAGGATGGGCAGGCTGAAAAAACATTTCCTTCTTCTGTCTTATCTTCTGCTCCAAATCTTGTGTATTTTGCTGGAAGTATCCTTCTATATCCCAAAGACTGATATATCTTGATTTATGTTTTTGTTTTTGATGCATTTCTCTGCTGCAAAGAGCAGCCCTCTGCACAAGGGCTGGAAGAAGTGACTTTTCCTGCTTGATCTTATCTTATTCCTCCAGATAAGTTTCCTTCCATCAGTCTTCAATGTTTTTTGATGCAAATTTGTAAAACTGGAATTAAAATTCATCCTGCTGCAGTATGTGGTGGTTTCCCTCTCGACAGTTTTGCGAGTGAGAGCAGCAAGTGTGAAGGTGTTGAAAAGCAGCCTGCAGTGCTCCATGTCAGCTGTAGCTCGAGCAGGAAACGCTGCTGTACCAAGATCAAAAACTGCTATTAGCACGGTGTCCAGGGCAATGCTGCCTATTCTTCTTCTTCTGTTAAAGAACATGCTATTTTCTTGCTTCATTGCTCCATCTGTGGCACACTGGCAGTGGTGATTGTTATTATTGTTATTAAGGGAGAGCCTATCATGCTTTTCAGTGGAAAATTGGATTCTTGACAAGATCGTTTTGCTTGAAGTTTAGTCTTTGGTGGGAAATTTTCACTTTTTTATTAAAAATCATTCAAAGAATATATTTTTTGCCTGGAACTTTTACAAAGTATTTCTTCAGTGCAATGTTGTTAATTTTTATGGGAGATGGGGACAGATGTGTTTATATTTTCTGTCTGTTTTTATGGCTCACTGTTATAGCACTAACTCTTGTGGCTCCTCAGAAAACCATTCAAGGGCCAAAGAATGAACAGAGGGACAGTATCTATTTCACAGTTTTACCAGGACAAATCCATGCTAGCGCCGCTGGAAGAAAGGAAGTTTCCTTGTATATCTGTCAGTCTATCCACAGGGCTGCTTGACTGGTTGAGCACTGGGGGCAGAAGCTCCCTAGTGCAGACATGGCTTATACTGGCACAATAATAGTAATCTTTTGCCAATCTGCTTCAAACTAGTTTACCATACTGCATGAACTATGCCTGGAAGAAAACTTGTTTCTGCTGACACTGCTTTTGTCAGAGGAAGAAAAATATCCAGCTTCTCATCAAGACAGTCGTTTGACTGGACCCAGGATGTGCAGGCAAGGACTCAGAGGCTGTACCTGGTCCTGACTGTCACCTGGCTCATCCTGCAAGGGGCTTTCTGTTCCTGTTGCTTCCTTGGGGTAAAGCCAAATACCACCACGCCCCGCCTCCCTGACTTGGGTCAAAACTGTAAAAGTGCAGGGAGATTTGGTAGTAAAGCAAGTCTCCCTCCTAGGCAGTGACTTTCACGTGAAGGGCTGGGCTCATGGCCTGACCTGCCAGCAGAACAAGGTTCTGTCTGCCTGATGATAAAGCCACAAAGCCCTGGAGGCACTCCTGGCTCCTCCTGAAGTGCAATCTAAGGTGCATGTCAGCACTGATTAAATGGAAGCTTTATAGAAGGCGGTTTGGACCTTGATTATTTTAGAAGCACCAGCAGTCAGGGAACTGGATCACTTGAGCTGTCAGCTGGGTGATTTAGTGCAACTCCTAGAGGGAATAATGAAGGCTGTGATAAACTGCAGTGTAAGAAGCCAGTAAATAACTTTTATGGAAGAACTGTATTTGGAAACACTGAATAATGGCAACTAATGTCACAGATCTTATGGAAAGGTGCTTTCCAGAGTTATATATTTAAATGGCCATAGTGGGTCTAAACTGGTCTTTGGTAACTCAGTGGAAATCAATAGAATTACTTCAGGGCTGATTTAAGAAAAGAAAACATCATCAATAATGTTACATATTTATGGAGAACGTGAAACAATTAACTGCTTTGAAGAGGAGGAGTAAATGTGTTTATGTTAATGCTGATTTATTACTTTATTACTTCTATAACACAAAACAAGGCTTCCAAACCACACCATTTGTTTTTTTTTTATCTTGACCTATTTATCAGTTCTTTTTATCATGAAGCCCACACAAATGAAGAGAGGCATTTATTATGTTCTTTTTATTTCACAATGCATAATTCAAATCTGGAAAACACATTTTCTGGCATAAATACACATTTATTTTTAACTCTTTAATGTGATTTAATTTTCAATAGGTTATTTTAAGAATTGGTCACATTTTGGTCTTCATTTTTATTGTTTTTAAATTCAGACAACTCTAAATTAATGTCCAGTGGAAAATTAGATCTCATGTTCTGGTTGTAGGCAGAATTAAATCAATAAATTCTTACTAAAAATTATACATGAGATTCCCTTTATGCTTTCATGAGCCAAATTTCTTTGCTACTCCAGCAAAATTTGCAGAGTAAATAACTGAGGTCACTTTGAAATACTATTTGAAATACTATTTGAAATACTATTTGAAATACTATTTGCTTTTGGGGTGCTATCCTATGGGTGCTGGACACTGGACAGGTGCTTGTATTGACTGTAATTAGAATTTGGCTTGATCACACCTGAAGCACACATACCCATGGAGAGAACTTTCCAAAAGTCTGTCTGCACGGGTCATGGGGATCTTTTCTGTGCTTCTGGGCACTTTGGGAGGGCAGGCAGCTGACATTTTCCTGCCTTGGGGCCTGTCCTGGGGTGCACAGCCGTGACACGGTGATGGCTGATGGAGGACCAGGTGTGTGCTGAGCCATCCGACCCAGTGCTGTCCCAGCTGGTGCCCAAGTCAGCTCCGGCTGCAGAGGGTGGGCTCCTGGCTGCTGCAGGCAGCAGGGGCTCCACAGCTCTGAGGATGAGTAGGTGTCTGTGATCCCTGCTTGGCCTCTGGCCACTCATTTTGTCCATCAGCTCTGTAAATCCTCTGCAGCTCTTATTTGAGTCCTCATTATTCACCAGCCTGAACTTACCACCAGCGGCAGGCCTTGTTCTGCCTGCACCACACACTGGCATCCAGCCCCCGTGCAGCTCTTGGCAGCTCTGGTGTTTCCCATGATGGCCCCAGAGATTTATGTGCTGCTGGGGCCTTGCATTCCCAATGAGCTCTCGTCTTCCTTTGCAGTGTCTCTGGCACAGTGGGATGTGCCCCCACGGAAGAGGCTGGAGACACTGGGGACTCCAAGAGCATCATGGCACGAGTACAATCTGGAATAGGCCAGACAGGAGCCTTTTAACTATGATCAGTGAGAGAATACTTGGACAGCATCTCCCCTCTGCTCCCCCTTCCTCCAAGTGGTTGCAGAGATCCAGCCTATATACTGGTTCAGAAAAAAACAAAACAGGTGAAGAAAACAACCATTTAGGCAAACAAAGGCAGGGAGCCATCCCTGGGAAGGAAGGACTGCTTAAAAAGCTTCTTCATGGCCACAATACTAAGAATGAATCAAAGTAGATAAGGAGACCTCATGGAGATATGGCTCTTGGTGGAACCCATAGGAGTGGCACACTGAATATTATCTTGCCTCAGAAGTGAGGAGTTGGGAACAATCACAGGCTGTTAAACCAAAGGGAGCATTCTTCTAGTTGGGATAAACTTCTTAGGCAGCCCTCTCAGATCTTAAAAATAATAATTTTACCACCACAGAGGTAATGTGAGGTGAGTATTGTCTTTTTTTCAGGTTGCAATGAATCTGCAATAAGTGTTGAAATGCCTTCACTGTTCTCCCTGCAAAGAAGAGATTTTAAGACCAGAATTATTAGAAGTGTCAGAAAACGTGAAGAGCAGCAGGGAGCTGCTATGGCTGTAAAGTGGCATAAGGAGAATCTGAGGGATGCCAGGAGGGTGGAAAAAATAGTGCAATGCTTCTTCTCTGGCTTCTGAATTTCTAGATGACACCTGAAGTTTGGGAGCATGATGTTCAATTTTGTGACCCCTCACTGCAGCTCTGTGGGTTTGACTTTCAAGTCCTGGGCAGCTTCTGATTGACTAGAGTCAGTTATGATAAACTACAGTCAGTAATGATAAAACTGTTCTTTTCTGCAAATAGGCAGTATCACTGGATAACAGCCTTGGTCCACTTTTGTTTAGGACTAACCAGGGATCCTTTTATGATTTTTAGTTTTCCTTTCACTATTTTTTCCGTCTTAGAAATCCTGATTTTGCAAAATTGAAATGATTCATGAACCAGGATCTTCTCTAACTCAGCCAAAGCATGGAACTGCTTTTTCAGGATATGTATGACAGTATTTTTTGACATTTTTTACCTGAAATATTAATATTTTTATTTCAATTGAAGTCACTTTCTACTTTGAAGTTTTAAGGTAATTGAGATCAGAAGATTTAAATGAAAAAAATTAAAATAGAAACAAAATATTTAAAAATTACAGCAAAACACTCTAAGTGACCTAACCTAAACATTTTGTTCAGCTTTCAGTTTGCAAAATTTCTAGATTTTCCTGATTTGACTGCACCACAGGAGCAAAGCATTGACAAACCAGGATTCTTTAACTGGTGAAGAGGTTCTTTCTACCCTGCAACAACTACATAAAATTGTGACATAGCAAAGTCATCCCTGAGCAATAGGACTTTTGGTGGTACCCACAGTGTATTCTGGCATTTCCAACAATTTTGTGAAGTAGCAAGTTTTCCCTCTGTTCTCTCTATTCCTGCCTTTTGGAAGGAATACTACTGAAAACAATTTATTTGGAAGAAATTAGCAAAGGCTTTTCTTAGGTGCATTAATGGATTCAGGTAGCAGCATAAGTAGCATATATAATGTATATGAGAATATGAGAGACTAAGAGCAGATCAGAAAATTAGCAATTGCAGTCAGGTCAGTTCATCCCTTCCAGAAACCTGCTGTTCCCAGTCCCCTCTGCCTTGCCTTTCCATAATGCTGAGTTGAGCCAGCCCCATCCCTGAGCAGACAGGATTTTCTGAGATCCCATCTCAGCACCAAGAGAGATGCCCTTCACGGGCAGAGGCAGCAGGTTTTGCTCCTGCCTGGGTACAGCCTGCAAAGTGTGAGTACAATGCTCTAGTGCTGCTCGAACCAGCATGGGTGTACTTGCCAGCCCCAGAAAATCCGTACGCAGGTAGAGTAATGCAGTTACCCACTGCTCTGGGTTATGCTGTCATTCTATATCAAGACAAATTAGTGTACTCGGAAGCAATCAGAAGTAATTACTCTTTAAGAAACAATAGGCATCACTCTGTGGCTTCTACCTGACAGCTAAAGGACTTGGCTTCCTCTGAAAAACCCATACAGCTTAATCTTCTTGTGTCAGATCATATTTCCTTGTCTTCTCTTGGTAAATGTTTACATTGCCGCGGTAAAAGGGGCACTGCATGATCTCGGCTAAGAGGGGACTGTGTGTTTAGAGATAGCAATGGGAGCCTGCATCTCTGCTATCACGAGATGAGTGCAGAGGAGCTTTGCTGGTACAAAATAGCACCTCTGCAGGGGCTTGAGTGGTCCCATTCTCAGGAGTAAATCCTCGTTCCACGAAGTCAGTTCCTACTGTTAGATAAGATGACTCTGTGGCACAACAATGATGGGGAATAAAATGATAGGAAGTGAACACAGAGACCTGGCTGTTCTTTTGCTCTTCAGGGAAGATGCTCAATGACATTCCAACTGATCCATTTTAAGAGTGTAGATACACACATTGAACCCTGCTTTTGTAACCCCCACTGCTGCATTCCGATCACCACTTGTCATTTTTAAGTGTTTCTTTAAAGACTGACCCCTTCTCAAAGGTTCCAGTAGCATCTTTGAAATCTGATAGAAATCTAAAGTCAATGTGTGTGCCAGTCAATGACTTCGATTTACATTCTCCAGGAGGAACTGCAGGATTCATCTCCGTGGAGATGAAGTGAAAGAATGGCAGACTGAGATCCATAGTGAGCTCCATACTTATAGGGATAAGGAAGAATGACTTTTTCTTATGTAGTAAAAAAAAGCAATTCTAAATTTCAGATCCTGACAAAGGCTGTCATCATTCCTGCTGCCCTTAGACACTTATTTCAACTTTTTGCATCTTACCTTTGCAGTAGCTGGTGAGAAAAGAAAGCTAAGTAACACTAAAGTGATTTTGTGGTTAACTCAGTTATGCAGTGCATAGGAAATCTGGATTCAGCTCCCAGTTTTGTTTTGGATGTGCTGTGTAATTGAATACACAGTGTCTGTTCACCTCAGTTCTCCCTTCATCAGCTAAAACCGAGAACTTTTCCATACCATCAGAAGGTGAGAGATTAAAAGAGATACAGGCCAGTAGATACTATTCTTTAACTGGGTTTTACTCGTTCTGTGAGAATTAACAGTAAGACAAGACTTTTAGGGACAGTCTCTTTCTTAAGAACAAAATTTAGTTGACCTTCATTAGTCTTTTACAAAATATTACAACTCTCAGCAGACTTTCTCATGCTTGATTTCTTCATCAAGAGGGTGGTGTAGCACTGGAAGAGGTCACCAAATTTCTGTCTTTATATATTTTTAAGAGGCTGTGGGGCCAAGCCGTGGTTGACCTGATCTGGTGTTGGCAGCACTCCTGCTTTGAGTGGGAGGCTGAACTGCAGATCTTCAGAGGTCTCCTCCAACCAGCATTTCTGTGACTCTGTGAATCTAATTAGCTTCAACCTACATGGAAATATCAAAGTTATTTTAGGAAATATCTGTATCTTTGTGCAGTGGAAGCAAAGAAAATAAGCGTTTATTATCCTTTATTTACTGAGATTGAGTAAGTATTCTACCAAAGGCAAACTCTTGAATAGTCCTGCTTTCTGGCTCTGTCAAGGCAAAACTAAAGAAAAATATTAAATTAGATTGGATATGTTATCATTTTTTCAACTTAATTTTTCTATTATATTCATTGGTTACGCATCTCACATAATAATCTATTTGACAACACCATCCTGGTATCATTTCTGTATAATAATACTAAACCAAAAAATTGTCAAGCATTAACTCTACAAACATACTGCAAACTGCAGTTTAAGTATGTCAGTGTCTTATGAGGGTACTTGAGGCTGAAATATCTTCCCTACCTACAGACTTTTCAAACTAATACACACATATGCTCTACAGAGTTAACAGCTGCTGCTATTCCCCTAATGGGAAGTATTTTCTCTCTCTTATATTCCAAATAAATCATTATTCATGTCTTTCTGTCTTATGTTCAAGGTCCAAACGGTCCCATCTCTGTAATAGAAACCTGTAGAACTTAATGAGTTCTCTCAAAACTCAGCGTGACTAGTGTGTAATCTCCTCTAGCCATTAATGCTAAAAGCTCTCACATAAAGAAGAAGAACTGTAGTGTAGTAATAACACAAGGTTCTCGTTTTATATTTTTGTGTTTACTACTGATTACTTATTCCATGTATATGAACTGATATAAAAAGAGCATGCATACATATTTACAAGGATGCACAATGCAATGAATTCTGCATCGTTCTACTAATGGGCTTTTGAATCCCGTTTTTTTGGTGGAGGAGAATTATTTCATTTGAGTGTCACTTGGTCCCTATGCATATATGAAAAACGTATGAATGACACATGCCAGGAACTGTGTGGATGTTGGCCTTGCTTTCTTCCTGTCATCTTACTGGTATCTTACATGCATATTGAATACCTAAATTCTCCAACCCTGCAGTTTTTATCCTGAGAAAAAGTGTAGTAAGTGTATTAAAGAATAATTATTTTCCTTCGATGTGCATTAATAATTTAAGTGTTCCTTTTAATCACAAAGGTCTGGCTTGTTACTCTGTGTGTATGTCTGCTGGGAGAAAAGGGTAGGAAGAGGAGCAATGACAGCACCATTTTGGCTGGGACTTTGGGAGCTCCAGTGATGAGCTGTGCAAGCTGCCCCAGCAGGAGCTCCAGCCTCATGGCTCCCAAGGTGAACTGGAGCTGATCCATTTCATCCCTACTTTGAGCTGTAATGCACTGCCCATAGGACCTCGCCACTCCACCAGCAGAACACACAGAATACAGGGAAAGGTGCATGCTCTGCTGTCCTGTGAAGCATCTGAAGGGAAGTGATTTTCTGAGGATGTAGATGCCCTAGGAGGGAGACTCACCCATGAGAAGAGCTGTTACAGGGCTCCCCTGAGGTGCAGCCAGGGGCAGGGGCACATGTGGCAGTGAGTGCCACAAGTCAGGAGGAGAGCAAACTGTGACTGGATTGCAGGGTCTCCATCTCCTACAGCCAGCTATCATTGTGGGACTGGGGAGGATATTTGCCTAAATGGCAGAAGATGAGGCAGAAGCACCAAATCAGGGTGGGCTCTGTTCTTCTGGCTGGGATTTTTTTTTTTTTTAAGGTGAATTCAATAGACTGATCCTAGTTTCAAGAGGTAAACAGCAGTGAAGGATACTGTGCCTGCCAGAGCTGCCTGGACTGGCTCTGGAATGATATGCAAACACAGATACCTATGTTACTCTCTTCCTTAGGGGTCTTTGCACTGTGCTTTTTGCCATTACATCCAAAGAGTGTGGATGCAGGGATGTAGCAAACAGCTGCCTCGTGTCACTCGCTGTCTCATTCTCTGCCTGGGCAGGGAGCAGTGTTTCAGCGGGGGATGGCCGTCTAAATCTGTACTCTGCTCTGTTTATGTTGGAAATGGAAAGATCAAAGCATGTGCTCGCAGTTAAAAATGGAGACTGTGTAATTAGGGACCTCCTCTCATTCCGAGTCACATGTGCATGTACACGTACTTACACACATGAGATACTCCTGCCCTCATCGCCGCATCCTGGGGCGGGAGACAGCTCTGAATCGAGCTGTTCCTTGCCATGGCCATCAGAGGTCAGGGCTGCCTTTGAAGGGAAGTGGCTTAACCTTATCTGTGGCTAATCTGTTGTCTGCAGCGAGGAGAGACCCGAGACCAGGTGATGATAATGGCCCTGTTGAGTCAGAACAAGGCCCTGCCCAGGCTGGCGTCCTGTCTCAGACTGCAGTGCTGGGAAGTGTAAGAGAAGAGCATAAAACGGTACTGGAGAGAACTCCTTTTTCTGATGTCTCTCCAGCTTCTGGTGCTCAATGTGGAGGCACTTCCTGAGCTCCAGGCTGTATCTGAATTGCAGTATGTAGTGGCTGTTAAATTCCCATGAATTTATCTAATTTTTTGAATGCACTTATTCCTTTGGACTCTACATCAGTGAACATCCACATTCAACTACCAACTGTGTAAAAAAACGTTCCTTTTTATTATAAGAAGAACAATTACTCAATTTGCTTTCTCCATCTCACTCCATGCTAAATACCTCAATCACATCCAAGTTCAGCTATTGTTTGTCAAGCAAACGTGTCCTTGTATATGAAGTCTCTTCTACAGAAGCCATTTGGTACCTCTGATGTTCTTGCTGCTTCTCCTCACTCTAATGTACATTTTTGAGATTGCACAAACAGAATTGCAGGCAGTGCTCAAGACATGAGCACACTGGGGAACAACAAAATTGCAGAATAATGTTTTCCATTTTGTTGCCTCTTCCTTTCCCATTTGTCCTTAAGCAGTGTGTGAGTTATCAAGTTGCTGTGTTGTTGGAAGAGCCTACAGGGAGAGCCTCGCAGACTCCTTCTGGAGGAAGGATGTGGATAACAGGACATGATTTATCTGCTTAATTTATGTTGGACTGTTTGATTTTGCAAAATTAACTTCCTCCCTGAAGAAAGATGTCAGATGAAATTTTCAGTTGAAAGGTGCAAGGGGAGAGTGAGAGATTAGTGTTCAGAGCAGTGCAGTTGTGTGCTTTGATCCTTCTGCACACTTACTGCTCTTTTCCACCGTGTGTCTTGCCTATAGGACACAGTTTGGGGGCAGGACTGGGGGACTTATCCAAAAACTGCCAACCAGATTGTTTCCCTTGGATCAGACCGTATCGAAACAGTTATGTCCTTGGCTTTTCACATGCAAAAGAAGCACTTTATTAAAAGAAACGAGATACTTCCCAGAGTCTGACAGCTTCCATTTTAACTATCACCCCTAACAAGGGACCTTAAAACTGACCCCAAGACTTAATTTAACCATTACAATTCCATTAGTCTAATTTGTCATGAAACGTCTTTAACTAATTACCTGCATTTGTAAGTTAGTCCACATGTCATGAGATAAGAAGTCAAGCATAGTCATAGGTCACTGCTCTGGGCTGCCATCACATAACACAGATCCTAGATGAAAGGGAATTCAGAGTTGATAGGAGGAATCCAAATGACAGCTACTCAGCCAGTACAAGGCAGATGTGGCTGTAATGTAAAAATTGGACCATTGTCTTAGAAGTGGTGTTTTGGAAAAGATGGGGCATGCCCTCATTAGCAGAATAAGGTCTAGGAAGACTGAGCATTCCTCGTAAGCATTTGTCTTGAAGGTGGTAATTTGATAAATACAGGTCCCCACTAAAACCATTTGCTAAATTTGGCAGACAACAGTATTAAATATTTATGACTGAATTTAGAGCTGTCCCTTTTCAAAGAGACCTGATTATATCCTGAATGGCACTTTAAAAAGCTCATTTGGGAACTTTTGTTGGTTTCCTCAAACAACAAATGTTGAAACAGAGGAAAAGACCAATTAAGAGTCTGATTAAAGGTTGCTCAAGCCTTTCACTGAATAGTTTGGATTTGGCTCCCTATTACTTGTTGGAAATCTGCCCATGAATTTATAGTAGGGAGCTACAACATGCTGTGTGCCACAAACACCTCTCTCTCTTAGTTTTAGGCAACTGTAAACTTCCCCTCATTTCTCTTGTTCCAGTGCCTGTGACATTCCCCCTGAGATTAGATGAGGAGAAGGATATGGTACGTGATTAATGCAGGATGAAGCATTCAAAAAATGTTCTCATTCTTGTTCCTGTTTCCTTCCTCACTGAGCGGAGGTGCAGAGGGAGGTCGCTGAGAGTGATTCCCCCCATCAATACAGACTGTCACCATCACACTTTGGCTGCTGGTGCTGGGTGTGAGGGGTAATTAAATCCCTGCCTCCACCCCAGCTCCCGGTCCCTTCATCCCTTCGCTGTTCCTTACAGACAGCAGATGCCATTGAATTCTTCACTTCCATCACTCATTGGATCAATACAAAGGGCCGGCAATGACACAGTTATACTGGTCAGGCCAGCCCTACCTTTGTACTCCCTAAGTACAGGCTCTGTCCAAGCCATAAATCACAGCTACCCTAAATTATAGAGGCTGCCAACACATCAGAGGCCTGGAGTGGGAGCTCCCTGTGATCACAGCAGAGAGGGGAGGATAAGGAAGGCCCTGACCAAGCTGTCTATTCTGTACTCAGGAGCTTTACTCAGACAGCAAGGAAGAGTGCCTGGGAGCCTGTGTGCTCCTCTTGCCTGCCGCAGTGGCTCGACAGTGTTCTGGGGTTACCTGCTGTCCTCAGGAAAAATCGAAATCCTCCTAAAGGCCACAAGGCAGCCACTGGGATTAGGAAGAAACTTCCTTTGCTGGCATATTACTGCAGACTTTATATCTGCATGTACCCTTTCTTGCACCCCTGTGGGGAGAGAGGACTGAGTCATTGATTTGCATCTTCCTCTTACCATCAGCCAGCCCTGGGAGTGCTCAGTCCTCAGTGAGGGGGAGGAAGGGCAGTGCTCCGCTGTCCCCAGCTCCTGCGACACTGCTCGGTGGTGTGCACACCACGGCATTTCTGTCTTTCCTGTGTGGAAGTTCACCTGTTATTTTCTACCAATATTCCTCCGAATCTTGCAAGATAAATCGATCTTCAGATCTCCAAATCTTTAGCCTGTCTGAAACCAGCATAAAATATCTACCAGTCTGCAATGAAAAATCACAGACAATCCATCCTTTCGATCTCTTGCTTTTATCCTAAGCTGATAAGGGAGGCCCTCCTGTGCTTGTCAGCTTTGCATTCTTGGTGTGTGCAGCATAGCTGAGGATTGCAGATTAAAGGTGAAGAGTTGAACAGGGAAAAAATGCAGGAGTGAAGCAGCTGTTTAATGAGATAGAGGGGCTTTCCTCTTGAAAACTGCTTATCCATATCCTGTCTCTTGGTAATTGCAGAGTATTTTCTTTATGGGGAATGCTAGCACTGTTTTCCTGGTTTAATATATTTTACCCACTTGCATGATCATCTTTTCACTTTGGTAGGTGAAACCATTATTTATGAAATTGTGAACATCAACAGCCTTTTTTAAAGCTGCTTAGTACTGTCCTGTGCATCATTTGTCTTATAGTTAGAAAAAAGTTCAAGTGTGCTCAGGAGTTAAAGCTCAATGTGTAACTAAGTTTGAGCCCTTGCAGTTCCAGGTTTGGAACTCCTTTCTACTAAAGTCTCTCTCAATCTGTAACAGACCATCTGAAGTTGCTAATGCAGATATTGTCGAATTGACTTTCAGTGGTAGGATGTGCTGTGCTAATAGTTAGAACCAAACATTTGAAAGACAAGCTCTGGCAGCTGTTTTACCCTGCTCATGTCACCATCTGTCTTTCTGCTAGAAATATTTTAATTTTTGAAAACTCCTCCCTGTGCCTTGCTCTGTTTTTCAGGTAGACCCTTCACCTCCTGGTGTCCCTAAGGGTCTCAGGTGCGACAGCTTCATCACTGGTCCTGATGTCTTCATCGGTGCTGTAATTTGCTGGGATTTACCTCCAAAAAGAAATCTAAGAATCCATCATTACAAAATCTGCATAAGCTTATGGGGGGCCAGAGCAGCTAATAAAGATCACTGGGAAATGACTAATGCACGTGTGCTGCCACTGTACCTACCACTGTCTTTGCTGGTCTCTGGAGAGGTGCTGGGAGAGCACAACAGCCACTGGTGGAGAAAAACAAGAGACGAAAAAGGATTCATCTGCCAGGAAGAGATGCAGTCATGACTCTGGCTTGGTGTGATAAACAGCATGTGCTGTTCAGAGATCTGGCTGTGCACAGGCCATATTCCCCAGATCTCTCTCCAGCTTGGAGATCCTTCTACTGTGATTGATATGAAAAAGTCTCATTCTTTGTATCACCTCCATTGCAAATGAGGTTAGGAAATGGGAACATTTAAGGGTTGGAAGGAGTGATCTGGGATTTTTCAGATAGCCGAAGTTCCCAGTCCTTTTCTGTACAGATAATGTCCATGTTTATATACGTAAAAGTGATAACAGGGAGGTTGGAGAAATGGTGGGATTTTGAGTTGGGATTGGGGGTTGCTGTGAGATGGGGGCTTCTGAAATGGCAGAGACTTGGGATCATAGTCTGGAGAAGATGAATGCCTTGGCTTGAAGTGTATTGCCACAGTCTGGAGCAGAAAATCATACTGGGTTTGAGATGTGGAACAGAAGAGTGAGAAAATCTGCCTCACAAGGGATTGAAGGAATTCATTTTGGGGACTTCAGGGATTGAAGTAACTCATTTCACATGACTTTTCCTCCTCTACCTCTTGCTCATGACTGCATGCAACAGTCATTTTTGCTGATGGAAATGTGGTCGCTGTATTTTCTGTCCCTCTGTCATCTCCTTGTCTCTTTACTTGTCCATACAGTATCATATACCCTATGGCATCATATAATTAAAATAGATGATTATGCAGATGTAAGTGGATCCCTAAGGAAACTTAGCACATGGACATTACACCACGGCACCTTTTAACTGATTATGCATCTATAAAGAAGTTTCTTCTTTTTAAAATTAAAACCACCTTTTTTTCCTTCTTTTTTAATGCTAACAGCTTAACATTTTCCTCTCCAGATAAGCTCTGAAATGGAAGAGAGAGAGCAGCATATCTTATGGAAGTGAAGGCCATAGGTTTATGGGTTTAGAAATCTCTGAAAAGCACAAAAATATTTCCTCCCATTTGCAACACCACTCCCCCAGCACACAGACTGCAGCCCCTGTATGCATTTGGTTTCCAGATCTGTGATTCCCACCCTACTTTTTATAAGCTGTGAATTTTTTCCCTTCCAAAGCAGAGATTTTACCCCCATCCCATGCCTCCAGGGAAGCTTTTGTCCTGTGAGTGCCCTAGGCTTTTAAAGAATGTGGAAACTCCTTGGTTTATTCTGTTTCTGTATTGCTACCTCCAGTTCCAGAATCCTGTTCCTCTGTGGCCTCTGCTAATACAGTCTGTCCCGCATGGGGGTTTTCTCTGCAGTTCCAGTGAAATGTGGCTATGTGCACGGGCACTGCAGCCTTCTAGCCAGCATTCTTTTCTTGTTATTTAGTGGAGAAGGGGTATTGCTTTTTCCCTCCTCTCCATCATCAGCCTGATTTTATTGCAATCACATAATGCCAATACTGTTCATGTTTCCTCATCCCAAGACTTGGTGGATCCATTCAAACACCGTGTAAATCCCTCTCTATTCTCAGTTGCACCTTTATGATGGTATTGCCTTTCCAAGCTGCAGTTGATCTTGCAAGCCTTCACACCAGCTAATCCAACTTCTTTTGGCTTCTTTCCCAAAGGTGTAGAGTTCTAAGGGGAACACTCAGCAGGGATATTTTCATTCAGTATCAGTGGATCCAGAATTTCTTCTTTTCTTAGACCTACAGGGCTGCTCACTCCTCTCCATTACTAGCAGCAATGAGGGATAGATACTGCTTACAGAATATAATAATTTCAAAAGGAAATAAGACAAAAGAAGGAATCTAAAAGCCATCTGCATTTTCTATCTGTACAGATACAAAGTCAGGTAGAGCTGCCCTAACATTTGTGCTGCTGACTAAGGAATAGCCCGTTATGTAATAAGCAATACATACTCTTCTCTAGGAGCAATTTGCAGTGAAGCAGCAGAAACCACCTGGGTGGATGGACCAAGGATTAGCTGGTGCCTGAAGCAGAGAATGTATAGACAACTCTATTCCTCAGAGCAGCTTGCAGAACTCTGGCAGATCATAGCAGAACTCTTCTACTTCATTATGTGCTGAAAAGTGACTGGTTTTTACACATTAGACACTAATCAAGGTCACCCTTTCATTGCTGAATGCTCTGCATTCACTGCACTCTTGGCAGGAGGGCTTGCTCTGCTCCTGTGAGTTCAGAAAAAAAAAAAAAAAAACCAAAATAAAATAAAAGGAGAAGAAATCCTTTGGCCAACCATCTGTTGGAACAGAGGCCATGGACACAATGCAGATACAAATGCCTGGATGCATTTTGCAGGTGTGCCCTGTGACCCATCTTTCCGTGGAGAAATTCATTGGGAAAATAGATTGCACTAGACTGTTTCTGCAACTGCAGTTAATCGTGCCTTTTCTATATTACTGCTACAGGATTATCACAAGCATTGCTTCTATTTTCAGGCTTATCAAAGGCAGCAGCACATCTCTCTAATCTCCTATTTCCCTGCTCTCTTTAAAGTGTTTAAATGAATGGAGTACTGATGAGCAGGGATGTGGTGCCAGCAGGGATGGTGTCATTTAATGCCTTGCTATTTATGCTATTTAATGCCTGTGTGGCTTTATGTGCCCTGGGTGACTTGCAAACCATCTGGCACCCTCCACCCTTTCACAGGACAGACGGAGGTGTAGACAGCACCTTCACTTGTCTCTGGTTCACAGAGTGACCAGCAGCAGTAAAACAGTACAGTTCTGATGTGCCTGCTCCTACACAGCCTGCACCTGCTGCCGCTGAAGGATGAAGCTTGAAGGCCATGGCTTGGTGACCCTTGATACCAGGCAGTCTGGATCTCAGTGAGCTGTGGGCATTTACCTACATTCCTGTTGGACTGGTTGGCACACACAACCTGGATTTTTCTTACAGCTGTAAAAAGCATAATGATATCTGATCTGCCCCAGCACCTGTTTGTGCACTGTTAACTTGTCAAAAGGTTTCAGACAAGCTGGAATCAGCAGAATTGTGTGTGTCATATCAGCTCCTTGTCCTAAGAGTCCTACAGCTGGATTTGCAGTATCATTGAATGACAGCCTGAATTTTTAGCCGTATTACTTACACAAATCACAAATACTTGTGTTGTGTCCTCCAATCTGCTAGGAAGTGGGCTGAGATCCACCCTGCAGCTTTCACACCACTGTCAGCTGGCATTAACTTCCAGTCATTTTTTCCTTTGAGGCCAGATTGAAATCAGTGACCTAGAAGTAAAATACTCTGTATTTTGTTAGCAAGCAGTCCCTGGAGTTGTGCAGTCTAAACTGGGATGTTTTCTCAGTGAGTTTTTTTGTATATCTTCTATGGCAATTGTGCTGTAATTTCCACAATCCTCTTTCTGGTAGCAGAATTTATTAATTGCTTTCCACTTTCTCCAATGCATTTCTGCTCAGATCACAGTGAAATAAAGACTTTCTTTACTTTGTAGAAGGTTTATGATATCCTATTGTAACACGTTAGTTTTCTATGGTGACATATTCAGAGATTATATTATGGATTCACTGATACTCCTGCAAGGAGAGCAAACTGGAAACTGTGTTGGACACTTACTGCACTGCCTGTTAGCAGTACAGCTGTGGGATCTGACCCTGAAAATGCTCATGTCTGGGAGAATATTTGCAGAAGTAAGGATTAGTCATGTGTAGAACAATTTTCACAATCAGCCTTCATGTTTATGGGATGGATCACTTGTGGACAGTGCCGAGAGTCTACTGGGAAGTGCTGGCTGCCCTTGGCAGTGCCATTGCTGGAGGTTCATTTTATTCAGCATTTTAAGGAAGTGCCCAGCTCACGCTGTAACTTTACTGCAGTCTGTTCATATGAATAAGTTATGTCTCCATTTTTTCTGGAGTTCAGATTCTGTGGTCAGATTCAAGGTCAGATCCAGTTGGTCACTCTGTGGCAGTGTATAATGAATTGCCAGCATCCCAGAACATACAAAATTGGAGACTAGAAGCAGCTCCACCTTATTATGATGATAGTCAATTGCAAGTGGTAGTACAGTGGATAAAGGGCAAGGTAATGTAACATGCGAGTGGAATAGCTCTCAATCTGTGTATTATGAAATTGTCATTCTGTGCCACTGTTCAGCATAAATGGACTAATCTTCAGTTTGAAAATGAGGAGAGCTTGACTGTTAAAGAATAGGTCATTTGGCTTCTGGCAGCAGCAGAAGATGCTGTAATATTAGCTGTAAGAACTTGTGCATTCTTGGTAAGGAGATAAAAATGATTAAATTGCACTGCTTGCTTCTCTATCTTTTAAAGTAATTCATATTTGGACCCGGATTCAGCTAAGTATTTGCATAATTCCTCAGGCCATTCCTATTCAGCCATGCATTTCAGTTTGTGCCTAAGCTCAAGCAAGTGCTGAAGTTCTTTTCGATTCCAGGGGCTTCAGCCTTGCAGAACAAAGTCTGGGCTGTTACTTTATGTTTCAGTAGCTTCTGAGGTTGCTGTGCTGTAGCAAATGGAAGTTTGCTTTGTATGTAGCAGATGGAAGTTCGTATTTGTTGCACTATGGGCTGAATACTCTTTAATGACTCAGAAAGGTTAAGGGTAAAGATGTTGGGGCCCTGGAGAGGATAATTTTTAATAGAGTCCTCTGTTGGAAATCCAAGAGCCAGAACAGGGGTCATGTCTCCGAAGAGTTTCACGGACTCTGCAAAACTGGCAGTCACACTGACTGCCTTCCTTCCGCTGGGCTCTTCCTGAAAGGAGTGAGCAGAGCCAGGGGGAAGGTTTCATTGGGCTCTTTGGGACATGGAGCTCTTCAGGCTGAATTCTGTTCCCAATTATACTGTTTTCCAGAGAACCTCCCCAACTTTGGTAGGGTTGTGCCAGGTGGTAGCCATTTGTGATGTGAATTGTAGTTTTAACATATCTTTCAAAAACTGCAGTATTACCATGTGTATTTGTACTGTGCAAACTTGGGAGGGAGGGTTGGAGAAGAACCTTGATATGCTGACTTTTTTTCTTTTGTGGGGCTGGAAAGTTCAAAACATTTTGCCTGGCATTATCAAGCTCTTGTGTGTCAGTTCAGTTTAGCAACAGAACATGTCAGCCAACAGAGTTCACTGCTTCGTGAAGATTTGTGTGGGAACTGGAAATTTTTTAATTGGGATTGACCCCAATCTAAAATGAAATGTTTGGTTATGGCTTTTTATAGAAAATACAATGAAACAATTAAGTTTTTCTTTTTCCTTTGGAAAAAATAATTTTCAAACATTTGGTAGGAAACCCTTTACAGAACAGATTTATGGCCTGAAGTCTTGTTCACAGTCAAACTGGTGGGAATTTCGCTGCTGACTTTCATGTAGCCATTTTACTGAGGTTTTCTTTGCAGCAGGAGGGATTGCATGACTCTCTATCTGGAGGTATTAATGTAACTTCAAAGCTTCTTGGCCCACTTCAGAAACAAAGAATATTCTTATATATCCCATTGACTTGTTGGAGGTATTGCTTTATTGAAGGTAACATGATTTTTGTCTCTGGCCCAGAGAACCACAAGGAACTCAATCTATATTTGTTAAAATAGAGACCAGCAACACCTTCTTCTAATGTATCAGTACCAGAGGAAAGGGCAAATGTCCAGGTTAGTGCTCTGCTTTGCTGGGCTGTTTTCACATCATTGCTTTAAAATGTTTGTTCTGTGGAGGAGAATCACTGTAGGTTCCAGATGTAGATGTTTAACAGGGGGATTCTGTTTCAGTGCAGTGCTGTGCATGATTCTGTCTCTGTCTGCCTCTTCCCTGTGCATGAGATGATTCACCTGCTCCTGGATTTTCCTTTCTGTATAGCAGATTTTATTAACCCCAGAAAGCTCTATCTGGAAGCTGTTTTTCCACCCCAAACTGAGGCCTTGCTATTAACGATCTTTTATGAGTATGGAGCAGTTCATTCCATTGCTGAGTCCTTTGTTACCTCTTCGTCACATGGACAAAGTGTCAACAACAGGAAAAGAAGGAAGAGAAAGGACTGGAAGAATCAGAGGAGGAGGAAAAGGAGAACTCTGTGATCATTTTCCATGAGATACAACATTTGGAAATTTGCTAAAATACATTTGTAATGTTTTTCATAAGAAATATTAAATGAAAGTACAGTTAGTCCTGGACTTAACCTACCCATTTTTCCTTGGATTTAGGGTAGCTCAGGGCAATCTTCCAGTTTTCACTTCAAGTCCATCTCTGCCTGCTTTACTGGCAAGTTGCACCACACTGAGGACAGCTCTGTCCAGCTCTGTGTGGTAGACACAAAAAGAGCAGGATCTTCATGGAAGAAGTGATTCCTAGGAGGGGCCTGAGAGCTGAGTTTCAAAAGCATCATGTTCCCAAAGAGAGGCCAAATTTTTCAGAAGGGCTGAACAACAAGCACTCCTGCTGTGACAGATGGCTGAGTATTTCAAAAGATCTTGCGATTAAAGCTGGCTGGAGATTCTCTATTCTCTTGTTTTTGACAGGAAGTTGGGTTTTCTGTTAAACACAATAATAGTGCAGAATGGACAGATTTTCCTTCCAGCATTCTATTTTTATGTGTGAGTTTTAATTGTTCTGGTCAGGGCAACTCTCACTCCTGCAATACATTGATTTACACTCACTATGCTGGAGAGCCATGTGACAGACACTTCCCAAAGTCTGATCTTGGGTTCTGACCCCCCGGTGGTAACAAAGCAGTTCCAAAGCTCTGGCTGAACATCAGGGTGCTGTGGTGGGCAGAGTGTGCTGCTTCCAGATGGGTTTCTTGGGTTTTCTGTTAGGTTTCCTAGAGAGGGTTTAGTTTTGAGATACTTGATTTGGGATCCTGAACACAGGATCTCCAGTGGGTGAATGTCTTCACTTGTGGCTGCTTACAGGTAGGACTGGGAGTGAAAGGCAAGCTGTGTTTGTATGTAACTGAACATGCAGAAAGTAGGATCTTGGAACTTGAGGCTGTTTCTCAAAATGTGTGCTTTAACATTTCTATAACTTAACTTTCCCATCCATAAATAGGAAGTCAATCTTCATCAGTGAAGGACTTCAAAAGTTCAGTGTTTATACATGCAACTTTGGAGAAGCAGAAATAACAAAAAAAAATCCTTTTCTTTCATCTGAATGTCTCAAAGCTCTTTTAAACTGTTCGTTAATTGAGCAGTCATAATGATGTGCCAATGGGGATGAAGGGGGAGGAATAATTTACAGGTGGGAGAAATGAGGCATGAATGACTTCCTGGCCTTACCTGTGCCATGCTGTTAGTCTGTGTCAGATCCAGACAGATACCTTCTGTCCTGTCTCCTTTTGCATCTGTGATGGGTGGCTGGGAGCGTCAGTTTTCCCCCCCTCCCTGCTTCCTCCTCTTCTTGTGTAGGGAACCCAACTCCTTCTCCCCAGGCTGCTGTTTCATGGAGGTACAAGGAATCCGCGTGGCTCACCTCTCCGAGGGAGCAGGCCTGGAAGCCGGGACATTTGTTTCAACTCCCAAGTTCCACCTACTGAACAGGACACAGCCACAGAGTCAACTCCACTGCATGGGAGAAAGGAGTAAGGAAATGAAACTTCTGGACGCTCTGAGAGCAATGGCACATTCTGCCCTGCCTTTCTCCTCCTGACCTCATGCACAGCTGGATTATGGTGTGCTGTCCTTCACAACAATTCAGTTTATACCTTTGCTGCACTGAGCAGAGTAGCTCAGGAATATCTGACCTGGCTCTGAAATACCAACTCACCTCTGAGAAACAACAGCCCCCTTGTCACTATCTCTTTCTTGTCTGAACTCCTGTATCTGGGGTCAGTACACTTTTGTACAGAAAACCTTGAATCTTCTGGCATACATAGAATAAATGAGCACAAGGTAAATTCAAATTTTTTTAAAGTTACGGAATGGGCAGGATAAAAGTACTGCTTAGGAAAATACCCAGTGCAGAATTTCATCTAGAGTTCTGCTGAGAATCCTGTTTAAATTTAGTTCTTAAACATAGCTGTGAAACTCATGAAGATGTCACATCAGTAGCTCACCCAACAACCTTGAGAGCCTCCTGGAAAGGTAATCACCACACCAATAGTGAGCAGTAATTCCAACAGGCTGCTTTGCTTCATTCCTCTGGCTACTCCTTGTTGAGCTTCTGCAACTCCAGACATGAAGATTTTCTTCTACCCGATGTAGTTCCAACTGCTTCTCCCTATCAGTTATTCATATCTGAAAGGGAAAGGAAAAATATTGACATAAATTGCTGGACCCTGGAATACAAGTTTTTTACTTAACTGACAGAGCTTATGGTTACCTTCAGACATAGCTTTTAAAGCAGTTTTTAGCTGGATGACAGAGATAAGCCCTCCAGGAAAAAGCAATGGTAAAGTGGCGGGTCATTATAAACATTTTGTTCTCTCTGTAGTCGTGTTTTCCATTCTTTTTCAGTTTATGTATCTTGTAAAAATTTTCCAGTAAATCTGCTCCCTTCTATGTGGTGAATTTAAGCCTATTGATTTGTAGCAGTCCTAATTGCATTTTACAGAACCCCTGCTGCCTCTGGGACCAGAGCTTGAAAAGTCCTGTTTAGTGAAATGGATTGTCTTCCACAGGTCATTGACACCCTATATTCTGCCTTATCTAAATTAGCCAGTCTCCAGTATTCTCTGATCTAATCCCAGAAGTAGCGGGTGTATGTTGTGTGCAGATATAATGCTTACACATACATTTCTATGGAGCAGTCATTGGAAAAGGAGCTGAAAGCAGGCAGAGCTTGCCCTCCCAGCTCAGTGCGAAGCGGGGATGCAGTGCCTGCTAACAGCTGGCTTTTCCGCAGCTCGGCGGGTGATGGAGTTCCCACCACTTCAGGAGCCCACTGCCAATGGTTAGCACATGCTGTTGTGAGAAATCTCTTCAGTCAAAAAGTCTTATAAATAATTTAGAGGAAGGCAATTAGCACGCACAGCTGTAGTTGTTTGCAAAGTCACAGTTATACCTGCCAGGGCAATCTGGAAATGGAAATTTCAAAACCATTTATTGAAGTGGCCAGAACAGTCTAGCTTGGAGCTAAGGCTGATGGGTAGTTGTTGATGAGTAACAAGCAAATTGCACTTTCACGTCTTTTTATGTGCAATGAAATCCAGGAGAGAATTTTAGTATTTTGTGCGTATTGGCAAAGTGATCAAAGGGATGCATAGTTTTAAAAACTCCAGCAGTCAAGGCCTTATCCTTTCAGAGGCTCTGCAACTCATTCAGCTTCAGAGCAGGGGAGACAGATTTTAAGAGAGACTTAGACATGCATTTTGAAAGCATCAGCTAGTTAGAGTTTGTCTATATGTACAGTCTGCTCAGAGAGGACAGGCAGGAGGAAAAGGAAGAAGATACTGTTTGAAGTATCTCATCTGAGTATGCTTGCCTTGACAGATCGATGAGAGCAAATTGTTTGAGGACTTCTAAGTAATGATAAAAGGGAAGGGAACCTGCTCTTTAAGAATCTCAAGCAACTACAGGGAAGGTGTGAAAACAAAGTATTTTTGTTTGTGCAGGTGAGTCCTGAGAAGGGTTATCAAACATTAAATCTAGAGATGACACCAGGCTGTGTAAATAGGGCACATGTAAATATATTCTAGGAGAGGGTCAGAAGTCGCCTACCATGACACTATAATAGGACCAGGGGACAGACAACATAACATTGCAAGATCCTCTCAGCATTTTTGGTAGCTGTGTATTCAGTCATGGTATCTCTGCTGACTGAATACCTTAAACATGTTCATCTTCACAGGATCCCCCCTTGGCTAGGGAATTATTATTCCTGTTACCAACTGGAAACTAAATCACAGTATGTTACCACAGGAGGCAATCCCAGTCCTAAATGCTAAGATTACTTCCTCTTTCTAAGAGGGAACACTGTATTGTGAAAAAAGCATTCAAATGTGGGTTGCTAATAATGTGAAAGCATTTCAAGTATGCTTAAAGACCATCTGAATTAGAAAAGACTGGAGTTAAAATTTGTAGCAATGGCATTATTTTATTCTGCAATTTCCCAGTTCCCACTGTTGTCTGCACCATTTGACCTGTTCTTCTAAATCCAACTGCCACCACCTGGCCAAGAAAGCAGCAGAGAAGCCCAAGAACGTGCCTGCCACTTTGGGGTGATTTCCATCCAAGGAAAATTCCACGGGTGAGCCTTAGAGAGTAACCAAAAACAGCAGCTGTTCATTGACTGTCAGCTGGATGAAAATCCCTGCAGCCAGTCAACAGGCTGCCCCAGCCGGTCTGGCCTCAGAGAGACAAGTAAGACCTCCTGTAAGTGATATTAATTGGAGTCTATCTAGAAATCTCTTACCGTAGATTTTGTTTGACTGCAAAGGGAGCTTTAGCACATTATGGCAGCTCACCTTCCTGGACTGCATAATGATTAGCCGTTAATGTGTTTAGGTAAGAGGCTCAAATATTTCATTTGCTTATTTCTTTCATTTCTTTATACTTACTAGCTCTTAGTTGGAGTGGGGAATGTGAAGAATGTCCTTCAGAACTGCAGATGAATAATTGCTCAACAGCCAGAATTTCAGTAACTTTGAAAATCTTCCTTGAACAAAAATTCAGCCTGGGGTGAATCACTGGTCACTGGGATGAATCTGGAGTATTTTGTGGTTTTTCTTCTTGTGCGTTAATCCGACTTTATTCCAATTTAACATGTTAAAAATATATAGATGGGATCATTATGACTCTTCTTAAGCCAACTTAACACATTTTATAAGATTCTAAATCCCATTATCTTCTGGACCACAAATAAGTGTTAAAGAAATGTAAGTTAAAATCATTATCTAACAGCCTTTAAATGAACATCTTTCCCTCCTATCCAGAGAAAAGTGAGTGCAGAATTTAGATCACTATCCATAAAAGCCTGTAGGAATATTTACAGGTATCCTTCTTGAAACAAGTTGAGCCCTTGATCTTTATAACATTATTGCAGGTATATATTAACAGCACTGCAATGCAGAAATGTGAGAAACTACTAAAAATGTCAACTAGGTCAACAAAGGATGAGTCAGGATTTTGTTCAAAACAATAGGCATAACGTTTTCATAATTCGAGAAAATATTCATTGTACAGGAGAGATGACTTCTGTTTTTAAAAAGGGGATATCTGGCTACAGGGTTTGGCTGGGCTTTGCCAGTGACTGCACTGTACATGAGGGTAAACATCTGCCTTAGATGGTATCTTCTGGGTGCAGAGGTTACCACCTGAAGTGTCCTATCACATCCCTGTCCTGGGAGCTCTGGAGTCTGGATTGGGATGTCTCTCCATTGTCTTTGATGATAATTTAGAGAAGAAAGGAAGAACCTGTTTTTCACTAAAGTTAGATTAATCTCCCTCACCTTTAATTTGTAGGAGCTGTCTGGGTCTGTCCGTAATGAATGGAGAGGGAATGGTTTCTTCACCTGAAGATTCATGGTCTAATCTAGATTTGATGACTTGCCACTGGAGGATGGTGTGGGCCTAATACTTCTGATTCTGAGAGATTTTAGCCTGCTACCAGCTGCTAACTTTTCCCAAGGGAAAAATATCTCATGAAAGCTTTTTCTCAAAACAATCTTGGTAAACAACTATTCCTTTCTCAAAACAATCTTTCTCCTGGTGTTGTTTTGCCTTTCTAGTTCTGTTTCTCTAGTTTAATCAATGAGATTGGTGAGGTGTCATTCCTATTCACCGATCATGTTAAGTCTGTATTGGAACACCTTATAAAAGGTACTAAGAATTAAACAATAAAGCCTTCTCTATGCTCTTTGCCCTCTGAAATATTTGGAGTTTCATCTTTTTTCATGTCCGGCATAGGAGGGTAGACTTTGCTGTTCATTTCAGAAGTCCTGGCAGCAAGGTCAGATTGGATGTCTCCTTTCAAACAGTCAATTTTGGTTAATACCACTGTATTTCAGCATAGGAGGATCCCTGATATTTCTTGTACTGGAACAACTCCAGTAACACTGTACAGGTTTTGCTTGGGGTTTGTTTTAGTGTTGTTGGGGTTTGGTGGGTTTTTTCTTGGGGTGGGGGGGTGGGGTGGTGTTTGGTTTTTTGGTTGGTTTTTTTGTATACTCAAAGAGCACAAGGAATCCTTTAATGAAACCTGTTTTGCCTTTTTAGACTCAGCCACTAACAATAATCTGTTATCTTAAACCATCAGCATTTATCAGTGTGAAGTTCAAGTGCTTAGAGCCACTGGCCATAGGCCAGCCACACTGGATATTTTTCAAATGCAAACAACTGATGCTTCAAACTACCAAGGTTCCTTATTCATCTGGGGCTCAGCCCAGCACAGGAATCTTTTGTGGGACTCTAATGTGAGAGTTTACATTAGTTTTAAAGACACATACAGAAGAGATTAAAGAGATTCAGCTCTTTTAGCAATGGCACCTGGCTTTTTCTACAGCTCTTCCAGGGACTTCATGGAAACAGAGGTTGTGTCTGAACACTTTCAGATCCCTCTGTGTGTTCAGGGTATTATCTGCTTGGCTTTTAAAAAGTCCAAGGACACAGGATGAACTGATGTCTCTGAGGCACAGGCTGACAGTAGATGCTGATCTTCTGCTGCATCTCTTGAAATACTTCAATCAGGCCATGCCTAAGTTTATAAGATGATCGTTCCTGTGTTGGAATAGCCTCTAGCTTGGGCTGGGGCATTCTGCTTTCACTTCTAACTTCAACTCAGAAAATGGGCACAGGTCTGAATAACAAACTTGTCATCACAAACATTTCCTGTAAGTGCCAGGGCTCCCAATATCCTGCCTAGATTTTCTTTTTTTGCTTTTTTTTTTTTTTTTTTTTTTTTTTTTTNTTTTTTTTTTTTTTTGAGTAGAGATGAATAATCTATTTTATTTGTCAGTTCTAATTTGAAAAGCAAAGTTCATTCTGTGTCAAAAGCCTTAGGTATGGCAGCCCAGCTCCGGATGATATTGCATAAATGTCTTCATAGGACACTAGGAAAGGCTGACATCCTTGCCTACGTCATTTTGAACACCCCATTTGACCTTACTTTCTCCTAGTGGATTCTCCCAGGCTAAGAAAAATCCATAAACGCAGTTGCCTTTCAATTGTCTCAAAACATGTAGGAAGGCCCCTCCAGCACTCTCATTTCCCTCTGAAGATGGTCTTGGCTTCTCCAGCCTCTCCAGAAAACAAAGATTTTTACCAACTGAAACATCCTCATTTCTGTCCTACAGTACATGTTCTGTATCCTTCTCCATGTACAGTTCTGGTGCTGCAATAACTGTAGCTATATCCTACATTAGAAGGAGTTTGGTAATTACAATATTAGTATCATTTGGGGAAGCTGATAATCAAATATCTGCTGATTTTTACCTCTTTTTCTTTCAAGTTGCAAGAATTGCAACAACAGCTTGGTCCTTCTTCTAATTTATTCCTTATTCCATCTCTATTCTTTTGTTTCTGATGAAACAACCCCTCACAATCTGATATCAGTGAAAGCCAGCACAGTGTCAAAAGCAAGTCCCATGTCTGGCTGCCAAGCAAAAGACAAAATGTACCAGTAGGATGCTGTGCAGCAGCAGTACTTCCAGGAGGCAGCCTTCTTCCAGATCTTGTCCCTGGTGTGTCACTGCTAGAGAGAACGCAACCAACATGTTTTAATGAAGAATATTGGCAGCTGACTGGAAAAGAAAAAACTGTGTTTATTCTTTCTGTAACACCATTTGGACTAGTGCCATTTATACATGTTCAGGGAAGATTCCCACCGCTGCTTCCAGCCCTGACCATTTCAGCCCCTGCCTCTGGTGGTCCCTATGCAACTCTAGAGAAAAATTGTTGGGTATTGATTCTCTCTTCTGTCTTTTCTTTCCTTTTTTTTTTTTTTGTTTGTTCGTTTGTTTGTTGGTTTGGTTTGGTTTTCTCCATGTGGATAAATTCAATCATTCAGTTTCCAGTGAGCCTCATGGATAGTTGTAGTGGCATAACAGGAGACAGTGGAAGGGAACAGAGATGCAGGAGCAAAAAAGACTGACAGAAAGCAAGGAATTCCTCCACTGGCTTCAGTGCTTAAATAAACATGTGGATTTGTACCTAGAACTCACTTTATATTACCTGCTGAGCAGCTGGTGAGCTACAGAGCACAACAGTGGTTACCTGCCTATTTTCTGGGTTTCTGAAGCAGACTCTGCAGCCTGTGTTGGTACCATGACGGCACTGCCTGTGGTACCTGGAATAGCTCATTTAAACATAGCCTGTAGATGGTCTCTGTGAGCTTTGGTCTGTGTAGACATACAGCAAGATATAATTACGAATTTTCCAAGTCCAAAGCTAAACATTATGTTAGGGCTGCCTTTCTTTCACTCACTTCCACAGTCCCTTTTGCAGTTATATCTCAGGCCTGTTGACTTCAATCTGTTTAATTTCAAAACATACCTGCAGGGCAGGCAAGCAGCCCTGTCTGTGTCCTGTCAAGTGAGATCTGAGAACACACTCAAAAGCAGCAAGAACCACTTGGGACGTTACTACTCCACCAGTGAGGGCAGCCATCAGTGCCACAGGAGAGCTGATGGGCTGGGTGGCTCCTCATTCCTCAGCACAGCGCTGGGTATCTGCACTTCGCTGCTTGACCGGGTGGCTCAAGCTATTCTCACTTGCACACAAAGTGGACAGGGAGCAAGAACATTTTGTGCCCTGCAGCCTGGGCTAGGAGGTGACCGCTGTGGGGGAAGCACTGTCCTGAAATGCCAGATACACGGGGGTTCACTCTAGGAGTTTGTAGTGGAGCAGAATATTGATGTCAATGCACATCATTCTCAATGGCTAAGCGTCCTCTCTCCTTCATGAAAATTAGCCTTCCCTCTAAAATTCTTGTCAATGTTGTAATTATGAAAGTACAGATATTTTAAATGCAGTTGAGTAAATGTGCAAGTCATGGTGGTCTTGTGCTTTAAAAGCTCTGCCTGTATTTATATAATAGGGTTATAATCATAGAGGAGGAACTGAAAGCCTCACCCTGCAGTGGTAAAAATGTCAGAGGTGCCCTCACGCTCACCTCTGCCATAAGTTGCTGTGGGTGAATTGTGCAGGCCATGGAGTAGCCCTAAACAAGCTATCAGAAGTCTATCTTTAAAATGTTGTGGGTTTGGGGCTTTTGAACCAGGTCACTTTGCAAATGCAATTTGGAGTTTGCTGCATAGGGACAGTCCTTGCTTTGGGGTAACACACATGTACTGAGACGTGCAGCTGGAGAATTGACAACCCCTTAAATGAGGTTTGTGTGGCTCTACATGGCTGTAGTGGTATATGGCCTAATCTTTATCAAGTCCATTGAATTTGGGGGAAGAAGAAATGCCACTTTTACTTTATTGTGATAGAGAAGTCAATGTTTAAATTCTAGAAGATTCACTTCTGGGACACGCTGAAGTGATCTTCTTTCCAGAAGCTGCTGTGCACTTGTTCTGAGAGGAATAAGTGAACAAGTAGGGGTAGAGGCAGCAGAATCCTGGGCAGGGTATGAGCACATGGGGTGGCCATGGGGAGGGTCAGCAGGGGCAGAGCTTCTCCAGCTGATTGAGATCCTCTTCATTAACGGGGCAGGGGCTGGAAGTACTCAGGCAAGATTATAGAGAGGGGCTGTTTCATCTCAGGGGAGTTTGGCCTACCTCTGCTGTACTACTGCTTCTTTCCTGCCTCTTGCACTCCAGTGCCATAGAAAGATTAACCTCATGAAAATTCTTAGGGCCTGAAAAAACTTCAGACTTCCAAAGCACGGGCCAAAGAGTAGCCACATTCCATCATTATGTACACAGTTATGTTCAGGTTAGAGTTTGCCTGCTGTGAATGTACCTTTTTTCAAGCTTTTTTACTTTGTTGTAATTTAAGAACAATCCTTTCCATGTATTTAATGAAAGTATGTGTTGAGACCTACAGATATTTCTGCCAGTATAGTCTTTACATCGCAACTTGAAGTTATGTGAAGGAATGTGCAAGTTCTCTGGAGTGGTCCTTCATTTTATTTTGATTCAGAAGTGGAAAAACAGGCAGGGACAACAAAGAGCAAATTTAATTTTCCTTCTTAGACCCTGCCAATTCGAATAATCTCTTGCTGAGTTTCCTGATGTGGCTATTCACATTCCTTCATGAACTCAGACTGGCTGTTAGCAGCTTCCAAATAAAACATGGTTATATGGAGATTTACCTTGGCCCTGTTCTTGCTTGACGACATGAGACACGGAGAGCAGCCAACTGGTTCGGCTCATGCTACATGTCCTCTTCCAGCAACAGCTTCCTGTACAAGCCCACTGCTCTCCAAATTAATGGGATTGTTGCTTTAGCTCAAGATGTAGGAGATTTAATTCTGGTGTTTGTGTCAGCAATCAATGAAGTCAGGAAACTGCCTTTACAGAGCATTCAAAAGCGCTTTTATTCCAAAAGAATCAAATCCAGGCTTCTGTTAAATGCAGTAAAGGCTGCCATCATTAAAACATTGAGGCTGCAAGTTTGGCCACAAAAATGTTACCGTAATGCAGTTGGTATTCAGTCCTTTCTGTCAGCATTGCCAAGTCTGGCTTTTATTTATTTATTCATTTTCACAAGTCTCATGTTTTTCAGGCATTCCATAAAGCCTCGGTGTTTACAGGCATCTTACTCATCTGAGAATCTCAGCTTCCAGTTTTTAAAGATCTGCTATTAGCCCTCACGGACAGGGAGGAAGCAGGAACGTGTGATAAGGCTGATCCTCACAGGCAAAACCAGGAGGCTCATAAAACCCCAGGTTTAAAAAGTCAAATATGATTTTTTAAGAGGATCTCATGAACCTGGTCTCCCATTTATGTGTCTCAAGTGCCTGGCGTAGACTCTACTAATGATTGCCTGGGTCAGGACGTGATGCGAGTGCAGAGGTGCTGTTAGATGCAGAGAGCTCTGCAGCACTCGGATTGGGGGAGGAATCCTCTTTCCATTTATTATATTCCTGTTTTAACTTCATGGCCTTAGCCTTGCCCTGTGCACCCTGTTTACTGTGTGTTTCATAAAGGCCAGAGGACTCATCCTGTTGCTCTGAAACCGTTTAGCCCATCTTTGGCTGGATTTACTGTTCAGGAAGAACAAACGGTTGCTTAGGAAAGTGCTGTATTTAACAAGAGAGCCAGGCTGGATTTTTTTCAAACTAACAGATAAAAGCCAGCAACTCTTGGCATGGACTTTGCTGTTTTGTTTGTTGCATCACCCCATTATCTTCTCTAGCCCTTCTTTTTTTTGTATTTCTTTGTTACAGCATTTCACAACCCACAGCCTGGATACTGTAATTCCTGAAGGAATGCACAACATAATGAATACTGCATGATCACAAAATCGTTCACCTCGTGCAGCGCCATAGCAGAAAACGATGAACATAGCTGTTTCCCAATCATCCCTGCTTCACTGGTTTCTTTTATTTGGAGAAATTCTTTCAGCTTCTCCTCACAGGGGCTACGGAGTGAGAGGAAGTGTAACCTTCCTCCACCCAGCAACAAAAATGCAATGGTTTTGGAGCACTTCCCATTTCCACGTCTCTGTACAACGCAGCACAGAAGTTAAACTGGCCTGAACCTTCTTCCCCGGCTGCAGGCAGGGGAACTGGGGTACAGACATGCTGGATGACCCACACATGGCAGCACATGGAGAAACAAGCCCTGCCTTGTAGGAGAAGCAGCTTTGCCAGACTGGTGGGACCAGAGTTAAAAGCAGAACTTTTTAATTTGGGGATTTTTAGCAGCACTTTCATATATCCAGATATTAATTAATGGCTTATTTTAAAAGGTCAGGTTGTTGAGTTTATTTTGTAAATTGGGTTTTTGAGAAGCACTTCCACAGACCGTGATATTAATTAACAGTTTAATTTAAAAACTCGGGTTGGCACGTTCGAGTGTCTCATTTCCGCGGCCGCTCCCGGGCACAGCGGCGGCCCCGAGGTGCCGGCAGGACCAGGGCCCCAGGTAGGGCCCGTGTCACCTCCGGCATGGCAGCTCACGGCTGCCGCACCAGGGCTNCCTTCCGGCCCCCGCTGCGCTCCGGCCTCCTGCCCTGCCCGCCCCAGCCGTGCCGGGGCTGCCGCGGGGCTGTGGCCGCGCCGGAGGGACTCGGGGGGAATCCAGGCACGCTGTGCCCTGGGCAGCCCGGGGAAGCTCTCCCTGACTGCGTGCTGTGAGAGCCGGGGCGTTGATGGGGTTGGGAAGCCGTAGAAGGGAATTTTCAGGTGTTGCAAGACCTTTGTTTCTCCATCATTGGGCTCTCCTCTGTCCCCGAGTTGTGTTCTCCCCGAGAATCCCAGTCTATGTGCAGGGCAAGCACAGCGCTTACCCGCTCCGATGGTGGCTGCTCTCCCCTCCCGCAGCCCTTCTGAGCTGTGCTGGCCGGAGGGACAGGGAGGTCAGCAGCAGCAGCTGTGGGTGCTGAGCCTCGGACGGGACAGGCACAGCAGAGATGTGTTCCTCACCCAAAGGCTACGTTTAACTAACATGCTCTACCGCTTCCAAACTCCACTTGTTTTAGCCCAGACTTCTAGCTCAGAAGAGAGATGGAATGCCTTTGGTAATACCGTCATCATATATTTTCATTTTGCTAACACAAGAAGAGAAGTCATTTTTAAAAGCTGCAAGAGAATGTGTGTAATATTTGTAGAAATACACTCTCAAGGAAGACCTACAGAAAGCACCAAGGAGACCCTTGACCTCAGACACATTCAAGGACCTTCGATGAAATGCCAGTTTCTGTTCCCTTCACAGAGCTTGGACAGCAAAGTTTGATGGACTTTGTTTCGGCTACTTCCTGGCTTCTGCCTTGCAGAGGTATTCAGGAAGGAAGGGGCAAAGATCGAGTCACATTTCATAAAAATCAATCTAAAACCTGAAGATTAAAAAATATTTATATCCTTATGCTTTGCTTATACAAAAGGATCTTTGGGTTCTTTAATCTAGAAAATTTCCATCTCTGATTGGTGACAGTATTTCTCTTAAAAGTTCTGTTATCTACTATACATATCTCCATTAATCTAGTTGCTAAAGGAGGATGTTCCTGTAAGTAAATTCTGTCATCTTGCCAGAAATAAATCTGGTGGTTGTGTAGCCAGCTAGGTGAGACTGTGAGTTCCCAGAAGTGCTGGTTGAGAGGGGTCCATGGTAACTGTAGGAGTTGAAGCCTTGCAGTGTGACCATGAGGTCACCAGCTACGTGTCCTGCTGTGTTCCTCTGAGTCAGTAACTTCGGACTTTGGCTATTTCTGTATGGTCTTGTGCTAATGGGTGAAGTTTTGTCAAAGTGCCTTTCCCTAGGGCTTGCTTCACCTCCGGGACAAAATGTTTGCTTAACAGTCAACAGAGCTGAGCTGGTCAAAAAAGAAAGAGAGGAGGGGATAGTTGCCAGTGCTTTGAGTCTGCTTTTACATGTGCTAATTGCGTCATTTCAGACTTCCTGACCTTATCGGCTTAGCTCTGGCCACGTGGTGGTTTGAAGAGAGACATCCTTCTGCAGCTTCCTCTCTGTCTTTCCAATTTTGGATCCTGCTTGGGGGAGGGAGGGCATCTTCTTGCACAGCATATCTCAGCTGCACATGATAGTCTCAGGCTGGCTTTCCCTTTCCTCCTTACCTCCTGTCCTTGGGAGCTGCCCAGACCTCCACTGGGAAAGGCTGAACTCTGCATGTTGTAAGAACTGCCTCCCACGGGAGCAGGTTACTCCTGCCTGCACAAGGCCACACTCTCAAAGCTGTTTGTTTTATTTACATTACTGATGCTCTTAAAAACAAGCTTCTTTAACAGAAGAATTTCCATGTATCTCTTGATCTACTGGGCACCCTGACACAGCCTAGATGGCTTGTGGTGATCTAAGCATGAAGGAGCAGCTCTTCTGCAGTGCTCTGGGTTTGTTCTGCACTTGTGTGGACAAAAGGTTTCTGTGGTCTGACAGTTCAGATGTCAGCTAGAAACCTTTGGTAGGGTCCTGTCGGCAGCATTTGCTGGCGCTGCTTTCCCCATTTATGTGCTTTTCAGTTAAAACCTGGGGTCTCTAAAACTGTCAAAAATAAATAGGACTGCCAAGGACTAATGAGTGGTTAAACCAAGAGGCTTATAATGGGTGAAAGATACGAATGTAAAGTATCTTTCACAGTACTCAACTTCACTGAAGATGATGCAAATTGCAGCCATGTAAGTTGCAAATGGAGCAATCTGCTGATTGATCTAAGGAAAATACAGTGTGTGTGCACTGAATTTGTTACTCATAAAGGATCGAGGGCCTCGTGTTCCTCCATTCCCATGCAAGTGTACAGTGCTTGATATCAGGTTGCTACAGTCATGTTGCTTGTAGCTTACCAGAGCTCTTGGGATAAGTATTCTGAAAACCGAGTGGTTCTCAAACATATTTTTTAAAATTTCGAGTATAAAGCAAATCTATAATCAGAATCTGCCATTAATCTAGAGGTGTAACGGTCTGGAGTTGTTTTTGTACAGTGCAAAAGAGATTGTGCTTTTTAATATTTAACCACTTGCAGATGGTATGTTGAACACAGCTATAGGGGTGAGTTATGGTAAATTTCCTTCACTTTTGGTCTTTGGGGCGTGTACGTTTTGGGCATTTTGAGATTGAGATTTGCTGGTGTAGTACTGGCAGCATCCCTGTCCAGTCACACAGCACAGAAACCTGGCTACCTCCACTGACTAGCCAAACAACTCTGTTAGTGGTGCAAGTTCCTCAGTTCGGAGGTTTTTCATCTGTATTAATGAAAGGGGCAAATATTTCACTTTCTCTTCAGGTTCTTAAACTTTGGGCAGTGCTTGCTTTGGTTTTGGTTTTACATGGCTCGCTTCAGTTCCTTTTCTAGCAGTGCACTTCTAAGCTGTCCTTTTGTCTTGCGGGTTTATGGTGCCAAGTAAACCCAGTGATACTCCTGTAGCAACTGGTGGAAAGTAAGTTCTTCAAGCAGCATCTTGAATTAAATATTTGCATATGGATTATCTTTTGTCACTCTAAGTAACACTGCTGTTAGAAAATGGAACTGTTTCAGCTCCTAGGGACTGGGATTAACTGCCTCTTTGGAGGCCTTTACTTTAAAGGGATCCAGACTCAAAGCTGATCATTTTGAAAAGGGAGAGGGGAGGGCAAGAAAACTTTGCTTGGATTAAATGGCTTACTCAAACTTTATTTGCACTTCAAGGAGAAACTTTTTTGTACAGAAAAATTGTGAAATGTGGAGAAATTGGTGAGGGCATCACAGACAAACATGATTTTTTTTTAAATCCTGTGAGTTATATAATTAAAGCATTTTTTAGTGATATAAGTTAAAAATGGAACAGAAGAGTTGGTAGGTAGGGAGCTTTCCTAACATCTTCCTTTGTTGCAGTTTTAAGAAGCTGGATTTCATGACACCAGTGAGCAAATTATCTATTTCCATTGCTGTTGCAATTGTGTTGAAACTGTGGCATCAGTCTTGTCTCCATTCAGGTTTGCCTTGGGTCCTTTTTGTTACTTAGGCCTTACCTGTGCTAGAATCTGATTCCGTGTTTCTGCCGCTATGATCATGAGTTCAGTCTCCTACGGACAGAACTGTGGCAACCGTAGGAATTTCAGCTCCTGCATAATCCATGGCCATGCAGAAAGCCTTTTTCTATCTGAGGCAGTGTCTGTTGGGCTTGGCAGTGGGAGAGCAAGGAAAAAGGTGATGACTCCAAATTGTTCAGGAGTGTTCTTAAAAACTGGCAGGTATGTGGCACCTCTTGCAGAGCCTGAGAAGATGAAACCCTTGCCTTCATCTGCTGTGCTCTCCTCGGAGTGCTCAGCACTCGCTGTGTTGGCAGAAGCCCCTTGTGCATGGGGCTCTGTTGAGAATGTTGAGTTTTGCCCAGCTTTGTTTGTTTTACCTGGATGAGATGTGTCTGGAGTAAGCTGTCCTAGCAAGCCTGTGGTTTGGCTGATGTTTATTGAGGCCACTCAAGGAATGTTTTGTAGCTGCTGCACACAATAGACAGACACATAGTTTGTAGTGGAAAAGCAGGCGTAAACTGCATCTAGGGTAGAGAAATATGGAAGTACTAGGTGAGCAAGTACAAGAAAATTGGTGTGATGAGATGTTATGTCCTGATTTTTCTGATAACCAGGTTGTGTGGTGAGTAATAGAGGGTTACAAGAGAGCCAGGCCCTGTTGCAGTGCTTTTATACTGTTAAGCTGTGCTCTCTATAAGTGAAGGTAGCCAGGTTTCTTTCCACCTTGTAGGTCTGGTGAATTCTGGACAGTTTTCTGTGTGATGGGAATATCTTGCCCAGAGTGATAAATTATATTCTGTGTCCTCTCTGCATTTCCACTCCTCTCTCATGCCTCCACAAACCCCCCCCCCCCAAAAAAAAAAAAAAACAAAAAAAAACCAACCCAACTGCTGTTTGTGTCTAAGATGAGTAGAGTGAAAAATGCAGAAGAGCTTCTTAAGTCAGACTTTGAATACCTGGTTTTGCAGGTGTCATTCATACTTGCCTTAAAAGTCCAACTGTTAATGTTTTATTTTCATTTATAGACTCTAGACTTAATTTGAGCTACGCATGCCTGTATGTAATGCTTAGGACAGACATGTATAAGGCAAAACTTGCTATAATAGTCTGTAAGTCAGAGTAAGTATGATAGAAGGGCGGGACAAAGTCCTTTTCTGAACTTGAGAAAAGTACAAACTTGTGAAATACAGGATATGTAGTGAGGCTGGGGCCGTGTGCACATAGCATCCCATGTTGTGTGTGCTGCTTTTGCCTTCCCCTTGTGTTTCTGGATTCTTCTAACTTTTTATAATTATTTTTAACTACATAGTGAAGATAAACATATTACTATGCAGGCTTTACACTCTTGTGTAGTCTCAGATATATCCTTATTGAACACTTTGAGACGCAGATTCATTAGTGGGGAAAGGATTTTTTAAGATTATTAGCTGCTGAGCTGCATTGGTACTGCTTTGTTAATGCAAAGATAAATACAGATTATAGAAGCTGATAGTGGTGGTGTCACACGGAGTGAGGTGTTGCTCTAAATACAGAGTAATTACCTCGGGAGTAAACTGTGCCATTCTTTATCTAGTCAGAGAATCAGAATTTCTGTGGGTGTTTGTGTTTTGCTGTTCCTTTAAAGGAAAACTTGGTGTGAGCTTGTGAAGTGTTTTCAGAGGCTGCTGACATTTATTGCACAAGAGTAAGGGCTCCTTTGTGCAGTGCTGATGGGGTGGGGTACCTGCACACACTTGTCGATAACTTGGACTTCAAAGTTTTGTTTTTCAAAAGCCTTTTGAGGCAGGCTGGTTAACTGTGCTTGCCCTAGGGTGTAGGCAGTGAGAGAGGTTTAACCTCAGGCTAGAGAGTCATGAATTACATATGGGGAGCATGGGATGGGTGGGAATTACCTGTTTATTGCTCTACCTCTGGGGAAGGTAAATGACCAAAGCCTGTTTACACACCGAACCATTGCCGCTATTGCTTGTTTTTCCTTTTGGTGCAAGTAAAAATGTCTTTGGGAATGTGGGGTTGTGATTGGAGGAGGGGTGGAATTTTAGATAGGCATGTGGCCTGGGGGATGTGCCTTAGTGGGTTGCTATTGTGTTACAGTCCAGATAACTCTGAATTCATTTCCCTTATTCTTTCAGCTGTTTTTGAAGATCATAATGCAGCAGAAAAATGAAAAGCCATAGAAGACATTTGCTTTGGCAAAGAAGTCAGCTGCTGGCCCAATCTGGAAGATGGACCACTGTTTTTGGGAAGCTTGGGAAATACTGCTTCCAGGAGCAATTTTTCCTAACTTAGAAGAAAAGACAGAGTGCTCAGCTATTTGTGAGCTTAAATCACAACAAACTGTACAGAAGACTGTGGTGCAGAAGGAAGACACTTGAGCTCCAAAGCAGGTGGGCTCGTGATGTGCTTCTGAATGCAGAAACTTCTCCAAAACTTACTGTTGAGTCATACAGCTTTCCTTAAAAAACTACTGAGAGCAAAAAGATCCTGTCCCTATCGCGGAGCGGAAAGGTGATCTGGAGAAGCAGAAAGGAAACTCAATAATGTATCCTTTCAGAGTGAAGATCTTTGAATTAAGCATTTGAAACTGTTGCTGTTCCCAATAGCATTTCTGGTCATATCCGTTATGTCTCACCTGGCTCACTGGAAAGTGCTGCCTTACCTGTAAAGAAAGGTGGTTTTGTATATAGCAGAGCAATAATGAGGGCAACACAGTCCTGGTAGTTTTAAACAACTTTAAAAGGAAATGCTGTTGCAAAGGGAGTGGAATGGAACTTGTGGCCCCTTGTCAGCTCTAAAGAGGTCCAAATTTAACCATCATTCTGTAAAAAAGAGATTTTTATTTATGATGCATAAGAAACTTTCTATGGTTAGGTTTCGATATAGAATCATAAACTTCCCGAAACTTCGAGCAAGAGGCAAGACTTGCAAATTAAGAAAAATCAAGCCAAGCTGGGTGCAGAAAGTTACAAGGGACCATCAAGAAACACTTCAGCAGGATTTTGAAAGTAGATGGTGTAATTTGTTTTCCTCCTGGAAATCTAAAAGTAAGCGTCTCTGGAAGCGGTACAGCTTATCAGATATGAACAATAATACACCCAAATCCTTAGGAGCGGAGAATGAAGTCTGTGCACCTGAGATCTGCCACACGCAGGATGTGTCTGCCGAGCCATGTTCTGAGGATCCAGAATCCGGAGGGCGGGATGGCCCTGTGGATGCTGTCCCACCAGAACTGCATGTTAGAGCTTCTCCAGAGGCAGAAACCTTGCACCAGGTGGAGACCAACGGGGCTCTGGCAGAGGATCATTGCTCTGACATCGTTGTCTCTCTGACAGAAAAAGAAATTGCTGTTTCAGATCAAGATGGTGCAGAATCCAAGGAGGTTGTGGGTGTAGATGGAATGACACTGTTGCAATCCTCCTTGGAGGATTCTGATGTCAGTGATAATTTTGCAAATGGACCTTTATCCATGGAGCTGACACAGAATGAGGACAGCTCTAGCCAGATGGAAGTAGAAGCCTCCTTAAACTTGGACATTTTTAGTTCAAAATTACTAGATCACCCTTACTGTAAAAGTCCTCTTGAGGAGCCTTCACCAGAAAGCACAGGACTGAAATCAGGAACTCGGAAGGGAGGCAAAAGGAACAGTCAGAAAACTTCCCGGGTGGCTGATGAGCAGTTGGCAACATGGCTTTGTGGTATGCCTTTTAAATATCTTAGGGCATCCAGCAGTCCCTGAAAGCTGCTGCATGTATTGTGGAGTTTACATATTGTGTTCATTCCTTTATAAAAATGGTTTCTTACTCTGAATTGTAAAGGTCACTTAGCATAACATTTCATTAAATGAGGCTGCATGGAGGAGAGCTGCATGGAGGAGAGCTGCATGAAGGAGGGACAAATGAATGTTTATCTTACAAGCTATTTTAAGATTATTTTATTTTAGAGAATACCATGTAGTTTAATTGGAATCTGCAGAAAATTGTTGATAGAAATTTTAGATGTATTATCATGTGGAATCAAAAGATTCAGGTTTTTAACTGGTTGTCAGTTGTTACTCTTAATTTGTTTTTTGAAAACCCTAGATATTCTAATGCTTCCTTCTACCCTTATACTCTCTTCTCTTGCTATTAAACTAAATCACTTAAACTCGGGTTTTAATAGCCAAATATTGTGCATTGTCCTTTAGTTTTTTCTCTCAGTTGTTTATAGAGTAATACTTATGAATCCTATGAGACAATATTTTTCAAAAAGGCTAGTCTTAGCAAAGGTTCAGCAGAAAGGCTTTAAGGGTTTTTTTGTGCTATGCTGAGCATGCAGTATATGGTAGTCTCTCTAAAGAGGAGCATGATAAAAATAGTAATTGGTGTCTTATTTATGTGTAGCAGCTTTCTACACACAGGGTAAGGAGCAGTAGGCTAACACGTTGTGTCATCTTGTACCATCAGTGTAACTTCAGAGATGTTCTGATAACTTCCTTTGGAGAAATTGGCTTTTTAGAGTCCCATAAACTTTAAGGTAGTGTCACTGAGTGTTAAAAGAATTGTTTGAAATTTGACATGCTGATTTTTCTGCCTACCTATTTGTCCTTCAATTTTGCAATTGATTTCTCTAAAGCAAAATGTGAAGAGGACAGTGAATCTCAAGAGAGGAGTTAGCTCTCCACTTCCATATCTGTAAGTCAGTGTGGGATGTGTATCTCTGTGACTGGCTTTATGTGATCCAGCAAGGACCAGATGCTGTGTGATAAACGGAGAGAAACTGTGGTAATCCAGTGCAGGGATCACTTCTGCAATGGAGTTTTAAAGTTTGTCCATCAGAAAAAGAGATGTAGTTCTAAAACAGGCAAGAGCCAAGGTTGTATCAGGGTGACAAAGGTTAATGTTTTGTGGTCTGATAGTATAGTTTTCTCAGCCGAAAAGCCGTAAAGAAGAATTTTAGTTGTGGTATAACTGTGTACAGGAGCTCTTGCATGTTTAGGAGTGTTGTTAATAATTAACTGTACCCTAAAAGATAGTGCTAACCTGGCAAGAGTTCCTGGGGTAGAAACATGAAGGAGGTGCAAGTGTTAGGGCTGCTTGTGGGTTTTGAATTTCTCTGCAGCAGCTGAACTGGGACGTTAATGGGCTGCAATGCTTAGTGCATTCAGAAGGGCTATTAGGTATCATACACCCCATGGTAATTCCTGTTCATGATGGGTATCTGATTTTGCCCCAGGGCTGAACTTTGTATTCTCTTCCTTGAGTTACACGAGCCCAAGTGAGGTCAGTATAGCTGGAGGTCTGGAGCTCTGCTGCTCTTTCTTACAATGACAAGAACAGTTCTTCTTCTGTGTATTAATAAAAAACCTTTAGAATTTTTATATATTAAAACAATAAGGTACACTTATAAGCCCCATGTATGGTCTAGCTAGACTTCTAACCAGAGTGAGAAACATCTTCTGTGTCACAGTTTACTGAGATGTAAGGGATAAAAGTTCTTAGACAAAAGTGTGGCAGATTTGCAAGGGAGGTTCTTTTCCTGTGAAGAATGCTTTGTTGTAGTTTGATCTTGCTCTTCAGTCCTTCCTCCCTTCCTTCTTGTCACAATTCTTGTTATATCTTCACTGCTGTTCTCAGCTCATTGTGTTTTGGGTTTTTTCTTAGTCTCTCTCCTTTGGTGCACTTTTTCTGTCCAATGTTTCTCTCATTTTGCTTTTTCCTATCCTGATCTTGAAAGTTTCTGGGAAATGTTTTTAAAGCCTTAGTAAGCACACACTGCCCTATCCAGTGATGTTCTGCCATCACACCCCAGCCTCAGAAGAGTCCTGGACTTTGGATTAATGCAATTTTCCTGGACTCTGATCTCAGATCCAGCTTTCTATACACACCAGCTTTCTGTACACAGAACACATGTTTTCTGCTGCATCTGAAAATTCATTTTCAGAGAGCTGAACAACTTGGTCTTTTTTCTCTTGTTTACTAGCAAGTGTTGAAATCCTGTTCTCCATTCTCTTTCATTCTCAGAGTGGTTTTAGATGTTTGTGTGGAATTTATATCTCCAGTGTTCTAACCTTGTGTTTGAGGAAGAAAAAAGTCAATTTCCTAGGTTTTTCAATTCCTCCAGCATTCATCTCTTCGTTATTTCCAAGTTAATATCTCTCCCTGGTTTGGTTGCTCAGTGTTTTCCTGGGCAATGACAGGCTGACATGGCTGGCTGTGTGACCTTAAATGCCATCCCTAGGATACAAGGGTAAAGGAGTTAAACTTGCTGGGAGTCTGTCTGGCGTCCTTTCCGTTCACTGCGGTGCAGCAGCGGAACTGAGCAGACTGCAAACCCTGCCAGCTCCAGCTGCCTGCATTTGAGGAGAGTCATTCTGCCTGCCATAAGGACAGGATACTGGCTTTTCAATGAAACCTGTTGCAGGAACTGATGGCTTTTCACGTTGCAGTAAAATGATTTAAAATGCTAATTGAAGTAGGGAAGGGGTTGGATTCTTCTCTAGCACTGGTATAATTAGTTTGCTGTGGATATGAATGTGTGTGGTAAGAACAGGGGCTGATCTTTTCCTGTGAAGCTGAGTGATCAGATTAATCCATTTTTATTTTTGTCCTTCTTCCCCTACCCCCGCTTTTATTTAATGTTGCCAATTTGAGCTTCGTTTTCTTAAATATATACTTGCCATGTGTGGTGCTGCATGTTGGTTGGGTGCAGAATAACTGCTGCTTGTGCCTGTAAGAACTGAGAGCTTTATTGAATTGGTGAACTCAGAAGCTTTTTATATGTTTGCACTTTCATTTTTCTGGTATATTTAAAGGATTCCTAGATGAAGTTATGAAGAAATATGGCAGTTTAGTGCCACTCTGTGAAAAAGATGTCATGGGAAGATTAAAAGAAGTCTTTAATGAAGATTTCTCCCATAGGTGTGTAGCAGTATCACATTGTACACCTGGTAAAGAACAAATCACTTGCATTGCTACTGCATGCTCTGCATCTAACAACTAGCAGAACAGAATCCATTTGACATAGCCTTGACTTGATTTTTCTCTACCCTTTTAATCTTGTTTTAGAAAACCTTTTATCACCAGGGAAATCATGAAGTATCGGGAAAAACATCCAAAAACCTCCACTTGCAATTTCCGGGTCTTCTATAATAAGCACATGCTAGATATGGATGATTTGGCTACACTGGAAGGCCAGAACTGGCTGAATGACCAGGTCAGAGATGCTTGGTGTTTATGTGCTTCCCTAACCCTTTTTAGCCCATTTATATCAGAATACCAGTTGTACACCTTCTGCTGACATTACAGGTGGACTATCCTTGCTTTGCACTTCACCAGTAAAAGGAGTGGTGGGCAGCTTTTACAGTGACATGTGCACTAAGTCTGGAAGCTGAGAGGTGTCACAATTAGACTGTTTCCTCTTAAAGAAATGTTGTTGTACTATTTTGATAAAATAGTGGGTACCGATATAGGTTTTAATAACTTTCCCCATCCTCAGCTTGAGCAGATTACAAGAATGACAGATTGAAACAGCAAACTGTAGCCCACAGCCAAAAAACCAGCAAGGCTGCAGAGCCCAGGGCATGCATCAGTAGATTTAAATTGAATTAAACTGCATTTAAGGTGAGGCAGACTTCGAGCAGCCAGATACAGCTTCTCTACAGGATGACCACTATTACTTGCAGAGTGCTTGTCCTTCAGACAGAGTGGCTCTAAAGGCTCCTCTCCGTATTGGTGGTTTAAGTGGATAGGGGCCTATGTTTTGTGGGCATTTGTGAATTTGGGTCTTAAAAAATTGTGATGTGTTTAACTATTTACTAACTCTTCCAGATAATTAACATGTATGGTGAACTCGTAATGGATGCGGTCCCTGAAAAGGTGAGGGGGTTTTGTTATTACACAAATGTACCTAATGAGAGGTGGGGAGGGAGGGAGGGCAAAATTTAGCACACTTCAGATATAGAATCAGAATTCAACTCAGTGATGGTCTGAGTGATTCCATTGTAATTTGTTGTTATGTGCTGCTCAGATTTTCTACCTTTCCTTTTCCCTTTTCAGTGCTGTTGCTCTTGGTTCAGGAAGTGACTGTATTAGCTCTGCAGGTGGTCTCTGTGGTAGCCTAATGTCATTGATGTACCTGTAGAAGATGTGCCCTGTTTTGGCCCATCCCACTCTCACTTCCCTAGAGGTTTCTGTTTCCAGCTTATCTGCTTTTAAAGTGCTGTATCCATGCCTTTGCTCACCAGCGTGGTGTTTCAGCTGAAATTTCTGATGAAGATGAATTTCTGCTGAGATGACAAACCAGGAGTGTTAGCATCTGAACCATGCACATGTGCTGCTTGCACTCACCCTCCCGCCCACCTCGTATCTGTGGGGGCTGTAACAGCTCAAGCTGTGTCAGCTGCCTGCCTGGTGAATGTGAATTTGTGTGGAGCTGCTTGGTTCCTTGGCAATATTGACTCTGCAGGACTCTTGTTTTGTGCATCCTCCTCAGAATGCTTACAGCTTTGCAGCTGCAGTGCCTGACTCTTGGTGGCGGTTGAGAGAAAGAAAGCAAAGAAAAAGTAATCAAGATAATCCCCCCCCTATTTTGTGACTAAATTTGCAGCAGTGACAATTATAAAAACCCATCTGTTTACTAGCAGGGCAGAACAGTTCTCAGGTGAGACCACAAAGGAAGAACCAAACAAAGCCATTCTTAGATGAGCCCTTCACAATGTAACTCTTAAAATCTTCAAGCTCTGAGGAAAGAGCGTTGTTGCTTTGATTGGAGGTGATGGTGATTCTTCATTAGTATTCTCAGTATTTCCTGAGTATGCTAGGCTTGGGGTATTGCAGATTGTATCTGTTCGCTTGTGTCTGCTTTTTCTTCCTAGTGCATAATTGAAATCCTCCTGGGAGATTTTGTGCTGGTATCTCAGAATGTGGTTTTGAAGTCTGTTGGCATAGCTAATGGATGTTAGACTGTGTTCTCAGATGCAGAATTTTACAACTTTTTTTTTCAAGTAACAACTCAAGCCTTCTACCACCTCTAGACTAGCAGAATTATTAAAAACAGATGTTGCAGATTTCTATTTGTATTAATCTGTTCCTATAATTGAAAGAAGCTAGGCACAGGGAATAATAGTGTTAATCTGGAACTAATTTTTTTTTGCATAAGCCTACATCTTTTTGTCATAAATGTTGGTTTTCACTTACCAAATGGATCGGTCATACCTTAAAAATACTTCTCAGTAGCAGAATATTGTTCTTGTTGGGAGCTGGTCATAAGACTTGAATACCAAAGACAATGTTGTTGGACTAAATCTCATAACTGTTTTGATCCATTTTCTTTTTCTGAGTCTCAGCTTCCAGCAACTAAAGCCAGAAGTTACTCCCTTCTCCACCACCCCTGCTTTTCCAGTCCAGTGTTCTCTTCCTTGATCCATGTAAAGAACAGCAAAAACTAACTCCTTGTCCTGGTGTTTTTCTCCCATGTCTATCCCCAACAAAACAATTAAACATGATCTGCCTGGAGATACAAAAATGTAAATATAAATGCTGCAGTGGCTCACATGATATATTATCGGGAAATAAGACTTATTTTATTAGCTTGCTGAAGAACAGTAATAGTTGAGGCTTGGCAAAGCCTTTGTTTGTCCCTACTGGGGTTCTGTTTCTAAACCTGCATTAAATATTGCCTCATTACAAGTTGTTCTGTATAAATTATCCTGGGAAGGGGAATGACTGTGCATGAAAATTTCTGTGCTCATTCCTCCTCTCTGTCTCTCTTTTTAGGTTCATTTCTTTAACAGCTTTTTTCATAGACAGCTCGTAACCAAAGGATATAATGGGGTAAAACGATGGACTAAAAAGGTACTGTGAACATGGTGTCATCAGTGCTGGGGTTCTGCTGGGCTGGGCTCAGTCACTAACTTGAAGTTGGATTACAGAGTGTTATTTGCAAAGGATGGGTTAGCAAAGGAGCTGTACAAAGCGAAAAGGGCTTGATGAAAATAGTATTGTGGCACTATTCAAGTTAGTATGGGTATGTTGTACTTGGAATGGCTAAATCTTCAGTGGGAGGTTATCTCTTCGTGTATGGACATGCAAGTTGTTAATTAAACTGCAAGAAATGTCTCTTACTGCTCCTGACAGTGCCAGGTACACTAATCTACAGGAGAGCAGACTTCATTCTACTTTTTCCTTTTATCTCAAAGTGGCATTCTTTGACAAAATCGAATTGTTACTCCAAGTAACACATACCAGGTACTAGAAAGCAGAAAAGAGACCCATGGTTAATAAGCCAGACTGTTGTTCTCATGACAAGAACAGAATTCACCTCGCTTTCCAGAACCCACACCAGATCATGGGTGTGATATTTTCAGGGGGTAGCTAATGCAAAAAGAAATACTCTCTTTTTCTCTTTTTTTTCTATGAACATTTGTCCTTTCTAATATGGGAGATGAGGCAAGACTAATCAAAGGCCATGTTTGAATGTATGATCTTTCTACAGAAGTACTTAAATAGCACACATCTGTGAAATGCTTGAGATGAACTCATTATCCAAATATAAAATCTATCCATATAATTTATTAAAAATCTCTTTAAAGAGAGATGGAATATCGGTGCTTAATATTCCCACATATTATTTTTTAAATGTTCTTTTTCTCCAGCAACCCAAGTTTTGTAAAAATCTCCCAGATTAAGGTAGATTCTGGAAGCAGGATCTGTACTGTTGTTGCTGCTGGCAGGTACCTGATGAGACAGGAGAATTTTTAGACATTTACACTTAAATTCCTGAAGAACCTCTCAAGCAAGAACGAGAACTAAGCAGTTTCTATGGGAAGGATTCTGTAGACTCCTTCATCCTGCAATGTGCAATTAAGGGGAATTTGTTTCTGCTCTTTAAACACACCAGAGCATTGCACCACGTTTTGTAAGTGTTCTCTTCTGGGATACAGGATATCCTGTGCTGGCTCTGGCTGCAGTGGTTTCAGAGCCCCTGTTTGTGTGTCCCTTCTGATCCCCCATCACACTGGCATTCCTGATCCACTGTCACCACACAGAGCTGACTCTGCTCACTTGGTGAAGTGAATCTGGGTTGCCACCACTCTTCCTGTACATCAGTTCTTAACTAAAGACCCCACTTTTGGCTGCCTGTTTCAGCTCTTCTGCTGCAGGAGTGCACACCTGCAGTAATCCCACAACTAGGGCCACGTGAGGACCCTTGAGTTTCATGCGACTCTGCTGTTGCTGGACATCAGAGAAGATGTAGTTCATTTATCTTATTCCAGTTTTCCTTTGTGGTCTCAGCTTGCTGCTGGCTGACATCCGTCTGCTTCTCTCCCAGAGTGATGGATCGGTGTGTAGCGAGTGTGCTGTAATCTGGTCAGGAAGCAGTTCCTGCAGGTGGGAGCAGGGTCGATGCTTGTCACAATCAAAGGACTGTTGTGAGCCAGGCTCGGCTGATAACTGCTGTGAATGCCCAGACCTTTTTGTCTCTTCAACTTCCCATTGTTACTCAAGAAATAGACTTTTCTTTCCTACAAAAGACCTGCCCTTGCCAGTAGTGTTGCAATTATGTACTGTTCAAATTGCACAGTGCTTAAAAAAACAGGAAAAAAGCTTAGAAATCTTCCCACAGGATGAGTTCATTTAGTTCAGTATTCTATTTTTGCTTATTTTCTGGACTGTGCCACCAAAACCCCAGTAATTAGACACTCATTTCAAGAGGAGCTAGGAGAAGGAAGATCATGAAAGGCCCTGGCTTGGCTGGCTTCCAAAAGCATAAAGGCTCATCTGCCATACAGACACCGGGGGTGTTGCATCTGATCTACTTGTTCTGTACTTCAGGATCTTTTCCCTTGTTTGCTTGCCTGTGACCACTGTACATCTGCTACAAAGTTAGCTTTGAGAAAGGACAAATCTGCTCTACCTTCTTCCTCTTTTTTCCTCTGCTCACCAAAGCGTCCTGCACTCCTCTGCCCTCCTCTAGTAAGTCCCAGAACCTGCGTTAGAGCAGAAGGGGTCAAACTGCAAACTTGCTAGGTTGTTAGTAATTACAGCAGCTTCACAGACCCATGGAATAGTTTGGGTTGGAAGGGACCTTACAGATCATCCAGTTCTGCCCCCGTGCCATGGGCAGGGACAATTTCTGCTATCCCAGGTTGTTCCAAGCCCTGTCCAGCCTGGCCTTGAACACTTCCAGGGATCCAGGGGTGGACACAGCTTCTGTGGGCAACCTGTGCCTATGTCTCAACACCCTCACAGGGAAGAATTTCTTTCTTACATCTCGTCTAAACCTGTCCTCTGTCAGTTTAAAGCCATTCCCTCTTGTCCTGTCATTCCACATCCATCTCCAGCTTTGTTGTAGCCCTTTAGAAGGTGCTATAAGGTCTCGACAGAGCCTTCTCTTCTCCAGACTGGACAGCCCCAACTCCCTCAGTCTGTCTTGATAGCAGAGATACCCCAGGCCTCTGAACATCTTTTTGGCTTCCTCTGAACCTGCTCCAACAGGTCCACCTCCTTCTTATGCTGGGGGCCTCAGATCTGGGCACAGCACTGCAGGTGTGGTCTCCTGTGAGAGCAGTAGGAGGGCAGAATCTCCTCCCTCACTTGCTGGCCTCACTGCTTGTGATGCATTCCAGCGTGCAGTTTGCTTTCTGGGCTGTGAATGCACGTTGCTGCATTGTGTTGAGCTTCTCATCAACAACCCCAAAGTGTCACCTACTCACAAAGCAGCTCTGATAGAAATGAGTGGTGCTTACACTGGACAAGTGTCATTACTGAAGAGATGTAGCTAACCTAAACTGAGGCTTGATTGTATTGCCATCATTACCTAAGAGATCCCACTTTAACACAGATGTTGCAGTGCAACATGAACAGGATTTTGTCACAAATACAGTAGTGATTAATTCTGATACTGTACAAGGTTCCTCAGCCTCTTTCTGGATTCTAACTGTATTTTTGTGCCTGCTGATAAATTGTGTATTAGGTAAACATGAAGAATGTGGTGAAGGAGTGGAGGGGGCAAAAGACGATTTCAGTTATGGAGTGGCAGAGAGGAAACTTGGATACAATTAATCTCTTGCTTTGCTATATTCTGCCTGTGGAACTCTCTCTAATATATGTTGTTCTTTTTGCCAGGTGGACTTGTTTAACAAGACTCTCTTGTTAATTCCTATTCACCTGGAAGTCCACTGGTCCCTCATTACTGTGAACATCCCCAGTCGAATTATTTCATTTTACGATTCCCAAGGCATTCATTTTAAGTTTTGTGTAGAGGTAAGAGTGACAGCTGTGACTGCAAAGTCTGAACTGTTTTCTTAAACAAAACGCTCCCCCTTTGCTTCTGTCCAGCTGTAAACTTTAAATGTGGTATGTCTGTTATTGTCTTGCTGCGTATGAAATGAGAATCAGCCTGTCCTGCTGAGGAGTCTGAAGCACAGAGCTCGAGGGTCACACCAGCGCTGGGACCTGAGGTCAGATTGCCTGCTGCCCAATTAGCCTGTGTAATCAGCGCAGCTTTGGTGACTCTGACTTGGCACTCCCACAAAAAGCAGGAGCTCCAAGCCCAGTGCCATGGGGAAGCAGAAGAACCCCAAGGAGAGTGAGGGCATTTCTTTGATCTGTTAAGGGACTTGTGTTTCGGATAAGTGATAAATTGTGGTCCTTTAGGGGATAGGTTGCCTGGGTGAGAGCACAGGACTGAAGATGCCATAATGTTGCCCAGTGGGGTTTATGTGTTACTGTGCTATTAACAGCATGTTGCCTTTTTCCTTGCCCTGCATTGAAACAGGGTGTTTGCCTCTGCTTATAACCCAGCAACCTTTCAGGGCTGCAACCTGAACACTGGAGTTAAATTATCAGTCTTCCTGATAAAGAGCAGCCAGGAAATTTTTGCTGGGCTTAGCAAATTGTAATGACCCTCGTACAAAAGCTAATTTTGTCAGCTTAATTGCTTACTTGATGCAGCAGCCTTCTACTTTCAACTGTGTGTAGTTGTTGGCTTCCAGAAGAGTAGTAATTATTGTACCCAGGAGAGTTCCCAGGTAGGACTTCTGAATGAAGATAGTATGCCTGCTGGCATTTGCTGAAGATGAACTAATGTTTGTCCTGGGAGCAAGAGATCTCAGGCTCTCTTAGCTTGTGAATGTGCAGCATGAACCAGCCATCCCTCGCAGCAGCCCTACAGTCTGTCCTGCAGCCTTGCAACTCTCATCCCATTCCAGGCAAGGCATTTGCACCTGAATGTCTCACAGACATGAGGAACTTTTATTTCTGCCTGTTCTAGGGATAGGAGGGGAGCAAACTCCAAAATTCACTGATCCACACTAAAGTGAATATTTGTGTGCTGCAGTGTTTAAATTGTGCTGTAAATGCCCAGCCTGTTTACAGAGAAGTAGGATTTGCTTAACCCAAGACCATAATCTCATTTATCTTGCTTCCTTCTCTTCACTTGTGTCAGCCTATTTTTTTTCCTGTATGTCACTAAAACTCTCCCTGGAGCTTTGTTGATTAGCTGCAGAACTCGGGCGTTTTGTATTGAGACTGCAGCAGGAAAATGCGGTTGCATTTAATGTAAGGGCCTTGGTGTCAGCCAGTAAGCCAGGAAAGAACACATGCCAGGCTGCTCTGTTCTTCTCTGGATGTCTGGGAGCACTCTGACCTTGTGCCTGGGTGCCACAGCTAGTCTGGTATGAAGTAGAGCAGTGTACAGTGTGGCTGAGGGGTGTTACAGCTCCCCTTGACAAAAATGAGCCTTGATGGTAGAAGGCACAGTACCCACCAGAGTTCATTTCTTTACCTCTAGATTTGAGCTCAGCTCCTAATGCTCACCTGAAATTTGTCCTCATTGTCAAAAGGATACCAACTAAGCAGTCAGTGTCTCTCTCCTGTTCCTTAGCAGGTGAATAATGTTGCTTTTTTCCCCCTTTTTTCTTTAAAGAACATTCGAAAGTATTTGCTGACTGAAGCAAAAGAGAAGAATCGCCCCGAGTTCCTTCAGGGTTGGCAGACTGCTGTGACAAAGGTAAATGACAGCATTTTGAGCCCTGGGGTCTGACTTGGGGAGATTTCATGAAGCTGCTTGTAAATTCATATATTTGTACAAGTAGTAAATGGGTTTATGCTGCCCACATGGAGGTTGCTGGGAGAGATGCAGGTACTTACACATGGGAATTCCAACTCTGTTGCTCATTCAGCTCCCACCAGGGCATTAGCACTTTCTGCAAGTGACTTGATGATCTGAGCCTTTCTCTGGACTATTAACTGTGTGCACAGCAAAACCTGCAGCTGGTGTCCATATTGACACAAGGTCGAGTACTGAATGAGCTGGACACTCAGCTGTTCCCCTTCTCCTGAAAGGGCTGTTCTGAATGGATGGGCTTTGGTGAGGGAGGGAACAGGCTGGTGTTGCTGCTGCTGCTGCTATTTTATGTTTGCTATGGATAGAGGGCTTTGGTCTCCAGGGCTGTTTGTGGCACATTGTGTTTGATCACAAGTAAACAAAGTCTGGCAACAATAAAAGGCAATAACTTGTGTGTAGTGTAAATGAGGGAATATGTAATTTGTGTAGCCATCCCATAATGGCTCCGAAGATATAAAACAGGTCATTGCACACTAGACATACTTCCAACAGCTCCCTCCTTGCACAGGTTTATTTTTAGATGCAGATACAATGATGAAATGATTCCTCTCTACACTCATGCACAACCTGTGCAGTCAGTTCATCCTCCTGCATTCTGTGAGGCAGAAGATCTGGGAGTTGAGAAAAAACAATTACTTTGGCTTTTCAAGTGCCAGAGACGTAATAGCACTAGTGATTGGGACTTTTAAGCTCTNTCTCCCAAGATTCCTGTTTTTAAGCGGTGTCCCAGAGGGTGTACCCCTTTTACCTGATTGGCCAGCTTAGCTGTTAGTTCCAAAATGGATTAACAATTGTTTTTTTCCTACTATTTATGCTAAACCAATACATATGGATAGAGGGCTTTGGTCTCCAGGGCTGTTTGTGGCACATTGTGTTTGATCACAAGTAAACAAAGTCTGGCAACAATAAAAGGCAATAACTTGTGTGTAGTGTAAATGAGGGAATATGTAATTTGTGTAGCCATCCCATAATGGCTCCGAAGATATAAAACAGGTCATTGCACACTAGACATACTTCCAACAGCTCCCTCCTTGCACAGGTTTATTTTTAGATGCGGATACAATGATGAAATGATTCCTCTCTACACTCATGCACAACCTGTGCAGTCAGTTCATCCTCCTGCATTCTGTGAGGCAGAAGATCTGGGAGTTGAGAAAAAACAATTACTTTGGCTTTTCAAGTGCCAGAGACGTAATAGCACTAGTGATTGGGACTTTTAAGCTCTGCATATCAAAATTGAGCATGTTTGAGGAAATAATGAAGGTTGAAAGTTATCATTTGAGACTGCCTTGCTCAGTCCTGTTTCCTAGTGATGAACCGTTTGTCATGTTCTCTGAAACCCTTTGGTGTGACTGGGGGAGGAAAGCCACTGCTGGTAGCATGGATGCTGAGAGTAATCTTCCTCTAGGCCTGTGTGACTTTGCTGATATAGTTTTGTCCTGTGTAAAGTAGATAATGCTGTACAAACATTTATTTAAACTAATTGAGAAGCTGTTCTGTGCAGGTCACTAAAAGAAAATAAACTTGAAAGAAAGACTTGTAATTTATTTTCTGTCCTACACTATATATTTTTCTAAATATTAGGTGTTATTCTAACAAGATGTTGAGTGTCACCTTGCAAAGTTTGTGTGAGAACAAGTAATTACAACTCCAGTTTCTGGTGCTGCAGAACAGCTAGCTCTGAGCATGAGACAAACTGATCCTTATGCTGAAATCTCCTTTTGAACTTTAAACAGGAGTTAGAGAACGAAAGGATAAGTAAAAGGATAAGGATCTGACATGTCTCTGGTTGTTTCTTTTTCTTTCAGTGCATTCCACAACAGAAAAATGACAGTGACTGTGGGGTTTTTGTGCTCCAGGTAAGAGTATTGCTTTTTAAAAATCAGTGGCCTGTATTGTTCATGTAGTAAATGTCCTTCTTTCAACCAAGCCTTTTCCTTTTCCCCAGTACTGCAAGTGCCTCGCCTTAGACCAGCCTTTTCAGTTCTCCCAGGAAGATATGCCCCGAGTGAGAAAAAGGATTTACAAGGAGCTGTGTGAACGCCAGCTAATAGACTAATAAAATGCAGCCAACCTAATTTCTCTGGCATTTCTGACAAGTTGCAGCTGGTGTTTGTGTACTTGAATTTCGGAAAACTTCCATGGATTTTGAGCGATTCTCAGCTGAGTGGTGTGGCCACTGTTGTTACCTCAATCTTTTGCAAAGTTCTTTAATTGGCAGAACATAACAGAGCTGCCATAGAGTATTCCTAATGTCAGTTTGGTTCTCTTATGTTCTTTCCTGTATTTAATATTTATTATTTCAGCATGCATATAGGCAAAGCATGCAACTAAAACCATGAAACAGTAGATTTGGGGCACCTTTGAGGTGTAACTAGAAATGACAAATACAGGTGAATTTGTCTGGAAAAATAAAGATGCATGATATGTTTTCTGATGCAATAATGCTTTGAATGTATCAAAAAAAAAATCAATGCCATAAAAAGAACAGCTAGAACCTATTTGATAGTTCCATTGTCCCTGTTGTGGGTGTGTTATTCTGAATACCACATTTTAGGGTGGCTAAACTCATTACGGTTTTAATTTGTGAAGACCCCTTTTTCAAATAGTTGAAGTTGTTAATAAAGTTTGTTCTGTTAGCATTTCTCTGGCTGTCATTATCAGCCTGTCCCTATAGATAAAAAGCAGCCTTTGCACAAATAAAGCTTCAGCACTTGTCTGTATAATAGAAAGTACAGAAGTGTTCAGTCAGTCAGATGGATGGTAAGTTCTAGATGCTGCAGAAGTCTCCATGATGTGTGTATTAAGGAGAATTATAAAGCTGGCCCTGAAGAGTCACAGCTTAGATAGTAAAATAAACTCCTTGGCTGTAACTGTTTACATCTCGGATGGCTTTGAGTCATTTCTCAGATCCACGATAGGCAGTGAAAATGTACCATTTCTCCCTTCAGCTGTCTTCAAAGCTTGTTGTCTTTAACTTCCCATTGGCTTTTGCTTTCGTTCAAATGTAAATTAATTAATTTCTGCTGCATCTGCTGTTTGATTGTCTCGACCATCCCTGGTTTTGTCCACATTCAGTAGCGCCGATGGGTCTGGTTGGGAGCTCCGGCGCTTGTGGTGGGTGCAGTGCAAACAGAGCGCGGTGATGTCATCCCACGAGCCCGGCCCTCAGCTTTGCAGGGTTGTTGTGCTGGGCAGAGGATGAGTGAGAGTGGTGGCTCTGCTGGGCTTTCACCTTGGTCTGTAAACTGTGACGTGCTCCTTGCTGAAGAGAGCTACTTCTGTTTGAAGAGATTGTTGTTTGGCACTGCTACACCAGCAAAGGTCTTTGCTGTGTTTTTCTGCCAGATACAGGAATGAGCCCAGAGGAAAAGTATTTTCATTGCTAAACATCATCTGCTGCACAGCTTCACTTTGTGTCCGTCCATAGCCCTGGCTTCTGATGGAGGAAAACCAGTTTGACTTCCCTGTCTTGCGAATTTATTCCAACTTGAGCTAAGCCAGGTGCAAATCCCTCCTAGATGACGGCAGGGAGAAGGGAGGGAGTGCCAAGCACAGTCAGGCCGAGAAGTGGAAGCACGTGCACGCTGTGCTGGAGAAGGAGTTCCTGCAGTATCCTTGCATGTTCCCACTTCCCCTTGTTGGCAGCTGGCAAGGACTGGCTTAATTTAGCAAGATAAGGAAAGCCTTAAGCACTTGGTTAGATAATTTAAACGAGGAACTTAATGAATCAGAAAGAACCTAAGACCCAGACAGGCAAGATACATCTGGCCATTGTATGGTGCAGAGCACCCCACAGCACATGGTTTATTTGTGTTTCCCTGAGGTGTAACTGACAGGTGAGTCAGTCTTGGGGTGAGTGTTTGTGAGCAGTGGAGGGTGATTTCTGTGAAAATTGAAACTTGGAATGTAGTTTCTTCTGTGGGGTAGAACATACAAGTCAGTGCTGCCATTCTCATCTTCTCTATGCACTGGTGTCACATGAACGGTTCCAATGCTTATGTGGTGGGACAACTGATCCAGGCCACAATTAACCCCATGGACAGTTCCTCAGTATAACTTGCTACTAAATGTATATCCTGGTATGAAGGAATACGCAGAATTGGGTGGCCAGGAAGAGATGGGGAGGTGGTGCCACTTTGCGTGCGTGCAAGCAAGGCTTTTATGTTCAAGTAAGAGTCTTGCCAGAAAGGGAGCGGAACGAAAAGAGAACTGCATGAGCAAATTGCTTGTATTTTCAGAACATGGGCAATTTGGTAAGGAAGTTTGAAAGGTGTCCCGGGAAACTACCAGCCTGGGAGTCTCAATGCCTCAAAGAAAGACGCTTATTTTTTTTGTGCAAGTTGCCTTGTTGATGGATATTTTTCATTGCATGGGAATGTGCTGGAACATTGCACTACAGACAGTTGTTTTCCAAGGCTTGGTGCCTACTACAGATTGGTAGGCATCCATCTTGCTCTTTATGAGAGATTGTGAGTAGTCTTTAATCACGATCCCCTTATCAACAGCATCAGCCAAAGCACAGGATTTCTGTGAACTGTATGTTGAACGTGGGTGCTTTGAAGCAAGTGCATGTGTGTCCCAGATCGTTTGAAGGGAGGGGGCTTGCATTTGAATCTGCTGCCCTGTGAACTGGGGAACAGGGTGGGGAAACATGCATGTTGGAAAGTACTTCTTATGTGCTTTCTTGTCATCTAGAGGTTTCCTGACAAGTGTTCTAGTTGGTTATGGGGCAGCACAGAGGAGTTGCACTTGAGTCTCCAGCTGTGAACACACCAGTGAAGGGCCTCTGAAAAAAAACGGAGGGGAAATTGAAAACAGATCTAATGTAAGCAAAGTATGTTGGTGCAGTGTTGAAATTAATCACAGGCAGTCAGAATCTCGAGCTCTGTAATGGTGTATCCTGTGAAACTGGACTAATTAACTCCTCCTTGAGAATGTCTTTGATGCCTTAAAGGAGATGGACTTCATAATCTGTAGTCATTTTACTAGTTCTTAAAACATTCAGAGCTATGTAGAGTGTTTTTATTATGAGAGGCACATTTATGTGGATGTAGTTATGGCTGTTAGCAATTCCATTAATGCGATCTTCAGATTTTCATAAATCACTCTGAACTGGTTTGGCGGATGCTTAAATTTCATGACTTGTTCCAAAGAGATTGTCTCGCTGTGCTGATTTATACAAATAGTCCCAGAACTGGTGAAGCCTCTGCCTTGTGCGTGACAAATTTAAGCTACCTGAGTTGTAATAAACCTTAAACAGAATTGAAAATGAATTATCAGTTTCCATTTCGTTTGCTTTAATCTATAGTTTTAAATGACTGTGCCCCTGATACAAATCAATAAATGCAGAGTGTGGCCTTGATTCTGCAAGGTGAGTGGAGAAATGCCTATTGCTGAGCTGCCAGTACTTGCAGAACGCAGGCTGGGCCTTTGTGCTGTCTAATATGCAGTTGTTCTGTTCTCACCTGGCTCTCTTGAGTGTGAAGGTGATATTTTAAATGTTTCACATGCACTGATCACCGAGCTCGATAGGCTTGCACAGAGCTGCTGGCTTGTGTTGAATCCCCAGCATAATGCTTAACCTACCTTTACTTTCTCAGAGTTTTGATTGGCGTTATCTCCTGTAGCATTTACTCCATTCAACGTGAAAATTTAAGCCTTGGGAAGTGCTGCAGCGTTAACTCCACTGAGCCATCACTGTGTGCTGTGGGTATGCTCTTGCGTTGAATGAAGCCCATGTTCCTGTGAAGTAATAAAATTGAGTTTTACCATAAACCCTATTTTCTTTCAGCGGTTTGGTTTCATTTTAATTTTGAAAGCAACCGATGTGATGTTTGAGGGAATGTTTGTAGCAGCTTGTTTTGGGATCTGTGTTATTAGGAGAAGCCTCTCCAGCTGATTAGTTCAATATCTCTGAGCTGAACACTAATGATGCTCTCTGTCTCGCAGTGATGCAACTTACTGTGGTTTAAGCTCTGACAACATACAAGATTGGAGATGTCACCCACTGCATAAATAGGGGTGGAAATCTTGCATTAGACACTTTCTTCTAAGGTGGCATTTAAAAAACACAAATCTGTCAACACAACATGTAGAACTTAAATTGCTTTTCTAGATCAAACTACACTAATGCCCTTCCTGTATTGCTTGTGGATTTAGCTGTGTAACTATAGAGTTAAATCTAGTCTTTGCCACATATTACAAAGCTTTACAGCTTGTGAATTTGTGATAATGGTGAGAATGAAGGCTTAGCAAATGACTCTTTAAGCTATTAATCATGAGACTGGCAACATCATTGTCTTTATTACATTCATAATTTAAAAATCCTATCATGGAGGAGGAAACATGGATGCTTGTTAAATATATTGTTCAGTGGAAAGTACTAAGAAATCAGATCATTAAAGTACAGAATCATAAGAGACACTAGAGCCTTGCCAGGAACAATAATTACTATTTATATGTAGTAGGCACTGGGAGGGAAAAAGATGAGTCTGGTTTGCTTATGGCTGAACTTAATGGGTTTTATGAGTAACCAGCTAGAAGGATTTGGGGATTGAATTTCATTTCAGAGTATGTAATATTACAAACTATAGAGCTAAAAACTGTTGTAAACAGAGTGAAATGTCTCAAGAAATCAACTGGTTTGTTTTCTCTCAACACAAGTAAGCAGAACATGTGCGAAGCAGCTCCAGCTCCTGCCTGAAATTCTGATGAGTTCTTAATTCTTGGGTTTAATTTCAGTATTGCTGGTAACTCATCCCCCCTGACCTGGCATCTCCACTAATCTAAACAGTAAGGTTACCTAGGACCCTTCATAGGCAACTTTGGGAAGTGGCTGGGAGGAGGAGGATCAAAAATCCATTGGGGAATCTGTTTGTACCACCTTGTGATAAATATTTTGTGGGAGGAAGAGCAAGGGAGAAACTGAGCTTTAAAAAAGATGTATTTAACTGGATAATGTGGGTCAGGTCATGTTTATGGTACGTATAGAACTTGATGCAGACAAGGAGCCATCTTGTTTATCGAAACCTTTGAGATGAGTGGGAGAGAAATGCAGGGAAGAGATGGCTTCTGCAGGGATCATTGCTCTGCACAAAGTGACACTCTGTCTTGCTTCAAGCCCGTGCATTTTACATCAACTTAATGCAGGCAAGCAACTGCAGGAAAGGAAGAAATTCCCTCTGCAGTGTTCAGCTGAACATCACGTTTGTTTAGGGCAGTTGGGGCTTGACAATTTATCCTCAGCATCTCTTGACTGCTCCAGCCCATTGAAGAGCTGGCTGGCATTGCTGCTCCAGGCAAACACGGGGCTGCTCCAGGGGAAGGCACTCACAAATCCAATAGATTCCAGCTCACCTTTCAGGTCTGGCTTCTTTGGGGTTTCAGGTTTGGGGGGCATTGGTGTTCTTTGTTTTGTTTCTAAAGAAGTCTGAAGTACAGAGTTTTAGGGCAATTCCTTAATTAGTATATTCCCTTTTCATTCAGGAAACGTGGCTTAGGAGATCTGCTCTCAGTTTTGCATACTGAAATGCTTCTGTTTCACTATTAATGGGCAGAAAAGAGTCTTCAGGGCAGAATTTTTAACAGTTTTGGGGTTTGTCCTCCGGTGAATGGCTCTTCAGGTGAATGGTTTTTTTCCTTTAGAACATGAATATAGCTAAAATATTCTTAAGTAATGAAATGTAATGCCTTGAATTAATGGCCACTTAAAATTCTTGTAAGCAATTGGTTGTCCCCAGATGGGATGTCCTAGTCTTTAGAAGGGACTGGGAAGTATTTTGAGGGCATCAGTGCTACTTAGAAAACAGGGAGCATAAAGGTCCAGCTTCCAAATTCACCCTTTGATCATTTTACCCAAACAAACATCAGAAAGAGAGCATTTAAGTCCTGGTGCACTTCTTAGCAGGGCTGTCGCTCATGGGCTTTCCTGGGGCTGTCGGGGTTCCCTGGGTGCAGCCTGAATCAGATGGATCTTCCCGGGGTCCTCTTTGGCCACCAGATGTCACACAAGGACCACCGGAACAGCATGTGCTGCTGTGCTCCAGCTCCCAGCTCATGGGTTGACCAAGCCATGGTGTCTCCTGGTTGCGTGTCACTGCCACGTCGGTGGTTGTCTTCTCACACGTTCCTCAGCAATGTCTGCACTGCACTTGCAGAAAGAATGTGTGCGTTAAACCAACCCCCCCAGCACCACCTTCCACCCACCACCAAATCCACTGAAAATCCCTCTGTATCAAACATGTGAGTGTTTGGCTCCAGTGGAATTACTCCAGAGTCCCATCAATTTTACAAATTGGCCGAAACATTTTTTAGTGGAGAAGCCTTGCATACCAGAGGTCTTTAGTCTGATCAAACTGCTGCCCTACCATAGATCATGACTGTTATTTTTATAACTCTGTATTACCGTGGCAAATGTTGGGAGGGGGGAGAAACCACATCAGTAGCAACTTCTGTCTGATTTGTGGTCATATGCTTATAACTTGACATGGTTTTGCAAATAACTAAACAAAACCAGGAATTCGTTTAGGGGGAGAAAAAAACCCTACCCAAAACTGAAAAAAAAAACCAAAAATGACTGCATCAAATATCTTGTATGAAGAGTCTGAATTGCTCACAATTTGGATCTTTTAATGGAAAATGGTTCAGCGCAGGAATGGGAACTGGTTGCCCTCTGTTAGTGAGTTGGGTCTGTGCTGTGGCTGTCAACCACTGCCAAACACTGTGACAGCCTCTGGGCCATGCATTTTCTTGATTTTTTATTTAATTGCTGGTGTCTGCTCAGGCTTTATTTTAAATTTAGTAACATTCAGTGCTCACTTTTCTCTGCAATACCTTTATAAATTCCCATATAATCTGATCTCTAATTTTAAAACCATCTGTCATTTTTTGAGCTGTATATTTTCCAGCTTTAAAAGGTCCTGTTGAAGGAAAATTTAAATTCATAGCCTACTGAAAATGCATTTTTCTTTGAATTATTCATTGGTAAAATGTCTTTGTACTTGTGTTTGTGTCGCTGGTGAGTCGGGGGCAGATGTGGGGATGCCTGGATGGTCCTTGCACAGATGCCGTATCCAGTGCACTGCTCACCCCATGGCAGCAGTGGGACTTGCATCGACACCTCACCCGGGGACCAACCTTCAGAGAGGTGTCCCCTGTCTGTCACACGCCATCCTGTTCACTAGGTGGCATTGCTTCCCAGTCTAAAAGCTTCTAAATACTCCATTAATTATGCTAATCCCCGTGGTGGACCAAAAGTGAACTGCACTGCCGTGGCTTCACTCTTTTGTCCTTTTATTTTCCTTTGGGGATGGTATTTCTTGGGTTCAGTGACCTGCAGCATCCCCATCGCAGTTGTTGAAGTTGTGGGTCCAGGGAAGGCTTTGGCTTGGACAACTTCAGCGAGCCTGCTGGGACCACTCTGGAGGTGCATCCCTGGCTGTTGGTAGCCAGCTCCGTGATGCCAAGTCCACCAAAGTCATCATTGTCCTCAAGTTATTGACCTGGGTTATCACCTTTAGTAAAAAATGTCAATGTACTTGCTGTTCAGGGATGGGGAAGCCTTGCCTGTCCTAGAGTGGGAGTAAAGTATGCTGATGTGGGAATCCTTTCTGGCATCAGACCAGCCATGGGGGGCAGCAGGAGAGCAAGGTGTTCTGGAGGATAGCGAGCTGCTACTCATCACTTGGGTGTTTTGAGGGAGTTTTGTTCATCTCTTCTCCATGTACCCCTGTTATTTTATTTTACATTTTTGCCCTTCCTTGTCTTCTTCCTTTCCTTATCCCAAGTCCTAAGGGCTGAAACATAGTGGATTTAAGAATCATATCTGTTGCCAATGGGAATTAATTGCTGCCTTTTGCTTTAAAATGAGATGAATTTTGCTTTTATAGGCTCGTTTTAGTAGCAGGAGTACTTGATTGTCTGTGAGACACATCAGAAAGGCAAGGTGGCAAGGTCTCTGAGGTGCAGCTCTCACCTGCGTAGGTGTCAGGTCCTGGGTGTGTGAAATCACAGAACCTGTGAGGCTGAGAATGACCAGCCCCCCTGGGGGCAACTGATGCAGCTGAGAGCTGGGTGCTGCCCCTCGAGGGAGGGGGTCCTGCCACTTCCCAGCCCTGAATTCCAACAGTGCTTCCCAGCCTGCAGTGGTGATGCCCCTTTCCCTTTGCAAACCGTGGAGGTGCCACATCTGAGTTAAGACCTGCAGAAGCAGCTCCGTCCTGAGCCGGTCAGGGCAGGCGAGTCCCACGCTGGGCTCCACAACATCCTTGCTTTGCTCTCATGAAAGGACAAGACAAAGTAGTTTTTGAGCAAGACTTTTAATGAATAAGCAAGATAAAAATAAATGTAAATTGAAGATCCTGTTTCTCATGTATTTTATTAAAGACTACAGAGTTGTTCATTCTTGCTGTGTAGTATAATTGCTAAAACATGATTTGTAACCAAATATAGCTGCCTGCATTAAAAATGGCATTACTTCTTACTGGGGAGGATGATATGGTAAAGGAATGCTCATTTAAACAATTACATAGTTCAATTTTTGTATTCAAAACCTCAGCTTTTTTTCACTTTTTTAGAAGTGAACATAACCTTGAGATGTTTTTTAGCTTGAATTTTGTTGGACTGCACTTGAATGAAGAATGGTATGCAATTAAAATAAACAATATACTTTTAAAACTGGTTATATACAGAAATTAAACTTGTCAAACCATGTTTTGCATTTTGCAGTGACTGAGTACAAGATAATGAATGTGACAGATTCTGGTCACCACAGGACAATGCCTTTCATCGTCCAGGGCCTCTGCAGCCATGGAAAGCATTTCCAGAAGTCATTTATGAGAGAGCAAGGGTATATATTTACTGGTTTAGTACCTACAGTTTTTTTAAATGGTTTGTGTGGCTTTTTTTCCTCTGAAATTCTAGAATTCCTAGCTCTCACCCTTCCATGGCATGTTCAGATTTGCCAGGTGAGCAAGGATGGGAAGATTCATTCCCTGTTTTCCCAGTTCCATCTGAACTGGGCTGGGTGCAGACCAACTTGCCCTACACTTGGTAGCTGGACTGCAAACCAGTGGCATGAGGAGATGTGCTTTCCGTGTGACAAAATGCACAGATATTTACACTGCAGTAAATAAATCCAGCCTTTGTTCCAGTCTGAAGACTGACATGGTGTTCTAGTGTGGGACCCATGGCACTTAAGTAACCAAAGGGTAACCAAAGGGTTGCCTGTCTTCTGAAGGCAGGGTTGCTCCTTTCTGCGTTTGTAACCTGCTAAAAATCCCACATCCATCACTTGAAGTTGGCCTTTCTAAAATACCTGGTTGTGGACGATGTGAGAGCAGTCAAGGCTGTGCTATGCAAGGCTGGGGTCCCGAGGCCTCCTCATTCCTCTCTTGCCCTCAAAAGGTACAAATATTTACCGGCTCAAGCTCAGTGTTGGCTGGAAAGAGGATGTGTTGTGGCAGTCCTGGTGAGCAGGAAAATGCCTCTTCAAACCTCCTCTCTGCTGTTTCCCAGGGAATTCAAGAGCCAGTTGTATATCCACACCTTTCATTCCTAAGTACCCCTCTCATGAGAGCCAGATACAAACTGTTTCAGAGATGTCTTTAAAAATCAATAGTCCTGGAGAAAAGTAAACAACTTCCCTCTGATTTGAGATGATGTCTCTGGGGAGCATCATCAAAACCATCCTCAGCCCCACTCCCATGCCAGTTTTCATCTGGAGGAAAAGAACAGTTGTATTTAATTTTAAATGCTCTTAGGAGGTGATAACTTTTTTTAGAATTAGAATTAAAATCAGAATTTTTTTAGACTTGATAGGAAGTTTTGGATACTTTCAACCTTATCTAAACAAAAAAATTGATTTTTGGTTAGATGTCTCCAAAGCCACATTTCTGAAAGCTCATTCAACAGAATGCTTAAAGGTTTTATTTCTATCCCAAAGGTGGAAGAAAACAACTTCAAAATGTCAGAAATACTGTTACCTGATGAGCTCTATTTTTTGTAAGGTCAAGAAAAAATGATGGATTCAGTAACAAGTGTTTCTACTGTTACCTTTTAAAATATATATGTGATGCTCAAGCTCATAAGCGAAGCCTTTCAGAAGCAAAAAAATAGCAGTGTAAAGCCAGAGTCCTTGGTCTGTCCCTCCTTGTTTCTCCTGAAATCGATTTTTGTTTTAAGTTCTTCTGCTGTAAATAATTTTAATGAAAAGGAGAAAATTGCTAGGTGTAGTTTCTCATCTGGAATATATAGGCTTAGATGGTTTCTTGAAATACAGAAGACAGGTGAACAGAGCTCTAAATGCCCTGGAGAAAGAGTGCCCAACCCTTTAAAAAGAAAATAATAATTTAAAAAAAAAATAGTTGTTATGCCACAGTAGACTGACCTGGTGCCATTCTATGTGAATGAAAGGGCTGGGGCTGTGGGTGCAGCCCTGGCACAGCCAGGGGGTACCCGGGTGTGTGATGGAGCTGCCCCTGTGCCCTGGACACGTTGCAGGGCCAGAGCCCTTTCTCACAACCCTTGAAGCAGAGGCAAGAGCAGCTGAGGAGCCTCATCCGCCCCACGTCATTTTCTTGAAACCATGGTCCCAAGAGATGGGGAAGCATGTGTTGGTGGGGGCAGGGGGGACAAAGGGGATTTGAGCAAGGTCATGATCCATCCCATGATGGCTCCATGGGGTGCATGATTGCACTTGCTCTGTGCTCCTCATTTCTCTCTTTTATCCAGCTCTGAAAAACATATACCAGTTTGAAGGAAAAAGAGAGGAAACACTTGAGGTAGGAAGGGACCACCTGGGTCCCGGCCCATCTCTTTCCCAAGAGAAGGTTGCATGCAGGAACAAGTGTCTACAGAGTTTCATGCTCTCAAAAGCTCGTTGTGCCCTTGGTCTTTACTGCTGGGAGATCCTCTGAGGTGGTGGGTCAAAATTTAGCTTGTGTCTCGTCCCACTCCCCCACACCTTTATCAGGGTCCCACAGAGCATCCTCACCCTCCTGTGCCTCCACGCCAGTGCGTCAGGGGCTGGTCCCAGCTCCCAGCCCATGTCATTCCCCCCAGACACCGGAATCGCCCTGCCGTGGTCCTGTCCCTGGTCACCTCGGTGTGGTTCTGTCCCCTCAGCACTGTCCGGCTGTGCTGATGAGCCTCTTCCTGTCCCTGCCTGTGCCTCTGCCATCAGCAGTGACCGTCCCCAGGGCAGCACGGCGGGGAGCAGGAACCTCTTTGCTGACACCAGCGGGCGTTCCAGGGGGTCCGTAATGCTTTGCAGACAATTTTCACTCTGTTATTGTTTTAAACTTCATGTTAGCCATTCCTGCTTCCCAGGTTTCCACGTGTTTCAAATTATTTTCCCCAGAGGCATCGACAGCATTTTTCCAAATTGAATCTCATTTATTTTCTACCCAGGTTCCCAATCTCTCTGGGGCCCTTTGTATTATTTCTCAGTCCGCACTGCCATGAACAATATATCCTAATTTAGTATCATCTGTGAATTATATTACCATGCCCTTTAGTTCTTCTTCTATTTAATGAAGATATTTCCAAGAAAAAAAAAATCTAAACTACATTTTATTAAAATAAGAAGGTAGAGTCTTAAAAACTCCTTTGTGGGTTTCTAGTATGAATTCTAAATCTTTTGCAAAGGAATCTTCAGCGTTTTGAAGAGAAATTAAAATCTTCCAAATACCAAAGTTCATAGGTATAAAAATTAATCAGTTTTTCAATTAGCTGAGACCTCTGTGTAGCACGGTCTGCATAGTGCACTTTCCCTGACATAGACACTATCTATGTACTTGCAGCAGATTTTTTTTAAACCAGCACCAAACATATGTTTCAATTCCTCCATAAATTTGTTCCCTTTCCCTTCCTGACCTTTTCAGGTTTGCTCTATGTGGCTGTTCTAGCTAACATGTACACTGTCAGGAATGGTGCTGAAGCAGCATATTTTAATGCAAACTAGGCAGGCTTATTCATAGGAAGTGATTTTCAAATTCAGAATCATGAATATTTGCACTGTAAGGTTGATTGTGTTATAGCTTTTTATTTATAAGCTAAGAAGTGCTGCCTGTTGGTGCCTGACTGGGAGAGCAGCACGCCTGTGTTGTGGGGAATGCACTGTGCTATGGGAGCTGCATGTCCCATCAACACAGCTCAGATTTCCAGCCCTGGATAAGGAAATAGCACTGGCAGCAGGCAGTTTGCAGGAGATTCATATCCTAAAATATTCGCTGCATAATTCCTAGCAATGGGCAATTTCATGAAGACTATGATCTGCTTGTGAAGAGAAATAAGATGTAAATGGGATTAATAAATTGTTCTCTGCAAACAGTTTGCTGGCTCCAGAGGGCTTTTCTCTTTGAGAAGTGCTGGGGTCTTTGGTCCTCTGTGGATTGGAGGTTTGACCCGGCGTGCAAACCAGTGCTGGGGGAGGCTTCTGAAACACCTCAAGCTTTGGCATGTTCTGGCTGTACTGACCCATCCCACTCTGCCTCTGGCTCCTGCTCTCCGGGCACTTTCCCCCCTCAGCTGGAGATCACGACGTTGGGCAGGGCTACGGATGCTGCCAGAAAAAATCGTTCTCTGTTTTATCCTCGAGAACGTGTGGGCTAATCGGGGTGGGTAGTGCTGTCTCCCCTGCCCTCGGGAGTGAGGAGGGCTGGTGCTGGAGCTTGGAAACGTCGCAGTGTCAGTGCACAGGCTGAGCTGCCTGCCTGTCCCTGTCCCCTTTGGGTTGCTGTTACTTGTTTTGGCGTTAAAAAATGAGCCTTGTTCTCTGCAGGTGCGGGGACTTCCCCAGGGATGAGGAATCCCCGAGCTCCGGGGGCTGTGCCTCCGACATCGCTGCCCCCACCGAGGGGGATGCTCCGGGTGGAGCCGCCGGCTCGCTGCCACGCAGCAGCTGTAGGAAATTAGAGGAGCCTTGGGGCTATTCTGGGAAACACTGAGGGAGATTCCCGAGGTTTCCAGAGCAGAAAACTGGCTCAGAACTGCCTGCCTCCATGCCAGGCAGGGATGACGTAGAGCTGGGCACGGAGCCCCGCAGAGAAGGATGTTTGATTGACAAATCAATGGGATCCTGCACTCCTGCAGGAGTGATGCAGCGTCAGGGATCATCAAGAGGGGTGTCAGAGGGCCTGGCCCTGTGCTTGTGGACTGCTCAGCAGGCTCCAGCTGAGATCCACATCCCTTGTATGGTGCAGCAGGCTCCCTCAGGACAGCTGGCATGCCCCTCACGTGGCACTGTGTGTGGGGCCCATGGCTGATATGGGACAGGGGGTGTAGGATATCACCTGCCTGTCCTCTGGGTCAGAGAGAAGATGCTTGTTGCATTTTCTTGAGGGGTCCAAAGGTAGTAAAAGTAAAATCTTGCCCTTTTCACCATCACTTCGTGTAAACTTCAGCCCTCAGGACTCTTCCATCTCTGATGCTGACTGTTGCCTGTGGAGAGGTGCCCAGCTTTAGAAAATAGTGATGTCCCTTGTGGACAGGGACATGGTGCCCTCTGATTTCACCTGAGCAGATGAGAGCACAATTGCTCATCCCTCATGCCAATCCCATGGAGCAAAAACCTTGCCAAAAGAGGGACTAAAAACCACATGCGCAGCGCTGATGTTTGCACTGTGTCTTCCACATAATCACATATGGGTGTGGACAGCACCGGGTCCAGACACCTCCTTGGTAACTTCAGGTCTGGTGAAGCTGTGCCTCCTTAGCTCTACATGAAAGCCACCTTTCGTTTCCAAAGCCACCTTCCCTTTAGGTCCTGGTCATGATAGGAAGCTCCAGCTCGGTGGGCAGCGCTGTGTTACTCAAGCAACTGTTCAGAGAGTGGCGTGTCCTTGGGGACAGTGGTGCCTTTATCCCAGGGGACACACCCAGACCTGTGCACCCCTCTGTGCCATAGGCCAAATACCAAGTTCTCCGACTGAGCACCCCTCCTCCCCTTTATCAATAATTTTAATCGTTTTAATAATGTCCCCTCGCACGGATAGGATTACGATTAGAAAATGTCAGAGCCTTGTTATCATCTAATTAGAGTCACATTTCAGCAGAATAGAAAGGAATATCTTCAAGCACTGCCTTGTGCAGTGAAATGGGAAGAAAGTGATGATTTAAACCAGCTGCGGGCCGGGCCCGGCTGCAGTCCCGGCTGGGACGCGGGGCATGGCGCAGGACGTGGCAATGGGCCCTGGTCAGAGCCCTCTGTGCAATCAGTGCAAACTGCTCCCAGATCACTTTCGCAAAGCAAAAAACTCCGGCACAGTCCAGTAAAAACAATCAGGCTGTCAAGTTTGCCGGCTAACAGCTGAGGGGGTCAGAGCAGCAACACAACACAAACCAAAATAAACACCACCTCACTCTGCCAAAAAGCCTTTATCACTCTTCTGGGAGAGAAGGAGGCACTTTCAGATGGCTTTAACTTTTCCCTTTTTTTGGTTGTTTGTTATTGTATGCTTAAATGTGAGCTGAGAGTTAGGATCTCTTTCCGCCCTTCCCCTAATGCCATTAAGGCAGGCCGAGGTACTCATAGGAGAGCCTCTTTGTTTGCCTTTTGCAGGAGAAGGTTGGAAAGGCAGAGGGGAGAGTGGGTGTGCTTAACCCCATGGAAGGTGCCTGGGGGTTTGCTTTGGCTTAGCTCATCCTTGGGCCTTTGCAGCACAGCATCCCATTTGGGGAGGAGTTTGAATGGCCACAGGGAGGGACAGGGCTCTGCCATGATGCTGGAATATCCATGTCGGTGTGGGATTTGCAGTGACACTGTGCCTGGTGGAGGGGAGTCCCTCCCCCTGAGGGCTGCAGCAACACACGAGTGATACTGTGCAATGTTAGGGCACAAATAAGCAAGTGCCACAAGTGCCATGGCTGCAGGGAGAGTGATGCATGCCTTGCCACTCAGTCCCTCCACGCAGAGCCCCTTTGGCTGCCCTCCCACTGGGATGTGTCTGTCAGTCTGCCCAGGGAGCTCATGTCTGGTAGCTGAGCAGGGGAGCCAGCAGGGACCTGGAAAACTCAAGCCTTCTGCAGCTGCTGTGAGCCTGAGCTGGGGATTGTGGTCCTGCTGTCATCCCAGTGGGACAAACAGAACTGGCTGTGCTTGGCCAGATCACAGGGTGGGGGAAAAAAAATGGAGCATTTCTCTCCAAAGTAATGTCTGCTTGGGCCTCACCCCATTCTTTAGGGACAGAACCATAGATTCACAGAATTTTTGGAAAGGAATATCTTCAAGCACTGCCTTGTGCAGTGAAATGGGAAGAACCTCCAAGTTCATCAAGCCCAACCAAACCCAAGGGATGCACCCATTGAAGCCGCATTACAGTGCTTGGCTCTGGGGAAACAGCGATGGTTCCCCCATGGGTTTAGCAACATGAATGCCTCCAAGGGTCTGGGGTTAACCACATTCCTTAGGGCCAAAAGGGTCTTTCCCCTGTGATTCCTGCCTTCAGGAGCCGGCCGAAGGAGCAGGAGGACTGTGGCCACCTGCTGTTGTGGTGCTTGCCTGAGGCTGGCCCACCTTAAACCAGCACTTTGTGCTGGGAACTCCTGCTGTGCAGGGGGGGCAGACCCCAGCACTGACCATCCCCACACAGTAAATAACCACAGTAAAAATAGCTATCACTTAAATAGCACTTTACATCCTCAGGATGCTGTAAAACCCCAACTACTTAATCACAAGCCACTCTCTTGATGTTTAGAGTGAACTGATATTTTTGGTCTTGGAGGAGAATGCATTTTCGGGTGCCAAGAGCTACAGTGGGCTGTGTCAGCAGCTCCACCGGGAGCAGGACAGGGCCACAGCAGAGGCAATTAAAGCTCAGGTGTTACACCAGCACATGGGAGTGACCCAGCCCATAGCAGGGCCAGGTTCTGAGCCAGCACCCAGCACTGAGCCCTGCCTCCCTCTGCCACTGCTCTGCAGCCGCCTACAAAACTCCTGACATTTGGGGATTTGCTATATTTAAACGGGCAGACAGTTTAGCGCTGGCCAGGAACCCACCTCTGACAGTGATGGCTATTGAGAGTGGCACTGGGCTGCCCCCGCTGTGCTGGGGGCCAGCAGTGCCATTTCTCCCAGGCAGAGCTCCCCCTTCCCAATTAGGGGTGCTGCTAATTTTAAACAAGCTGCTGCCACCAAGCAGGAGCACTTAAAATATCATCCAGCCAAAGTGCCTGTGGTGAGAGCTGAGGGTTGAGTGTGAAGTGGAATCTCTGGTCGCTGATATTTCAGGGCAGGGAGAGCTCTGTACCCCTCTGCCTGCTGGACTGGGCAGGTTTGGGAGAGGAGGATTTTCCTTGGATCAATGGTTTCCAGAACTTGGGGAGGGAAAGGGAGGTTTTTTTAATCAAAGTGGAAACCAGCTCTGATTTCATTTTATAATTTGCGAAAATGTTTAATTTGACCTGATGCAAAATGTTGCATTTCATTTTGCATTTTAATTAATTTTGTGATCTTCTAATTAGACTAATTTCAGAGAAAAAAAAAGTGTTTCTCTCAAAACTGGAAGTCAGAAGATTTTGAAGATCATTTCTGCCTCTAAAATGCTGCTTAAAAGCGTCAGAGACTCTTTCTAGAAATGCAGGTTAATTCCTGCCTTTGAAGAGTTTACGAATGTCATGGGAGTTAAACCTAAGGAGTGATTTTAAAAAGGATCCTTGCTCCTCGGAAAGTGAGCACTGCTGCCTGTGATCCTGGGATGAAAGGGGAGAGGGTCTCTTCTCAGACCTTTCCTGCTCCTGAAAAAATTCAGAGCACTTGTGGGTGTAGAGGGAGGTGGAGCCCATCTCTGGCCAAGGGCCTCATGACTTTAGGAAACCACAGCAATGGCAAAATCTCATACTGCCTGAGACACTGCTGATAAAGGAGCACAGCAAAGGACCAGGGATGGAGCCTCTTGGGATATTTCCCACTGAAGAGGCTTTTGTTCCCCCATGTTGTTTAGCTGCTGCAGTGGGCAGGTTGAGGATGAGTCCACCTGCAGAGCCTTCAGCTCAGTAGCCAGAGGGCTGAGCCTCCACCAGGTCCAGCTTCAAGCCCTGCTGGCACTGTGAGTTATCTAAGGTGATTTGACATTGCTCAGGTCTTAGTTTTGCTTTAATGCATCACTTTTTCCAGTCAATTAACAAAATAGAATTGTGGATTTTAAAATACATACACGTTTATAAAGTATTATGGCCAGTAAATCCTAGTCTGAGGTCCCATGGGTTTCCTCAAGCTATATCGGCAGACCTAAGCTCAATGTATACCCATGTGTAGAGGCAACAAAAAAAATTCTTTAGAGAAAAGTGTTAAAAATGCCAATGGATGGCTGTAGCTGCAGCAGGGGCTCAGGGGACAGGTGCTCAGCTGCTGCTCTGCCGCTGCCCCTCATCACTCCAGTGATACCAGTACCTGTATGAAGGAGACCTTCAGACCACACTGAGCCTTAAATTATGAACTTGCTTGTCTGCTGACTGTCAGTAGGGCTTGGGCACAGCAGGCCTTCTCCAAAAGAGTCCTCTGCCCTGTAGAGCTAAGTATGTGTCACCCTGGAATATTGTTCCCTGCTCAATGCTCCACCAAGGCAGCTTCAGCCCCCTCCAGGTGCTCCTGAACCTGTGGTGGGTCTCATCTCCTCAGTCTGCAGGGACCAGTGCATCCACCTGCCTCATGCTGATGTAGAGGAACAGGCTCACATAGGTGCAGCCAGATACAACCTCCAACTCCACCATAGCCATAGGTCCCATGTAAAAACCTGCAGGTGATGGGACAAAGGTGCCATCCTAGGGCAGAAGGACCCCTGGCTGATGCTGATCCCATAAAAAGAAGGGACGCTTTGGGAAATGAAAAATTGTTTGTGAATGTAGCACCCTCACCCTCGATGGAGGCTATCACAGAGCTGTTCCTTTTTCTAGAGCTCTGTTGGTGTTTCACCTCTATTAACTTCAATTTATAATTGGATTGCGGGTATCCATCCAGCTTTGTCCATTTTGGACACTTGGGAAGTGGACAATGGAGGAGCTGCCTGCTGTTGTATATCACTTTTTGTACATGATATTGAAAGGACAGAAGGTACCAGATACCTCAACTGCTTTTGGGAAATTCAGACTGCATTTTGGAAGGGCTGCATTAGCAGGAGGTAATTTTATGCAGCATGACGGGGGCACTCGAATAAACCCTGACCCTCGGTGGGCACCAAGTAGGGCTTTACTGAACATGTGTGCTCTTGGATTGACTCAGCTGGTGGTAATGTGTCTCCCTGTGCCACTGACCTGCTCTGAGCCACCCCCAGACCCTGTTCTCCATGTTGGTATTCCTGGGTCTATTTTCTCTGCTTGGTAATTAGAAGTCAGCACTCTGAGGCTGCAGAGCAAAACACTTTCCTTGAGATGGCATTTGCACTTGAAAGGCACAATGGCTGTTCCACGGACTTCACTACTTCACTAACTTCTGTGCAGTCTCCTGTACAGTCTCCTGGCTCCGTTCTCACAGTGCTTAATTTGGGGCTCCATGCTCTGATCTCAGTGACCTGCATCTGGCTCGAAGCCAGCCTTAATTGCCCTGTCTTGGGGTGGCTGGGAGAGCCATCCAACTCCAGCACAAATTACAGCACTCTGAGGACAGCTGCAATTTCTGTCCTGCTGCCCCCAGTTCCTGGGAACTCTCCTGGCAATCAGCAAATGATGTGACTCATGTTCAAAGAAGCCAGATCCACTCCAGCCTAGCATGATATTTTGATTAGTAAGAGGCTGGCATAAGAGCTGAGAGGTTCCTGTGTGTGTGACAGGCTGTGAGCATTATTCCCCCACTGCACCAGGCTCCTGCTCACTGCTGTAGCTTTGGGGAATGAGTAAGGACCAAGCTGGGGTGCACATCTGCACCTCACCTTCCCTGCGATGGGGTGAGGAGCTCCTGCTGGCCAGGCACCCTGGCAGGACACTCACAGCCCTGCTCTCCCTGCAGGTCTAGGCTTTGTCTCCTTGGGGCAGGTTTGGTGATGCAAGCAGAGCTTCGGTGGCAAAGCTGCATAGCCCAGTCCTGCCTGGCCCTTCCTTTCTTTGCATGAAAATTCTACAGCTGGAAGTCAGGCTTTGTTTGCCCAGAAACCCAGGCAGTTTGCAGGAGAGTGACTTAGCTCCCCTGATGTGTAGGTGAGATGGGAAATTGCAAATGCACACACCTATAAATGTGTGCGTGAGCTGGGACGTGCTCAGAAATGCTCACTTTTATCAGCTCTGCCTAGTTCTGGAGATGCCTGGTTAATTTATCAACTGAGAAGCTCCATCTCACTAAAAGTCTCATTTCCATATTCTTTCCAGATGGTCAAGATGCCACAGAGACAGTTTCTAAGTAAATAACTTGCTTCTTCATGCAACCCACCGCCAGCCTCCCAAGTAGCTGCCCCAGATGGCTGGAGCATCCGAGATGGTACCTGGGCTGTGAAAGAAAGTGCCGAGTGGCATGAATAATAGACACGGGGTGCCTGTGGCTTGGTCCAGCAAATTCTCTGTCTGCAGACCCGGGTCCAGCACAGGCAGGCAGTGCTTGGTGGCACTCAGGATGGGGATGCCCCATGGCTGGGCTGGGGTGCTGCAGTGCCGGCAGCGCCGAGCTGCTGCTCCTCACGCTTCTCTTTGCACCGCTGCCTGATCGCAAGTTAAAACCCAAAGGTTAAAAGCGTTTAATTATGCTGATGCTTTCCCAGCGGATTAAACAAGAGGATAAATAGACTACAGCATGTTATTTTGGATTTGATTTTGTTTTTTAAACAAGGGGAGGGAGGCGGGAGGCTGCAGTTCCCTGGCAGCTGTCACACGTTCCGCTTTTGATGGTGTCAGTTGTGTCTGTGAGGAGGTGTTTCTCTTGCCGCTGTCAGCATTTTCCGGGGGAGGCTGAATTCATTGATACAGTCTGTTTGCTGTCCACATATTCACAGTTCATGTGTTACATTTTACATAAAGTAAACTTAGCGAGGGGAAAACCTATTCTGCAATTCTTCAAAGCTAATGCACACTAAATATATTCTGACACTGACAGGTATTTCTTATTAAATAGCTCTGAACTGCAGTACCAGGTTTTGCTTAAGTGGCATTATTCTCCCTGAGCAAAGACAGTTCATTTATTAGTCATTCTAAAAACCAAATAACAAATATTATTCTCTAAGAAAACTAAACAAACCATTTAAAAGGGGCCTGTCTGAAATGATTAAAGTACAGTGTCTGAAAAGCAGCTGACATTTTAGTGCCAAAATACCATATGGAGGCTCAAGTGCTTTATTAACATCCTTTGACCTAAGCTGCAAAATCTCCCAACACCTTTGAGCGTGGCGGAGCTGCCTTCCTGCGTGCAAGGGAGAGCGCGGAGGCAAATCTTCCTGCCAGTTCTTCAGATGTCATTTTGGCACATGGAAAAGAGAGGTGCAATAATTGAGGGGTGGGATGCAAGCAGGTCTTTTTTTTGATTTCTGCCAGAGATACAGCGTAAAATAATTCAACAAAGCTGAAAGTGCAGGCTTTTCACTTACGCCATAAAAAATAAATATATAGTGTTTTTCTTTTTTTCTTACAGCTCTCTCTTTTTCTCCTAACTAAATATTTCCTTTCTTCCAAGCATCAGACAATATTTCTAGCTTTCAGGCGTGCAAAGTAAAAGAGCACGTGCACTGATATGTATTTATTTATGGTCTACATGGAGCTGCCTTTGTGTATCCCCAGCTCTGCTCTGAAGATTTCCTTCACAAGCAGGAAAACAATTTTGTGCTGCAGGTCAGACAGAATAACTGATATCACTGTTTACAGTTCTGCATTCACTGGAGAAGCTTATTAAGCCACAGCTGGGTAAGGAAAAGTCTGTTTATCCACACTGGGATGATAAAGCTGTGGGTAAGGGCTTACGTGGCTGCCACGCCAGGCGCTGGTGGGAAGGGCCCCGTGAGCACCAGGAGTCACTGGATGCCAGGAAGAGACACTCGCCAAAGGAGCTGCTTGGACAACCTGTTGTAACATCATTCACTCAATTGTTCTCAGCCTGTTCCACCCGTAAAATGCTTGGGATCTGACCTACTTTTTTTATTTTTTAAACAAATGTTTTCATTATTAATAAGAGTTCATCAGGTAGTGAGAGGAAATAAGTTTTAGCCTGAGGTCTGCTCACGAAACATCTCCTGTGAGCACATCCTTGCTGGCTCTGAAGCTGGGCAGCTTGACTTGGCAAGGATCAAAATAATATAAAATTTACGCAAAGAATTTAATAAAAAACCTGCAGATACTGAGCTGATGTATGTTATTAACTTGCTTCTCTGGGATTAGGTAGGTCTGGGTAAATGAGGAGATATTGGTCCAGGTTTGCTTTCTGCCGGTGTTGTCCTAGTGACAGGGGATTACGCGCCGCTGGGGATTAGCCTGATGACATGACATCGCCGGGGTAACGATGTACATGCTGATGTCACCGAAGGCATTTGGTCAGGTCCAGAGTTTCTGGCATGAGCTGATGATTCTTCCCCCCATTAGCATCCCGGGAATGCCCAGCCGAGCGGCACATCCCCAGCACTCTGTTGTGTCCATCGGGTCCTCTCCTGTCCCTGGCAGGGGCTGTGTGATCCCAGCAGTCGCTCCCTCCTTGCGGACAAGAGTGCACAAACAGCATTCTCACAGCTGGCACCAGCAAGAGCTGTACAGTAGTGGCAGCATTCGAAGTTCCTCTGTGGACACATGATATGGTTCAATAGGATGCTTTAAATAGCTCCTCTTTGGAGAGAGAGAGCGGGTCAGAGAGGCACAATGGCTGTGGCTCTGTGCAGCCATCGCCGAGTAATGAATGATAGGAGCGGCAGATGCGGTTTGTGCTTTCAAAGGCGCTTCTGCCGGCAGCCTGCGCTTGGGAAAATGAAAGCCGGGCTGTTCCTGCAGCTCACGGGGGGGGTGCAAGGCATCCACATGACGGCGGGAATAATTGGGATGTGGGGAGAAGCAGCAGAATGAGCGCGGGAGAGCAGCCTGTGCCCCGGCGGTGCTGCTGCCCTCCCGGCCCGGTGCCAGGCTCCCGGGCGGCTTTCCCGTACCGCGGCCGGGCGCTGGCTGCACGGGAACGGCGCCGGGGCAGCTGCAGCTCCCGCCGGTGCTGTGAGGGAGCGACTTCGTTAATCTGACATCCAGAGCAAATGTTGCTAATGAGGAGCCCAGGCTTTGGTAACCATGGCAATTCATGCTCCTGAAAATGTGAAACAAAGTCAGAGAAGGGGGCCAATCCTGCTCCCCTCTCCGCTCCAGTGCACTTTGTTTGCCAGGGATTGCCAGAGGAATACCGGGTCCAGCAGCAGCCAGGAGTGAGGAAAGCTGGAGAGCAGGAGCAGCCTGGGGGTCTCATCCACCCATCACAGGAGGAGCTTACTTTGCTTTCAAAACATTGCCCTCCCACTGCCCACTGGAGGCCAGGCTGAGCCCCACCAGCCTGGCACAGGGCAGAGGCTTCGCCTGGTGCCAGGATTGCTTTAGCTGTGCCTCCCGGGCTGGGAAAGGCAGCAGCACTGCCAGCACGTGCTGCATGGTCACCTCTGCCAAGCGGCAATTCACTGTCTCCTCCTCACACTATGTCTCTAGGGCCAGCTGGGTTCCCTATAAATTTTTATAGAAAATATAAAATGACATCTGGAAGCCTATGGCAGTCAGGCTCTCATTCTTCCTCTAAGCAGGGAAGAGCATTGCCCTTTCTTAATTTTTCATAAATCTTGTTGTCAAGCCCAGTGGAGAAAAAAAACTGGTAATTGGGTAATCCTGTCTGCTGTTCCAGCTGCAGAGCCGCCACCAGCTCCATACATTTTTGGAAAATAAACACAAATTCCAGCCTGTGCAATGGCCACAAAGCCATTTGCAGATACGGGAGCTAAATTGCAATGCGCTGAGCCTAAAGAAAAGCCTGGGTTAAGACCAAAAATATTTCCCAGGACAGGGCCAGTCTCAGTTCAGTGAGCAGCTGCACCCAGGTGCATCCCTGGGTGTCAGGACATCCCATACAGGTACCCTCAGAGGAACCGTAAATCCAGGCTTTGCCCATTCCCCCTGGGCAGCCAGGGATTGCTGTGCTGCTGGTACAGGAAGAGTAGGCAGAGAGAAGCGTTCCGGTTGATGAGGCCTTAGGGAAATCCACTGGTAAGCGAAAATCTCTAAAGCAAGGAGGGGTTTTGCCTTAATTAAACTGCAGTGGGACCACTGGTGCAGAAACCTGACAAAGCTTGGGGGATTATTTCAGCTCAGGAATGAGGGAGATGCCACAGAACCATCAAGTTAGTGGGAGACATCTGTCCAAGGCAGCAGCGAGTGCTGGTGGCCAGTGGTGGGGAGCACATGTGCTGCTGGGGAGTGGGGACACCCCAGTGGGGGACCAGGGCTGTCAGACAAGGCAGGAAAAGAAAAAAACCTGACAAATAGCAAAAAAATTGTAAAGCAACGAAAGCGACAACCCATGCAGGTTTGTAACCGGAGTAAAGCTTAGAAAGAAGATCGATTAGGAGCCAAAAACCCCAAAACCCCAAGGCTTTGGGGCAGCCAAAGTTTCCAGTGCTGCACGGGATGAGGCACAGCTGCTGGCTCTCCTGCTGTGGCCCCAGTGCCTTCCTCAGGAGCTGTCTCAAAGGCACCGGGAGCAGGGAGGGGTTTGTATGATGCCTGCAGAGATGTGCCCCCATGCCTGCAGGGAGGTCTCCCTCCCCAAAGGATGGCCCCTGTTTTCTCAGTTTTTTCCCTGCTTGCCCCATCTCCCTGCCAGCAGCACTCCTTGCTTTCTCTGCCCAGCACCCTTTGCAGGATCAGGCACATATTTCCCCATCTCTTTTGCCCCTCTAATCTCTCTCATGTTTATAAGCTTCAGGAGGCCAATTCTGGTGGAACAGCTTAGTTTTTTAAAAAATATTCTGCTTTTTGATGAAGTTAGGGTTTGAGAAGTCCTGGGAGACTGCCTCAAAGGAAGTATTAGGTTTATGTGCAGAACAAGGCAAAAAAAATAATAATTTCATTTTACTCTCTTTGGAGCAAGAATTGTCCCCTCTCTCCCCTTGACTCCCCTCCCTCCCCATAGCTGGGAAGAGAGAAAAAGCTCCTCTTGTTGCCGGTATGCATTCCCAGAGCCTGGGGTGTTATTCCTTGTAAGCATGGCACATCCTTGGACCTGCAGATGCTCCAGAATCTTTCAGGAACTGGTCCTAGTAAGTCACTGAAAGAGCTTCAGAGCCCAGGAGTGGTTCTCACCCCATGGTGGGGCTGCTCTGGCCCTTGCTCAGCTCCCCCCCGCAGTGGTTGTCCTTTAGGACTCCCACACCACCCCTGGTAACCCCTGCTCACCCTCTTTGGCTGCTGAGGTCAGGAGGTCCCTCCCACAAGCTGCTGTCTTTGCTGCTGTGTCGTACCATAATTGTTCCTTTCTGCATTTGGGTTTTGGGTTTTCTGGGGGTTTTTTTTGGAAAGGGGCGATTACTTTTCTCTATTTTGACCTTTTACTAATTTCCACCCATCAGATTGTCCTGGATCAACCACTAGCACCTCCCGCCAAGGTGAGATCTACCATTTTGTTCTGCTGAAGAAGGAACGGAGGAAGGTGAGGGGTCCCAAGTGAAGAATCAAAGTGAAGCATCAAAGCAGAGAAGGCATCAGGAAAAAAAACTCAGTTAGGAGGAAGAAGGCAGGGAGGGCAGGAAAGGAGACCTGGGCTTCAGCTGCAGCTCAGTAGGGCTGTTAGAGATGAAAGCTCCTTCCTGGGCTAGACACATCCTGTCCCACTGCTTGGCCAGAAAAACAGCAAGGCCCCCAAAAAGGCATCAGCAGAGCAGCCACCCACCCTGTTCACCTCTCGATGCTTCACCAACCATCTCACCCCGCTTACAGTGATGCTGTGCAGGGGCAGTTCTGGCATTACCTGCAAGGGCCTGGTAGCCACAACAATCAGTGTTGCCTGGGGGCTTCTGGCCATCGAGCCTGGGGTGCCCCCTTGCTGGGTGTGCAGGCGAGTGACCTGTGCCAGGGACAATGCCCCAGCCCAGGGCAGGGCTCCTGGGGCTGCTCTAAGTGTTCATCATGCTCTTGCTACCTGAGCACACATTTTGGCAAGACATTCAGCCTCCTCGTGACTCAGGGAGCTGACAACTCTCAAGTACATCCCAAGGATGAATAAAAAGCGACAGAACAGGTAGCAATTTCTGCAGTCAGCCAGAGTCTCTGTGAAGACGGTTTCAAAACTGTCTCGCTGTCTTAGTGGCCAGAGGATGCCTGTCACAGCCACTTGACCTGCAGGCAGATGGTTACTGTCTGTCTAACACTGTCTTTTGGGGCTTGATAGGCACTTCTAAAATGCAGATAGACAGTGAGCCCTCACTGGGGGAAGGGGGCAGTGCTTGGCAGCTGAATGCCAGCGTTAGGATGTGCAGGGCAGGTTGTTGAGGAGCATGGCACGTGTCTGTTATCAGGGGCCAGCCTGATAGCCCCCACCCATATTCACCCTGAGGCTGGCAGGGCAAGGTCAGAAGGGTTTGCAGAGCGGATGGAAGAGCAGAAGTGTCATGGGGCTGATGTCATCTCCCTGTGATGTCACCACTGTCTTCTTCAGAGGAGCACTTCCAGTGATAGCCGAGCTTCTGCAGTCTGTCTGCCAGCCTGGCACTCGCTCTGTACAGTGTAATCAAGCAAATATATTAATAGATTGGGAGCTGGGGCCTGAGCAATGTTCTCCTGTGACAGACAAATGCAGAGACAAAGCAGAGACTCCCTTCAGAAGTCCTGCAGGATGCTATTAGCGGGCACAAACTCTCATCCCATTAATGCCATTGCTGTTAGGCAACACCAAGTCATTTACATTTTAAACGAAGCTCCCGGACCAGCTCTAGTCCAGGATTAGCTCCAGGAAACCTGCAAGACTGTGTCTGCACGTGGGGAGCCTTGGGGTGTCTAGGAATACCCTGCAAGTGAAAACAAACATTGCAGGAGCTCAGTTTTTGTGCTGATTGCAAAGCCACGCCACAGAGGTGACATGGGACAGGAATAAGAGCATGGGGGATGCTGGCAGGGCTCATCTTTGCCAGGGTTTTTTCAAGGATAGTGGTGTTGGTCTAAGTTGATACTCCCTCATGGCCCACTAATGACCTAAATGTAGCCCATGGGGTGGCCAGCAGGGAAGGACTCTGCCAGCTGCCTTTGCAGGGACAACTCCTACACATCTGCATCACTTACAAGAAGAACATGTTGCCCATCTCCGCTGAAACAGCTCTACAAGCCCTGAAACTGCCAGTTTCCAATCCCTGGCCTTACATGATGGTCTTAACAAACTATGGCATAAATATGCCAGGCAAGGGAAGGCAGCTTTCACAGAGGACTGGGAATGTCATAAAACAGGGGAATTTTTTTTCATCGAAAGAGAGATCTACTCATTTGAATGGACAGTGCAGCAGAAACAAACTGTTCAGAGGTGTTGGAAGGGGAGGAGAGGGGCACTGCAGCCAAAAACCAAGGGGCTAATTGTGTAAAGCTGGTGAGGAGATGCCTTGGTCTGAGCCACCAGTGTGCTAATAGAGAGGTTGCTTAGCTACAGTGGCAATGGTGCCTCAGCAGCCCCAGGTAGGGGAGGGAGAGCCCAGTGTAAACAGCCAGGAGGAAGAAGGGTCATTAAACTGTTCCCTAAAGACCCCTAACTAGTGCTGGTTGGAGGAAATAAATAAGGAGGAAAAGTTGGTCTGAGTGCCACGGAGGAAGCCAAGCTGTTCAGGAGATGGCTTGTCTGCTGCTTGAAACTGCCTCTTGTCACTAATTTCAGCTGGAGACTTTTCCGTAGCATGGTCTCAGCCCTCCAGCATTCCCGGCTTTTTTGTCTCTCTTCCACTTTCCCATTTAATTCCTTCCCCTTGGAGATGAAGGCCGAGAGCTCTGGTGTGAGTGGGGCCAAGGTGCAGCCAGGGGAATGGAAGGGTGCCCAGGGACGGGAGCACACGTGTTGCCCCTTCACATGTGCCTCAGGCTTCGCAGGAAGAGCAGCCAGGTGCCTTTATGTGACCTTTCCTCTGCCAGCAAACATCACCCAAGCTGACCTGAGCCTGCAGCCTGTGGTACACATTAACAGAAAATCACCAGTGAAGCTCTGCCTGTGTCCTGGTCCTGTCTGGCAGTGGACGGTGGGCAGAGAGAAAATCACAGTGAGCGGCACTGACAGCACCAGCTCTAAACAACAGTTAGGAGGAGAATTATTTTAATGAATACATTTCCTTTCAATTGTATGCGAATAGTGAGATCCCATTAGAACGGGGAAGCAATTAAAGCTAATAAAGATGAACACGCAGCACTGGGCGCATGTGGAATAACAAACAGCGAACAAAGGATTCAGGAGAGAGCTGACTCTAATCCAAATAAATGAGCGGCGATGAAAGGGAAAGCAGCTCGGGTCTCCTGCCGTGAGACACGCTTCCTCCCCGCCGGCTCCCTGCCCGGCTTCACCTCAGCGTGGCAGGAAAAGTCATGCTCGGGATCAGGATCGGGCCGGGAGGCAGCTGGTCAATGGCACGGGCCCTGCCCTGCCATGCCTCTTGCCCGGGGGCTGGAGGAGTGGCCTTGCTCCCTGGGGAGCATCCTGCTGGGTTTTGCATGAAGGTGGCAAATGGCCCCAGCTGGGGCAAGAGGGCTCAGCAGCATTTGGTGAGGCTGCAGTGGAGAGAACGGGCTGGATTTGGAGGGTGCAGGAGCACATACACTTGTGCCATTCCCTGTCTTCTATTTGATTATCGGTGGTGACTGTCCACCAAAATTAACAGCCCTGAACACAACAGGCTCCCGACGAGCCCAAACTAACAGTTCTGTGGTGAGGTGGAGCATGGAGGAAATAATAGCCTCTTACAATGGTGTATTTACACAGTAGGCTCACAGGAAAATTGGGTAAACTGATAATTACCCAAGGATATTATTGGCTTTGGCAGAGTTAATAATAATTAGTACTTCTCCTTTTCCAGGCTACTTACAGGAGAGACCTTTTATAATTCACAGAATACAAAGGACCCACACCACCAAGAACTGCTTCCACGTGTGGCTTTGGAAAAAAAAAACACACCAACTATTTCAGCTGGCAGGCTCCAAGGGTGAAAATCACGCAAAGACACTGGGGAGCCAGACTGAGAAATAATAATAACACTAGTAATAATAACAGCAGCAGCAACAATAATAATAATAATAAACTATTTTCTGTATTTGAAAAAAACCTTGTGTCAGGACTGCATTTTCCCCAGTCTATCTCATGCAGCCAAACCAGAGATAAACCCAGCACTGACACTTGACAGATTCGTGGGATGCTGGAAGCTGCCCTGCTGTTCCTCTCCCAGCGCTGGCAGCTCCTGGTTTGCTTTCTAGCTGTTGCTTTCCGTGGCAGCACAGCACTTGCTCTTCTCAGAAAGCAGATATTATCCGTCGCCTCTCGCTGCATCTCCTCCTCGCAGTATCTCCCCAGTGCCTGTGAGACGGCAGCTCTGCACCACGAAGTGCCCGGGGCTGCAGTGCCATGGGCAAGGATGCTGTCACCACTCCCTTCCTGCGCCCAGCCCGCTCAGCAGCACTGAGGGGGACACGGCCCTCCCTCCTGCCCCAGCCTGCTCTGCTGCTGCCCCCCGGGAACAGCCTTTTCTGGGTCAACGCCGCTTGACAGTTTGGGTTAAACGGGGTGAATTTGTTTTGAGACTCGCTGGAAGAGGAGTGTGTGTGTGCCCCCACCTGCCCATGGCCTCCTGGCTTGCTTCTGCCTGGGGGTGAAGAGGTGTGGGGTGAGAGGGATCAGCCGGGCGATATGTGCTCAAAATTGATGTGTGTGATCAGCCATGTGAGCACACCTCCCAAGCCGAGTGCAGGGAGGGATGGCAAAGGATGGCTCCCAATTTCGGCACACCAGCCTCCATCCTGCTCAGCTACGAGAGCAATCACCTCCCCCTGCGTCCCCCACCTCCAGGCTGAGCCCAAATCCCAGCAGCTCTTAAGCCATCCTCAAGGCACAGCTTTTCCTATCACTCCTGAAGCTCCACCTCTCATTCCCACTTCTGCGTGCCCACGTTCCACGCCCCTGTGCAGCTGCAGTGCCCTCGCAGAGACCCTCTGTGCCCTTCCTGCTGCTGCCCTTGCTGCCCTCTGCCCCGGCCTGCCACAGCCACATCCCTGGCACGTAGGATGTTGGCTGTCTCTCCTGCTATGGACAGCCTTCAAATGCTCAGAAATCACCAGTGAAATCCCCCCCCTGCCCCAAGATGGCTCATAAATCACAGCATTATAAAAATAAAACTGTTTTGTGCGTGCATGCACATTTCAGGTTGCCTTTTAAACCTGAACTTGTTTCTCACACGTTGGCAGAAGAACAGAGGGGAGTTGGAGTCAAAAGGCAAGCTCGAAAAATAAACGCATACTTCTCTCTTGCTGCTTGTGAAGGGCTCCCAGAGGAAAACAGAGAAAAACAGGGCAGGAAGAGGCCCCGGAGGGGTCAGTGTGCCCATTCCCCAAAGCAAGGGCAAGTTCTTCCCTGCAGGCATCGGGCTGGCTTGTGCCCAGCGACTGGGGTGACAGGAGTGCCAGTTTGGTGCCCACAGTCCCTCATTTCCATTGCCCTCCCAATTTTTTTCCTTTCTCCCTTTTCTGCCCATTTTCCCCCTGTTTTCTTGTGGTCCCATGTTCATCCCCGTGTCTGTCCCACGTCCCTGCGGGGCTGCAGCACTGCCATGGTGCCACACCCTGCCCCGGCCATGCCACGTGTGCTCTGCTCCTGCATGAGCCACCCAAGGAAGAGAATGAAAACTGTGCTGTCTTAAGCCACAGTTTAACATAATTAGACATCCTGGCTTGAGGGCAGTAATTACTTTTATAATCCTTAAACATATCTTAAAAAAAAAAAGTAATTGCCTCCCAATTCAATACCTTTCAAAAAATCCTTTTAAACAGTGCTGCCTCCTTCAAACACAACTCAGTCAACAGTAATTACAATAAATTATTCTAAGTTCTAAAAAATATATAGGAATTAATCTATATGTGCAAACTGCTAACCAGTTCTTATTTACCCTTCCCTCCTGCCAGCTGGGTGCTTCTGATGCCTTAAGTTTTAGCTTTCATATTTTCCAGATTCTGTACTGCATTAATGTGAACTTCATATAAAGTGTTAGCAAGTTCTCTTCGCAGTTTAGTTAGACGAAACAATCATTTTCCAGCCCGAGAACCAAGGACATCATTGCAGCTTCAGGCCCAAAAAGTATTAACAGCGAATTGAGGAGAGCAATCTGGGAGGATGGGACTTCATAACCTGAAGCTGTAAATGGACAATTAACCCAAATATGTAAATGGACTAAAACTTTTAAAAGGGTGAAATATCGTGACTGGTTGTCCATCTTGGGTGGAGCCACAGCTGGGTTCTTGTACTGCCCAAGGTCCATCCTTTGAAGGCCTTTTTAATAAATACCTACTTTATTCCTTTAACGCTGTCTAGCCTCTGTTCCAGGTAGCCTCACAAGGCATCACTTACCAGCTCCCTGGCTGCAGCCCTGCCTTTGTTTGGCTCCCAGCCTTGGGATCCAGCAAAGCCTCTGCCTGCCCTCACCAGTACATTTGCACAAAGCTCACTCCATCAGGTCTGGGCTGGACACAACAGCAGCCAGCTGTAGCTGGCTCTTTGCAGCCTTGGCTGCATTTCAGAGCCAAGCCAGGGGCAGGTATCACCAAATTTACCAGGTTTTTAGGCATAACTTCACTCTAACCTGCAAGGCAAAGGTGGCACAAGTGTTGGCCAATGGATTTGATCCTCAGCTGGGAAAAATAAAGCATAATTCTGCTCAAGTCAAAGGCAAGATCATGATTCACTGCAGCTGAGAATCTGGCCAACAGTGTCAGCAGCACGACAATAAAGTAATGTTTTCATTATGCATTGTTTTTTTCCAAATTCTTAAAAAATTATCTAGGAATTACTCACACATCCAGTAATAGTTACCAGTCTTGGGTGTTTAGGCAAAGGTTTCTTCAGTCAGGGATGGGATTGAAACAGCTTTAGCTATCGCCTCTCATGCTCTGTGCACTTCTCCTATCACTTCTGCTCTCCTCCTCCTCTGTGTACACAGTCCAGTAACCTCTTCCTGACAATCTCCAGATCCACAAAATTGCTCAGTTGGAATTTTGCAGTAAATAGAAAATTGCTTTGCTCCTTTCTCTCAGGACAGCACAGAAAACGAATCCAAATGAAAAAGCAAGTAGTGTGTATCTGGTAGACATAAACAGCACAAGAAAGGCAATTCTGTTTTCCAGCCCTGCTGCAGAGCAAATGACCTTGGAAATAATAAAAAGCCTGGGGCCTGAGCCTGCTGCAGAGCAGCATGAGCCTTTATTTGGGGAAATGCTGGAAAGGAAAACGTGGAGGAATGGATATGTTGATGTGCAAGTGTCTACCAGGTGAAATGTCTCTGCTTGGGTCCACAGCTCACAGCAGGAGGAGGACAGAGCTCATTAGTCCTTTCAGCCTCAACTGGTGCTCCTGGGATGCTTTGCCCAAACCATCTCCCTCTCCTCTGCCAGCTGCCCACAGCGTGCCTTCCCCAGTTTGGAATGCCTTTCCTGGTTGGGGTGGTGGGATGATGGCACGTGGCCAGGGGTGAGCAGCCCTCCCAACACCATATTCAGTCATCCCTGCAAATATTTGTAAATTATGAAAGCCCAGTGAGGAGATCAGGATAATTCATGGCTGTGGGAGGAAGGATGGGATAAATTTATAATTCTAATTATACATCAAACCAGTGCACCAAAACATGGCCAAGTAGGAAGCATCTGTTGGGTCTCAGTCAGTGGCATCACCCACATCCACCTGTGGCACTCAGCAAGAGCTCTGTGGGTGCTCATGGAGAGCTTAGGAGAGAATCAAGGAGTGAGAATGGGGGATTGCATCTGGGTGTAGTTTGTTTCAAAAGCAAAAGCTGCTTTTGTTTCTGGGGCTGCCAAGAGGATGGTACTGTTCAGAGCACGCCCACAGCCTGGCTCTGGCTGTGCTGGATCCAGCAGCACTGGCCAGGTCATTGTGTGCTGTGAGCCGTGTGCTTTTTGATTTCCTTTCTGCAGAAAGAAGGAAATAAATAAATAAATAAATATTAAAAAAAAAAAAACAAAGTCCATGAGGGCAGCCAGCAGAAAATATGTATTTTAAAAAACAGGTTCCTGGATAAGAGCAAAAGGGCAGCATGTGCAGCTCTGCTTGGCACAGTTCACTTGGCACTGGGGATGCCGTGTCTGCCGGCACTGGAGCAGATCAGCAGCTCTGCAGGGAGACCATGGGGGTCCCAGGACAGCTTCACCCCCCTGTAAACTCCCCAGGCGCTGCTTTGCCCACCCATTTATCCAGTACAGAGCACTGAAAGCAATTTGTAATTTCAAGGAAGGCTGTTGAACTGTAATAATCCCAATATTTGCTCTGTTTCTGCTGCTTTTTTAGCCCCAGCTGCTCTCAGGCAGAGCAGGGTGTTGGATCTGCAGTGGTGAAGCCAAATGGAGGCCAGGCTGCTGGGACAGCTGAGTGAATGCAGCTTGCCGGGCTGTGAGCAAACGACAGGCTTAGGTTTCACTGAGGATGCAAGGGGCAAAGCAGTTACCCATGGGGTCTGGAGAGCTGAGAAATGCCCCTGTGACCTATGAGTGTATCTCCCGGAGTGGCATCTCCCTAAATCTCAAAGCTTGTTAACCCAGATGCATTTTTATTTTGTAGCAAACAATTTAATCTGAGCTTCAGAGGTGCAGCTTGCCCCTGCAGAAAGCAGTGAAACAACGAGGGGGGGAAAGGGAGAAGTAAATCCCACCTGTTTCCTGTTTTTATTTCCCCCACCCCCATCTCTCTGTATTTTCTTAGTGTTCCCTGGTTGTTTGGGAGCTCCTGCAACTTGTCCAGAAATACCTCTGCTAGTTCAGTGGCATTTTGGAGCCCAGGAATTTAAGGAGGGCTTAGAAATTCCTAACGCAACTTTCAACTGACTAAATGTGGATGAAGGCAGCTCACTGCTTTTTCAATTAACATTTCTCCTTTGTGTCTCCCTTCCCCTCTCCTGACCTTTCCCTTGTCCCCCTCATGCTCAGGAGTTGTGGTACCCAGCTTGTCTTCCCCTGTCCCATGTCCATGGACATTTGGTGCACATGTGTGGTGGTGGCAGTTAGATCCAAACATTCCCTCAGACAAATCCTATGAGCAGCTCTTCAGACTTCTGTATCTCTGATGGGGGTTTGGGGACAAAATTCCACTATATTGCACTGTAGAAGAGAAATCCCTGAATGTGAGACTGGTCTGAAGACATCAGCTGGGAGATACAAGTTTCATCTGATATTTCCAGGATTACTGGGATGGTGCTTTACTATCCATCATGTCATGAGAGCAGCCCTCAGTTTGGGACAGGAATTTCCTAAGCTCTGCGCGTCTCAGTCAGAAGCAGCCAAATTTCCCCGTTAGAAAGATTCCCTAAGAAAACAGTCAGGATGGAAAACCACCCCACGAAATCATGGATCACCTTCCCTGCACCAGCCAACTCTACCTCTGCTGCCAGGGTTAGCAAAGCAGCCAGAAAAATGTTTGTGAGATGCTGCCCCGCTGCCTAGAAACCCTTATACATCTCCGATATGATCTGTACCACTCGCCTCACAATACACCAATATATTTTAACTACAACCCAAAATGTTGCAAAAGAACCTTTTGAGTAAGTCTCTTTGGTGCAATACAGATACGTCAAGGCTGATTGTTATTGTACATGTCAGGGCTGTTGAAGTGCAGGATAAAGAAGGCCATTGTGCTCCCACGGAGGGGACAGCTCGGATGATTAATGACTGCTCCCTCAATTCTCCGAAGAAGAGATGGAAGTCGGATAAGGCCTCCGCTGGCGGTAGGGGCAGAGCACCAGAAGACATACCCAGAGTGAAAAAAGAAGCCGGGGCTCCGCATGGAGGGGCAGGATCAATAGGCAGCAGCCTGCCGGAGCACCGGCAGCTCACAGGCTTGCAGCGGGTGTGGGGAGGCGCTGCCTAACACTGGGGCTTGTGTTTGCTGCTCTCACCTCCTTTCCTAATCCAGGCTTTTTTTTCTCACTGCTTTTCTGCCTCCAAAAGTGGCTCTTGGGAAGGCAGATGGTTGCCCATTGAGTAAGGCAAATGGCAAAAATCAGGGAAATTGCAAATTGATCTTTGCCAAACACACACGGTGACTTTGTTACCCACTTTTTGAGCCCCGGCGCAAATACCTCCCGGGCTAATTCTAAGGCGTGCCAAAGTAAATTACATTTAGTTTGCCTTAAATAAACAATGACTCTTCCAGGAAAGGTTTGTCTCTTCTGGGCACTTGCATCATTTATCATTGCTCCACTGTTTTGAGTTGGCTGCCCTTTTAGGGTGAGATGTCTCTTGGTTTTAGTGTGTGCACAACCATAGAGAGGACAAGGTCTTACCCCAAGAAAAATGTACTGAGAAGATGTCATTAAAGCTAATGAGAGTCCAGGCAGCTGCAGCTCATTAGAGAGTGCCTGGGGCCAATTGTAACTGAGACCTTTAAATATACATCATAGTCAAATAAACAACATCATATTCGATCTGCAAAGTCTCTATCAGTTCCTGCCCAGTCCTTATCGCCCAGCCTTACATTTTGCTGAGAAAATGTTCCCAGTTCAATAACAAACCCTGAAGCAAGCGAGACCATCGCACTTAGGGGTGATGTGCTGAGAAATTGGCATAGAGGAGGGCGGTCCCTTCTGAAAGCTAAATTTGAAATTAATTGATTACAAGGGTAGAAGACACTCAGAGCTCAAGCTCTCCACCCTGCCCATAGGACAACATGGAAAACGGGTCGAAGAAACCGCAAAGATGCTGAAGACCAGCACATTTTAAACAGTGAGTGAGCAATTAGTTTTTCTCTTGTTCCCTTCTTTGGCTTCAGGACATGACTTTACCGTAAAAGAAAATGAGAGGTTTCTGACACTACTTTACATTTGTTGTCGTTACGAAGCATTTAGTGAGGAATTACAGATTTACAAGCGTGGGGATTTCCTTCTCAATCAGCAGAGCTCCCAGAGGGGCTTCCCATCACCCCCCTTCCCCCGCGGGCAGGAGCCCCTGGCCTGCGCCGTGGGCAGGCTGTGGCTTCCTCCTGTCCTCGCCCCACGTGTGATTATTAAGTTCTTATCGCAATAAGGAGTCACTGACACTGGGCTGCTTTCCAGGGAATGCTGCTCCCTTAATAGGCCATTACATCTCGGTAATAAGGGCTAAACTCTTCTGGGGGCATTTAATCATAAATTAAGTAAAATAACACCACCGATCCTGCCTTTCTCCCAGCCCTCGCTAAGGGGGGTGATGCTGTCCATGGATCCTGTCCAGTGCTGGCTTCTGGGGCTGATGCAGGGTGTGCACAGCACTGCCAGAGGGGTGCAATGCCCCTCACGCTGTCAGGGCCATGTTTGGGTGCCCATAAACAATGCAGATAACAAAACAAATTGGGGACAGGCTGTGGCTGGGTTCACTGACTCCAAACCCAAGGTCTAGCTCCCACATGAGGTCTCTGCACCCTCACTTGGCAAAGGGCGTCTCCAGTTCCCATCGTGCTGGGGCATGGGAACAGGGTGGCTCTCACTGTGCGTGTCTGCTGGCTTTAGTGTCACAGGCAGGATCATCCCTGTGACAGAGCCATGAAGGCAGCACCGTGGTGGGAACTGTTTTTTTTGGGGTAGCTGAATCCCATCCTCTGCAGCTGCACCGTGGAGTAGGTGCTGCCCTGGGTGGATCAGACCCAGAGTCAAAGGTGTTGCGTGGCTGTTGGCCACAGCTTTTCCAGAGAGGCTGAAGCCATGGACAACATCACTTCCAGGGCATCCAAATCTTGCAGCATCCCAGATGGGACCATGTCCTCCCTGTCACCCAGGAAGGGTCCCTGTCCCACATCACCCCAAGTCATGTTTAGCAGAGTCACGTTAGCAGAGCTGTGCTAACAATTCCCCACTCCCTGGCACTGTTTTGTTCATTACTGTGGACATGACCATAGAGACCTGCAAGAGCTGAGATGAGCCTGGGGTTGTCACTGCCTGTCTGGGGCTGCTGTACCTTCTGCATTAGTGGGAATAAAACCATGGGCCCATCTCTGCCCCATCAAGAGAGCTCTGGAGCCTGGGATGGGGGAACATCCCACCATGGGGGCTTGCAAAGTGGACTGTGAGCTCTCACCTTCATCCTCTTGATGATGCTGGATTAGGAAATCCAGGAAATGCAGGATTAGAACACGGAGTGAGGGAGGGATGTGAAAGGCAGCTCAGGGAAGGAGGATCTCCAGCACCAGCACTGACAGGGAAGGAGCATGGTGGGGTGGAGCTGGGGCAGGGCAGCCCTATCCCGCCTAGAGAAAGGAGCAGTTCCCTGTTTGCTGTCCTCATGGGACCTGGTTTGCACTGGGTTACCCTGACCCCACAGGGGCCTTGTCCAGATGAAGTCCCTGCTGCATCCACCCTCCTGTATTGCAACAGCCTCAGCAGAGCCAGGAGCCACGGAGCTGCCAGTGCTCCTGCAGCTATGCCAGACGCACATCTCTGTCCCCTGGGAGCAGGGACACTGAGGGTGCCACTGCTGGTGTCATGTTGTGTTTCCAGCCCTCATTAGAGGCAGGTATGTCTGTGCTGGCCTGGCAAAGCCCTTCAGATACATGGCTGCTTTGAAATGGAAGACACAGTGCTTAAGCTTCACTTGGCTTTAAAGCCACTCTGGTAACAGCGATGCAAACCTTCCACCAAGACACCCTCAGCACTTCCCCACACCAGGTATATTGATTTAATTTGCACCTGTGCGTTTCTTGGCACAGCCCAACCTGCAGCAAGCCAGAAGTAAATTCAGTTAGGAGATTTCTGGCACAAAGCTGCCCCAGGTGAGCTAAGCCAGCACGAAACAACAGGAGTTCAGTGGGTTCAGCCTTACGTGCAGCCCAAACTTGGGCTGTAGCTACAACCCTGCCCTGAGATGGCAGGAGAGAACAGGAGGTGTTTGGGGTGAAGGTTTTGCTGCGGGTAGTTTATGCTGCCTTAGAGCAGCTCTTTGCTGATACTGACTGCCAAGGGAGAGCCTCTGGATTAATCTGGGCTGCCTCCTATCCTCCCTGCTCTACCAGCACCCTGATGTCACTTGGGGGTTCCCCCTTCTCCCCTCCCTGGGCCCTAAAGTATTCTGGAGCATCCATACCCTGGGAGCCATCCCACTGCTGACCTCTGCTCAGGCAATGGGGACCTGTGAGCAGGATGCTGATGCTCATACTTGAGGTTTTTTGCTCCGTTCCTTTCTAATCCGAATTTTCAATTGCTCATAATTTATGTCATTTGGGCTGGAATTTTCCAGACGTGATCTCCCCTACAAAGGTGGCTCTTTCCTTATATTTTCTCTTTTTTTCCTTTTTTTCTTTTTTTTTTTAACCAAGGAAAAGCATTCAGCCAAATGGTCTGGCCATGTCCATTTTCTTTATTTTTTTTTATTTATTTTTTTTTTAGTAAACACAGACTTTTCTCATTATACATTAAAATTATAGTTATAGAGTCACCTTTCCTGCCGTGGTGTCAGTGGGGAGCAGGCCTCTGGCCGACCGCCGGCGAGCTGGCGTGCGGAGGGGGTTCCTGCCATCCAACCCAGCTCAGTTTTCCTCAGCTCACCCAAACACCCTCCCCAGAGCCCTTCAGGTGCCCTGGGAAACCTGAATTACGACCCTTGAAGAAGACATTTTGCCCAAGAGCAGAGCAATACGTGCTCCTACTTTAATGTTTGTCCTCCTCCAGCAAGCTGGAGGCAGGTCGGGTGGGGGCCAGGCCGCTCTCAGCAGGAGCCTTGTGTAGGTTCAAGCTCAAAACCCCTTTTCCTTACAGGTTTTCCAAAAGCATTGATTTCCAAGTAGGGCTGGGAAATATACATTTGCAGGTATTTCTGACATATTTATGCTGTTGCTCCCTGTTATCTCTCTGTTGTGAGGATCTGGGGGATGGTCCCCACCACTGAGGGTGGTGGACATCCCCACTTGGCTCAGGGTGGCCAGCAGTGGGGACAGGCAGCACACGCATCCCACACCGCAGCAGTTTTGCGAGTTCCTCCCTTTCTTGTGGTAGCAAAGGGGTTAAAGCTGACAGGGTGGATCCCAGGGGGCTGTTGGGGGGCCATGGCAATGCAGAGCGGGGGCGGAAGCCGCTCCCCCCTCTCCGCTGCTGCTCGCCATGATGTCACCTCGCTGCTCTCCCCAAGGCAGCGTTAAACGAGCCCGTGTGCTAATGGGGCGGTGGGGCCAGGCCGCGCAGGTGGGCAGCACCTGGCAGGGGGTGCCCATGGCTGCAGCTGACAGAGAACCTCAGCCCACAGCACAGCCCCTCCAGGGCTACGGGCCATCTCCTGGCTGCTGAAATGCCTTGGAGAAGCCGGAGGTGAAACGAGTCATTCTGCTCTCCATGTCCCTTCTGATGCCTGATGGGAATCTGGAGCAGGTGGAGGCTGGAGAAAAATCCCCATTACATTTTCCAGGGATCAACAGGTCATCTGACAGTGCAGGAGTCATCCAGGCTCTTTTTTGAGGTGAGGTTGAATCCCTGCTCTGCCTGCTTCATCCCGATCCCATCCTGACAGCAGATGCAAGTCCAGCTTGCACCCTCATGCAAGTGAAATCCCTTTCTGCAGCCCTTCTCCTCTGCAGAGAAGAAAGGCGTGCAAAGGAGGCTGCTGTGTTTCTCCAATTAATGTAATTAAGAGAATTAAACTTTTGGAGAGAGTGAGTTTTTCATTTTCTTTTTATTTGGTTAGGGAAATTCCCACTGCACACTCTGTGCAAATGAAACCCAGGCTCCTTTCCGTTGTTCGGCAGCCCCGGGAGGACACGTTACCTTTCAATCTCGCACACTAATGTGTTTAGAATTAAAATCCCCCCGCCCCAGGCAAGCAAAGGAAGGATCCCAGAGCCTTGATTAAAGCACGGCTTCCTGAGCAAGGATGTGCATGTGGAGCTGCTGGGCTCGCACTGTGCCCTGCGCAGCCAGCCGAGCCTCCCCACGAACACTGGGACATGCCACCACATCCTGGGGCTTCCAGTTTTCTGGTGGGTCCTGCAATAAAAGACAGGGAAAAGCAGGGCAGCCCTGGGATGGGGCGGCTGGTCCCCACATTTCACTAGAGGTCTGCCCTGGCCAGCTTGCCCACGTGAATTTCAGTGCCGTGGCCCCATCAGGTGGTTTAGCACATAATACTGAAAAGCAATTATTTTTGGCAGCCTGAATATTAAAAACTCTTCTCCACAAGACTGTATTTAGCTATCAAGGTTACTGAAAAATAAAACATGAGTAAAAGTCTTTGTACAATCCTGCCATGAGGCCTCGGGTACTTATATTATCCCACAAGTGCTCCAAAATTACAAGCCAGCTCCCCCAAATGAAATAGGCTTAAAAATCAATAAGAATAAAAAATACATTATGACTTTTAATTTTTCTTCAGCTTTCTGAGCATTTTGGGCACACAGGGGACATGTTAGACATTAATGAAAGCTGCTTTTCTCATCTAAACACAATTTCAGGCGGTCGTAACTTTGAAAACCATGGAGACATCACTGGGTCTGTGGCAGATACGGACCTGGACAGGGAAGAGAAATCAAAAAACTGGGGCAAAATGGCTCCTTTAGCACCAGGGGGGTTTCCCACAGTTTCTTGTAGCGGGAAGTGTGTCTACAAAGAGCCAAACCTGCTCTTTTTTTAGGGTTTTTTTTCCCCCCCAGCAAAAATCTGCTGACCCAAAGTCTGGCTTTCTGGTTCCTCCCATTTAGCATAATGAATTGGAGATAGAGCTCCAGCAGCGCCGTCTGGGGTGGGAGGAAACCACAGGACGGCTCGGGAGGCAGCACAGGCCCGTCATAGCTGTGCCGACACGAGCACAGGTGGCCCAAGAGCAGGCTGGAGGTGAGGCTTGGATTTCCCAGTGTTTGGCTCCTCTCCAGTAAAAACGTTAAAGATCCGTGGCAGAAGATGAACGGGGTTATCTGGATTTAGCAGGAGGCGTTACCTTCCTTTTCGCCTCCAACGGAGGAGTGGGAACGGCTCCCTGCGGCCAGGAGGAAAACTTGAAGCTTTAAAGCCCATCAGGTTTCTGGGCTCATAACGAGATCTTCTGATTATATCGTTTTTTCTTTTCTTCTTCCTTTTTTTTTTTTTAATTAGGTGAAATATTTTTCTTTGTTAATCTCTAATTCCTCCAGATTTCCCAAGGGTCATCCAGAGGAGAGAAGCTGGAGGGGGGAGGAGGGAAAGGTTGGGCAATGTCATGTTGGGAAAATGGCACAGGATAAGATTTATGGATGCTTTTCCAGACCCTCAACTCTGTAAATAACCATGAGGGCAGTGACTTGCTTGTGACAATCCACAGGTGTCCTCAACACGTGATTTTGGAGAAGAAAAGCACCCACAGCCATCACCCAGAGACCAGCTGCCCATCACCACAGCACTGGCAAATCTCCCCTTTGGGAGGATAACGAGCATTTTTGGCTGCAGCAGCAGCAACGACGCCGTAAAACACCACGAGCTGCTGGTTGCAGGCTTCTCCCATCGCTGCTCAGAGCATCTGTGGAAGGCAAAACTTCCCAGCGCAACATCCACAACCTCTTAAGTAAATAGTCTTTAATGTTGCACTAAAGGGTTGTAGTCTTAACATGTAAAATCTGTTCGGCTTTTTTAATCCTTGGACCGCGCTGTGGAAAGTCCTGCAGAAGTTAGTTGCCTGTTGGCTTTTTTCCGCCAGCCTTTGGTCCCGGAGGAGCTGCGGCCAGGAACGCCCTCCCGCAGCCGCGGGCCGGCGGGAGCGGGCGGGGATGCCCTGAAGGTGGCAGCAGGGCCATGGGCACCGGGGCTGCCACAGCGCTCCGCTAAGCGCCCTTCCGAGCAAATGGGTTTTGCTTTTAAGCAGGGAAAAGAAAAAGAAAAAAAGAAAAAAAGAAAAAAAGAAAAAANNNAAAAAAAAAAAAAGAGTGTGGGGAGGTGTTTTGTAGCAAATGCCGGAGCGCTCACCGCAGCTGCAACTTTCTGCTACGTCAGGATGGAGCAAATCACACCCGCTCGCTGCAATCTGCCGGGATGCTAAAAGGATCATCAGCCCCTCACAGCTGGGTCCTGCCCGCTGAGTGGCAGCTGAGCCTTTTTAACGAGGCTTGAAGGATGGGATGGTTTTCCCCGACAGCTCTGGGTGCTGCCAGCTTCAGGCTGAGGGAGTTATTTTAAGGTTTGATCCTTTCCTTGTGCTTGTAGCCCTTGGAATGTGGGCTCGTCACTGGTCTGTGGCTGTTCCACTGGTGGCATGAAGGCAAGTGTAGATGGAGCCAGTCCCCATTTGGCTCCTGACAGGGCTGTGCATGTTCTGGTGTGTTGAGTGGGTCTGCTGGGTGCTGTGGAAATATGTAAATAAAAGAAAAAGCAATCTTTCCCCAGAGTTCTCCCAACCTCGAATTAGGGAGGCTGAAGCGCTGTCAGTAAATGACAGACTGTGGCTGGGAGAGGCACAAACATGGGGAGAGCACCAGGAGGAAGAGGAGGAGGAGGTCGGGGTGCTGTACCTGTGTTTTTGTTTAGACTAGGAGTGCTGCAGCTGAGCTTGTCTCTTGCCCGAAGTGGGGAAGCTCAGGAGAAACCAGCCCTGCCAGGGATGGGGATGTGTGCGGGGGAGCAGCAGCCCTGGAGGGTGGGCACTGTGGCAGGGCTGATGGAGCTGGGCAGGAGGAGAGTGGCACCACCTATGGGGAAAATACCCAGCCTCAGCCCCGGGGTTGCAGGGCAAGAGGAGAGTTTAACCCACCACAGTGAAAGGCAGGTGTGGGAAACTGGCAATAAAGGCAAGGAACACGGTGAGTCTGAGCAGTAGGGTTGAAATCATCATCCACCGGCGCTCTGACCTTCCTCTCCATCTTGCAGCTGAGGGACCTTCCCCATGGCCAGAAACACTCAGGTGCTGTGCAGACGGAGCAGGTCTGCCTCCTGCAGAGCTGGGCCAGGCAGAGAGTGTCAGGCTGGCCCCAGAGATGGGGTGCACTTCTGTGTGGAAGCACTGGTTAGGAGACAGAGGAGCATTTGGGCCCACAGATCTCCAGGTAAGGACCCTGGGTGGTGCTAATGGCCCTAGAGCTGGCTGATGGAGTGGGGGTTGGATGCCGGGATGTAGGGGAAGGGGATGGGACCTAAACATCCATGTCTCAGAGGACAGTAGCTGTACAAAGAGAGCTCTGTGTGCCGACAGGCAGGACAGAGCCTGCAGACAGACTGGGGGAGGAGGAGGCTGAGATCATGTAAACACTGCGAAGGTAAGAGATGTTGGACCAAGGCACGAAGCACGCGCCGGCAGGCGGCCAGTGACAGCTCCGGATGTCGATGCACAGGCACAAGGGGCTTCAAGGGAGAAGGCAGTGAAGCAGCACGTCTGGCAGAGGTGGGAGGTGGGCTTGTGGCCGTGGTGCTGCAGTGGAAGAACATGGAGATGGGATGTGGGAATACATGGCTGCAAGTGAGCACAAAGCCCCGGTGCCACCACACCCAGCATCAGTACATTTGAGCAGTTGTGCCTCTGGTTCAGCTCCAGCCCAGGATATGTGGTATCTTTCCTAACCCTTCTGCAGAGGAGAGGCTTGTGAGTTGCCAGCCACTGTGCCTCCTGAACTGTGGCACAGTGGCCTCATGCTTTGCAGCAAGTGTCACAGTGAAAGTGCACTGAGGTCTGCGGTGCCCTCTGCGGAGATGGGGCACAGCCAGCAATGCGCCCACCTGTCCTGCCAGCATTACTCTTATCGCTCCAGCCACTGGCAGAGTCCAGGCAGCACCATGATCTTGCTCAGACAAGATCTTTCTGTGCAGGTACCGCTAAGATGACATCCTTGGTGCCTGCCCTCGGTGTCAGCATCCCTGGGGCCCCTGTGAGTCAGCACTCAGTCCCCTCTGCCTGGAGCGCTGCCAACCCCTGAGCAATGATTTCCAGTGCATGCGGCCAGGTTGTGTGTCAGGAGGATTAATGACAGAGGCTTCTCAGGGCTTTGAGATCTGGGTCTAATTTAAAACCAAAACAAAACTTAGAATTTTCGGAGCAGGGGAGTTGCTATCCTGGGGCAAGCCTAGGATGCAGCTCGTCGCATATCCGATCTTGCAGCAACATGTGCCAGGACCTTCAGAGAAGGTACGAGCAAACACCTGGTACACAGGAAAAACCCAGCCTCCCAGGGGTGCTTTCTTCTTTGTCTTTTGCTATTAGTCATTAGCTTATGCTCCGAAGCACATGGCCTTATCTTCCCTCCAGGCATCTTCCTTTTATCTACCTTGACTCATGGAGCTACAGAATCTTCTATTAGCTGCGTAAATGTCAGATCTTCTTCAAAATCTTACAAAACTCTCTGCATCGTTGTATCTTACGGCAGTGAGTTCAACATATAAATCATGTGCTGGTGTGAAAATGAGTTTCTTATCATTTTTTAGCTCTTTGGATTTCACCGTCTGTCCCAGCAGAGATTTCACTGTTGCATGAGGGATGGACACTTGATGCAGAGTGAACTGGATGCTAAGATGAACTCTGTTTTTTCCTGACTTTTTGTGGTAAAGGGCTTAAAGCTGGTGACTGAAAGAGTTTGGCAGTAAAACTCCTCTTCCAAAAGTCTTCAGCAACTTTCCTTGCTGGAAAGAGGGGCTGGCAGTAGAGCAGCTCTGCATGCCAGAGGGATGGGAAGTTCAGGCTGAAGATGTCTCCCAAGGCAAAGGCTTGGGGTTGTGCCAGGTTGTGGGAGGTGGAGGTTTGGGAAAGGGCTGCAGGGCTTAGCCAAGGACCAAAGGAAATGTGGAACAGGGGAACGTTTGTCTTGATTTAATTTGACACTTAAACTGAAAGACTGTGATTTGTAGCTGTGCACATTTAAAAAGCTCCTCGAGACAGGGAAGTGGAGGCAATAGCAGGTTTGGATGCCAGATCAGATAAGACCCTGCAGGTAATGCCTCTACCTTACTCATTTTTATTCAGATTTATCTCCAAGCTCCTAAAAAAACTCCAATGGCTTGAAATTCTCCACTGCTGGCTCTATTTCCAATATCTCCTTAACTACGAGGCACCTGAACCCAATGTGACATTCACTGTGGTATTGCCTTAGCCTGGGACAGCTCTCCCTGGCCCTGCCTTCACATGCCCAAAGGCAGTTTGGTGTCCTGGTCTCTGCTGAACACCAAGCTCTGTGTTGTGATGTATTTGAGCAGCTTGGACTGGGAGACTTGATGGGGCAGAGGCCCAGAAATGATGGAAGGGGGTCCTGGAGGCCCCTACCGTGTGCAAAATCCAGTTATTGTGTGTTAGAGGGTCCATATGTATCCTGATATAGGGGCTGATCCGTGGGGAAGGTGGAGGGAACAGGGTTGGAAGGACCATTGAAGGTTTTGCTCACCAGGTACCCTTGTGCAGCAGAGACCAGAGCAGATGCCTCAGGGCTCTCTGATCTGCACAGGAGCTTTGCTGGGAAGAAGGGAAGCAGGCAAAGCCTGGGCATGTGGAGGCATCACCAAGGAATGTGCCCACACCCTCCACGGGGCTCATCATGGGGTGCTGGCATGAGAGCCCCACAGGGAGTCATTCCAGCAGCCAGCTCCTGAGATGGGCCCTCTGCAGGTACCAGAGTAGCTGGTGGAGCACACAGAGACTCATGTAAGTGCTGGCCAGGATGAATGTGTTTGGCACTGACCCTAATCCTTTCCTGCCAATACACTGATTGGAATTGAATTTCCAATATGAACAGTCATGGGACTCTATCTGCAAGCTGGCGAGGAGAGCTATAGATTTTTATCATGCGTTTCACAGCTATTTCTTTAATTTAAAAAAAATAACAGGAGTGACTGCTGAAAGCACTTCAGCAGCCAACAGTCGTGGTGGTGTTGGGCAGGGCAAGACGTGGCTGGATGTGACCTGGGAAGGCGAGGGAGGAGCTGCCAGAACTACAGCCCAGCACCAAGGCAGGAGCAGCTCAGCCCCTGCTGGGTCTGTGGGAGGTCTCTCAGCCCCTCTGGGATGGGGGTGATACTCACTCCTGATGGGTATTACAGCCAAAAGGAGCTTGTCCTCCCTGAAGCTTCAGCCCCTTGTTTCTCACTCACCACAGATGAGCCCCTTCCTCCCCGCAGGATCCCTCCACCTGAGGGACATCCCATTTCCTTCCCCAGGGGATGGCTGACCCCAGCCAGGCAACCACTCCAAGGCTTTGCAGACTTCTGGCAGACCTCACGGGCCCTGGCCAGCTTTCACTGTTCATTTCCCACTTCATTACAGGGTGGCACCCAAAATAGGACATATTCACAGGGGGGACTCTGGCAGGGCTGGGGAGGATGCTGGAGGCAAGATGTTCTTTTTGTCTCTCCCAACAATACTCCTTTTTTAATCTTTTTTTTTCTTTTTTTTTTTTGTCACAGTACAAGGCTCCTACCTTGTGTTCAGCCTGCAATCCATTACATCCCCCAGCTCTTTTCTGCAGAGCAGCTGCCTTGCCAGCTTCTCCCTGTATTTATTTAGGCTTCCTCCCCTCTGCCCTGTATTTGTTCAGTTGAACCTTGCACTTGTCTTGGTGAACACCCTCCTGTTTTTCCTGGCTCTGTCTCTGATTTATGAAGATCGTTCTGAGCTCTAATCCTGCCTAGATGAGTTGCCTGAGCATTCCTGGCTCTGGAAGGAGGCACGAGTTCTCCAGCAGGTGACAAGAGGTGATTTTTAGCCATGCATAGGTTAAGCACAATCAGTTCCTCTTCCTTTGACCCTTTCCACCCTCATATCTTTAACAAGACTGGTCCATGTGTGGCAAATACTCAGGGAATGCTCTTGCTTGAGGATTTAAAAAAAGGAAAAAGAAGAAGAAGAAGATAGGCAGCATGCCCAGGGGAAGGCAAACATCCTAGAGATGCTGGGAAAGGGGCACAGCATGACACTGCCCTGCAAGAGCCTCCCTTCTGCCCCTGTTGTTATTGCTGCTCCCTTTTTTGTCCTGAGCAGTTTGCAAATATTTTCAGTCCTGCAGGTTGTTTCCATTAAGAGGGAAAAATCAATGAGGCAGCCAAGAGTCTGTGGCTGAGCCTGCTCTCTGCTAAAAATGGACCAAATGCCTCTTTTCTGAGTGCAGCGGGGTGGGTTTGCCTTTTCCCAGCTCTGACCCCTTCGCTTCCCGAAAGCTGCTCCGTGTTCTGAGCCTCCCTGCCTTGGAGCTGCTCTGGCTTCTCCTCCCTCAGCCTGAGCCCAGCCCCAGAGCTCATCCCAGGCTGGGGCTCGGCAGCTCTGCTAATGGGAAAAGCATTCCTGTCATTTCATCAAGTCGCTTAATAATTTGCCAGAAATGCCTATTGATTTCTTGCACGCTCCTGTGCAGACAGAGGTAAATAAGAACCATTCGTCATTGCATTATGTATCGGTAATTAAAAATTACTAGGTAACTTGAACCAAAAATTAAATAATTTGAAGTAAAATTAAATAATTCTAGGTAATCAGTACTAAATGAGACCATTATTTTGCTTATCAGTGACTAAAAATTACCAGGCATTTTTCCTCATTTGGATGCTCTCCTTCGCCCTCCGTGTCAGTAGAGCCTTCCTAATTTGTTTTAATTGTTAAATTTAATGAGTAGTGTTTTTCTGATAACATTTTAGCATGTTTTGTTGTTTTTAGAGAGGGTTTTTATTGCATTGCACAAAGCCTGAAGCACCTCAATGTGGGAGCAATTTGGAAGCTAAATTATTATTATTTATTTAAATCAAACCCTCCAGCCTCTTTAACTGTTTGGCTGATTCTGTAATTGCAGTACCATTGTGATGGAAATGCTCATGGGGCTGGCAAGGAAGTGTCTGGATACTCTACTCAGCTCGGTGGCCATGGCATATCCCCAGCCGCTGGTTCTGCTTCCTGAGAAGAGTTTTTGGACCCAGAGCTGTGCTGTTACTCCAGGTTCGCCCAGCAACCCCCATCAGTGTTCCCCAGCAGTGGTTTGGAGGCACTTGGAGTAGCACACAAGTAGAAACCTTCTGTTTCAGGGTCTCATCCCATCCTTGGAATAAGCAAAAATTGGGGATAGGCAGTGATGCACCAATTTCAGCTCAGTTTTTATCTGGTTGTGGCAGCAGGGCAGGATGTGGCTGGTGCTGAATTGCTTTTGGAATGGGTGGTGCTTCTTTGATGTGAAGTCACTACAGTCCTTAGGTTAAGGGCATCTTTGATGCTCTTTGAAGCTCTCTCCTGTCCCATTCCTGCCGTGGCCAGTGGGGCTGTGTGGGTGCACCATGGCCCTGGGGCCCCTGAGATACTCCAAGAGGCCACCAAGACTCACCAGACTCTTTGAGTCTGGTCAAAAATCTCCAAATAGCTCGAGGTGAGCTGTTATTCCCTGGGCCCTCTAACCCTTCTCTGTACCCATCCAGCTGCTTTCTAAGGGACTCCCAGCCCCTGTGCTCTAAACTGGCAGGGGAGAGCAGGGTGGGACTGGGACAGCCCTGCTGCATTCCTCCTGCCCCGTGCATCTTGAGGAGATCCTGAGGCTGCTTAGCCTGACCCCCCTTGAGCCTCCCTTCCCTGCAGGGAAGGCCTGGACCTCCATGGTCTCTCCACTGTGCTTGGCAAGGGTTTGTCACCTCCCTGCTCCGTGGCGCAAGGTGTTTGTGCGTTCAGATGGAAGGGTGCTGGCTCGCTTTGCCGCAGCAGGGTGGCATTACGGTATTACGGTGCCCTGTCTGTGGCAATTTGCGACGCGCCATCGCCCGGGGCGCGGCAGGAGCTGCTGCTCGCCCAGATGCCTTTGACACGCGGGTCAAAGCCCGGGGAAACCCTGCAGGTGTTCACTCACCCTGTGCCTGTCCTGGAGGTGTTGGTGGGGCTGGGGTGGGAATGGCACAAGGCCAGGCTGGAACGCTTTGCTGGGGCTTGAGAGAGCCTGCTCATGGGGGCTGGGGGTCTGCGAGCATTCTGCCCTGGGCTACTCTGCCCCTTAATGGCTGTTAAAGGGACAAAAATGCTGTATTTTCTGTGGAGATGGAGGTCGTGAAATATCCTTCTAATGTTCTCTTAGCGGGTGCCAGCCCTTAGCCTGTGATAACCCCTGCTTTGTGTTGAACAAACAAGACAGCAGATGGAATAAGCAAATAATCTGGGGATTTTTTTTTTCTTTTTCTCTTCTTTAAAAGGACCTTCTCTTACCTTCTCTGAAGTCCTAGAAAATAACTGGTTGAAAAGCTTGACCTGTTGCTGGTGTCAGGCCTACCTTTGTTCTTGGGGTCATGGAGCTTCCTTGGGGTGAGCCTGGGAGTCAGCACAGGGAATGGGCTGGAAACACTGAGGATGGACTGAGGATGGGAGCCTGGGGGTGGCTGCTGCAGCTGAGGAGCCGGGGAACCAGGGGAGGGGAAGGGTGGACTTATCCTTGCAAGCTCTGCCTCTCTCCCATGTGCATGAGATGCCCTCTCAGCTTCCCAAATCCAAACAATCCACTGCAAATCTCCGCAATGGGCTGGGACTGGTGGGGAGATACCTGGACAATCTGCTGCTCGGTGTTGCAGGGCACACAGGGAGCCCCCAGAGTGTCATGCTCAATTACTCAACCACGTGGCCCCAGTCTCTGACCCAGTGGCCAGCCCCTGCCCTCTGAGATCTAGAAGTGCCCAAGTCAGATGAAGCAGCCCCAGATTTCTGGGATGCCTGGTGGTGAGATGTACCAGGGGTCTGGACAGGGCTTTTTGTTGAGGTCTGCCTGGAGAGGCTGCTCCCTGCCTTGTACCTCTCACACCCAGGAACAGTTTTGTGGTACTTGGCATTCATCCCCCTGCGCTTAATTTCATCCCATTTAGACCTAGTAAAAACTATTCCCTGCAAGCAATTTATTCTAGAAATGTAGCTGGCACTTTCTGTTGCTGAGTTGTCCAGGAAGAGACCACAATTTTTAATGATTTTTTTCCATTCAGTGAATGCTCTTTATGGCAGTATTTGAGCTCAGGGTTGTTCATGAATGGCAGTATAGTAAAAAAAAAAAAATATATCCGGTGGCCTATCTGAGCTGCAGTTTGCTATTCACGCTGCGAGGCTGGGCACCTTATCACACCAAGTATTGTTTCTCTCCCCTGAATAGAAGCTCTCGTCTCCCTCAACTACCTCCACTCCTACCCAGAACAAAATTAATTTCATCCTGCAACAAATCTGGCTGCTTGATTAAATGAATCTGTTGCCGGCCCTGAAAGATATCTCAGTGAGCAAAATTTCATTTCTGGTTGAACACCCACTGAGGAAGACACAGATACAAGTGGGTGGCTCCCAGAGGAGCTCAGGGCTGTATTTACAGTGCTAACCTGCTTCTGATCCCCCCCACTCCTGTTTGTAATGCCCTGGAAGGCAGCTCCTGGTGGTGTGGAAATACCCTGGGCACCAGTGGCTCCTCATCAGGCTCTCCCAACCCCAGTGCCTGCTCCTGGCTGATGCCTAGTCAAGCTTGGCAAATTGAGCTCTTTTAATTTTTCCTTCAAAACCAATCCTTTGAGCCCTGTTTTTCTGTGGTAGGGGAATATCACCCCCCACATTAATTTCTCTGCAATATCTTGGTGTACTCTGAAGCTCTGAGTGTGTTGCTGAGCCTGGGGTTGGAGGTGTGATGCTGCTGGCATTGTGTCCTCACCCTTACCCAGCTCTAAGCCTCTGTTACCCGCAGACACTGACTATTCCTGTCACCATCCCACTCATTCTCTCTGCCTTGTTTCCAGGCACTGAAACCCTTTTCATTCTGTCTGATCAAGACGAACATAGGGAACTACTCACGGCTGCTTGCCCAGGGAGGAGTTTGCCAAAACTGTCCTATTCTGGACCAATTTTATAGTAACTGTGTGATGAGGAAAAGATAGTGAGGGCTCACCGTTCTAATTAGGATCATTTCTGTCTTGCAAGAGGGATTGGCGGGTAGTATTTATGGATACGAGTAGGTTCAGAAAAATTCCTAGCACCATCTGTTTGAGAGAGAACAGGAAGAATTTCAATATGCTTTAGACCTTGAAGTGTAATGTTTGTATAACAGGCTCATAAAATCAATTTCTAATAGTTACAGGTACCCCCTCAGGAATTTAAATAGTCTGTTAACAAAGTTATTCCATCTGCCAAGCAAATATATTAAATATGCACGTTCCATGCTACATATATGGTTGCATGTGCCTTTCTCCTACGTGACGTGCCCTTGGGTCCCGTGTGTTGGTTTTGCTCCTGGGTTACGCTCAGTTTTTCCTGATGGCAGCTCACTGTTCAGTCCCAGCTCAATGGGAGCTCACTCACCTGCCTTCGGCCTGATAATTCACTGTTATAGTCACCTTGTTCCTTGGGAGCTGAGTGCAGGGGTTGCTCTGTCCTGGTCCCCTTCCCATCTCCTGCTTGGCTACCCATGGACTGTCTGGGTAGAGAGAACTGGCCACAAGAGTTAGAAGGTTTGTAGGAGACAGAGGGGTCTGAATTTGCAAACTGGGGGCATGCATGGGGCAGGATAATCCCTTCACACCCATTTTGCAGACTTTTTAAACTGGTGTTGCAGCCTGGATAATGGGCCAGTTGGGTTTTGCTCTGCTCCTTGCTCTTCCATGGCACCTCACTTTTCCATTACCCTTTGGATCCATCAGTGCCCTGCTTGGTGCCAGAACTCTAACTGCCTTGTATGTTTGGGAACAGGCTGACAACTCGGGGCATATGCAGGCAAACTGCAAATATGTCACGCCGTTAACTAAACAGTTTGCATTTAACGCTGCCCGTGGAGCTGAACGACACCTCGCCAATTCTGCAAAGGTTGTGTTCTCAGTGTGATCAGAGTGATTTATGGCGAGAGTTAGGCTGTGTGTCCAGAATATCGATGGGGGCGTTTGCTGCCTATTGTGTTTAATAGCTGTTGGGGTCCCTCTTTTTACCATTGTGTCATTTGCTGCCTGCCAGCCTGTGCAGGTCTGGGAGCGCGTCTCTGTCTGGGCAGAGTTATTGATTGCGGCGCGTTTGGAGTCACCGCTGGCTGGGTGCTGGCAGTGGGTGCCTCTCCCAAACAGCTGCAGCAGGCACAGCACTCGCTGGCCACTGTCCCCAAGTCCCCTTGTCCACCTGCTGCAGCATCACCTCAGGGAAGGTGCCCTGGAGGGAGGTGACCTGCCCTCCCCTCCCCACCCCGAATCAGCAGGAGCTAAAGTGAAACTGCTCTTTGCTGGGGAGTGGAGCTGGAAGGCAAATTCTGCATGGTTTTAATGGATTTACCCTCTCCACCCAGAAAGCAGATGAGGCACAGAAATCCCATGGCATTCACCAGCAGTAAGGCAGAAGGTGTCCTGGAGGGAAGAGGCAAAACCCCGCACATCCGAGGCGCGCCAGGAGACTGGGATTTCCTTTTGATGATTTCTTTGTGCTAGGCTGTTTATTCTTCTTTTTTAATTTAGAAATCCACATTCCCACTTCCACATAGCTCGTTATCTCAGGGCGTGTGATGAGGTGTCCAGGGGTCTGTCCCAGCAGAGATGATGCAGAACACATTTGTGCAGGCTGTTGGATCTGACCCCCCCTCTCCCTCGGGGAGCGGGTGGTTTTCATTTCAGCCTCTTCCATTAGAAGCTCTAAGGGGAGCTCCATCTATTAACTGAGAACTGCAGGCCTGTAAATTTTGGCAAGAAAAAGTCCTTGGAAGCAAATCATCTGTATTTTCTCAGGGCTGTTTGTCCTCCCTCTTTGCATGTACAGCCTTTGCTGGTCGGGAGGCAGGTACTGCCACTGACTCCTTCTCCACATGTGCAGATTGATGGTGTCTGCTCTGGAGCCTGCTCCCTCTTCCCTTTCTTTCCTTCTCAGTTTTGTTCCTTCCTTTTTGAGCTGTTTCTGCTTTGCTTGGGAGACTCCTTTATCTGCCAAGTCCTGATGTGTATCTGTTCATTTCCTAGGGCAAACACATTGATCTGTGATTTCTGTTATGATACTGCAGATTTCTGTTCCCTTTATTCTTTTTTTTTTTTTTTAATACTTTATCCTGCCATCCAGGAGGTGGTTTCTGTGCTATGGAGAAGCTCAGTGTTTCTAGAAAAATGTGTTTCCCTGCCTCAGAGCTGTGCCTAATTGCATACAGAGCGAGCGTCCATCCCTCTTAGTTCCAGTGTAATTCTTTGCAGTGTGTTCCTTTGTGATTGTGTTATTCCAGCAATAACAGCCACTCTCCTTCCAGATATTTATTCTTTTCATGAACATCACCATACTGGCAAAGGGTTGGGCTTTTTTTTCCATCTTAATGCTCTACTTCATAGCTCAAATCGGGGATTTATGCTTCAGGGATCTCAGAGAAGACTTTTCTCTTTTCTGCTACCTCTTTCCAGAAGCACCATCTTTCTATGCTGGGATTTGGAGTTCTTGGACATGTGTTACTGCTGCCGGGGATGCTGCTGTCTGCTTTTAGATTTGTATTTACTGCCGTGCTTTGCTCTTTAATTTTGTTGTTCTCTTTCTGGCACAGAGACGAAGTGATGCAAATGAAGGCTGGAGTATTTGGTTTGCACAAAAACCAACCCTGGCTATTCCAAGTAGAGGCTGGCAGGGAGTGGGAGGGCAATGGGCAGCATCTTTCCTTGCAGCCTCTGCAGCTCTGGGCATCCTGTGAGGGCTGTAATGGAGGGGCAACAGCCTGGGCAGAAGTGGGTGTCCTCAACAAGGTTTGGAGAAGAAAGTGCAGATAAGGTAGGGATGCCTCCCAAAAAAAAACCACTTACCTCTATCACACCTCTCCCTGTGCTAAGGATAACGCATTAGTTTTTCATCCTGGAAGACCTTATTTCTTATTATGAGTTAGTTTTACAGCACCCTGATGTGTGCTCAGCACTTTACGGTTCAGGGAAAAAGATGAGGTCCATGTGACAGATTTACCCGGTATTAAATCCTGACTGAGTTACAAAGGAAAGAAGCAGCATGTCTGTGCCCTGGCCTTCATCCTGCCCTGCTGCCACAGGGGCTTTGAGCCCCTTCTACATTTTTTATTGACATGATAGAGGTTTTTCTGCCCCATAGCAGCCCTGCTGCCCACTGTGCTCTGCTTCTCACCCAAGCCATCACTTTTGGCAGGTGGGAGTCCCATGAAAGCTGCAGCAAGGAAGGGCATATGGCATACAGCTCCCAAACTGGGACCAGGGAATGGTGCTGTGCCAGGACCATTTGACAGCCTGGCACAGTCCCCCTGAGCCACCTGTGAGTGGGGGGAAACGTTGGCATTCAGCAAGGGCTCATTCACTCAGGCTGGCGCCTCAGCTGCAGGCTGTGCTGGAGCCTGGAGTGGGACCTAGAGGCTGTGTCAGGGTGGGTTTGCAGCTGGGAGCCATGCTGGAGGAGCGTAGGCTGCCCCAGGGCCATGCGCCATCTCAGGCAAACTCCCTCTGCCCTTCTAGAGGGTGCCTGAGTGTAGGATCACCTCAATCCTGTCATCTGGGCAGGAGAGGTGCAGACTGGCTCTCACAGCTCTGGGGATGCTTGTGCTCCACCAAGGTCAAAATGGGAGGCAATGGACCCTCTGCTTCATCCCCATGCCCAGGTGCTGCCGTTGCCCTCCCTGGCTATGTGGGAATGGCTCCTGGGGCTGGAGCATGCTGAATTTCACTTTTCAAATGGGGTTTCTGGCACCCGGCCAAGCAGCATTTTGTGTTGTCAAATATTTTGGCAAACCACATCTCAGCTTTAGTCTGAAGCGTCTTTCGCTGGGGAAACGGCGTCGAGCCGAGCTGCCGGCGTGATCCTGGCGTGGAGGGGAGCACAGCACTGCCAGACACATCCTGAACAGGGGTTGCTGGTGCTGGGGTGCCCTGGTGCCTGCCTGGGGGGCACTGGGACCACAGCTGGGCAAGGTGACTGGTGAGCAGTGAAAGGGCCAAAAAAAGATGTTTCAAGGTGATTGTAAATGGTTTGTGAAATCAGGCTGAATGAGAAAAATCATATTGACAAGAATAAGAAAACCCTGAAAAGTGATTTTTCAAGTCTCGATTTTGGCCTTTTGTTCCAAAATTGCCCTGCATTAAGAAGAGAATAAAAAAAAAAAAAAAGGCAAAAAAAAAAAAAAANCAAAAAAAAAAAAAAAGCTCTAAGTAAACTAGAAATAAGGGGACTGTATTTTTTTTTACCAGCTCATTGGAAAAATGAAACATATTTGTTCTGGGTCAGACCAAAATGAGCAATGCAATCAGTTATCCACAGAGTCACGCTGCAGGCTGGCTTTCCTTCTGCTCTCTCTCCTGGGCATCCTTGAAAGAATATCCAATACCTTTTTATGATGTTTGAAAGAAAATATCTCTGAGGAGAGGAAAAAAAAGCAAGGTGTGATCCCAAAAAGTCTGCTTTCACAGCTTGGACAGACCCATCTTTCCCTCCCGTGGCTGCTGCTCCTTCCTTCTGCCTGTCACGTTGTGTGGTTAGAGCACACGTACTCACGGCCCCAGCACCATGATGGGTTTTGAAAGCCTGAGAAATCCTCCCAAAAGCCTGGTTTCCGGCCAAAAAAACCCGAGGTTATGCAAACATACACGGAGCTTGCAAACAGGCTGTGTGTGTTGGATGGAGAGCAGCTTTGCGAAGCAGGTGTGAGCTGATGCGGGAGGAGCTGCGCTGCCTCATGTCTGCGCTGAACTCCAGTGTCAGTCCACAGACTGAAACCAGGGCTCTGGAATTAAAGGAAAAACAACGAAGGAATAAAAATCCACCCTTGCAGCAACATCCCAAGCACTATCCCACTGGATCCCAGGCCAGCAGACAGTGCTATCCATGCAGGTTAGGGCTGCAGGACTCCTTTTTACAGCACTACCAGCCCGCCTGGGGGCAGTGAGGTGTGACCCCTGCCCAAGCCTGCTCACCCAGTTGCATCCCCCACCATGCTGCCTCTCCCCTGGTTGTGCCCCTAGAGCCCTGCATGACTTGCCCGTGCCTTTGTAGAGCTTTAAAGGTGAATGGCTCCTCAGCAAAGGCTCACCTGAAGTCTTGTGCGCCAGTGAAACCACCTAAAAACCCAGTCTCTGTCAGCTGCCAGGAAAAAGCTTGTTTAGGTTTAAAATGTGTTCAGAAGAGTCATTCTCTTATGAAAAACTGTGGCTGTCAAAGCACCACAGTGGAGTTGCATTTATTACATATTAATGACTCCACATCAGCTGCACTTGCTTTACAGTACCCAAATATTGGAAATATCAATGTATGAGCATTCCCCAATGCGAATTGTCAGACATGCAAATCCTGGGGTCTGGGAGCCCAGCAGAGCCACTGCATTACCCACGGGAAATGCTCCCTGTGCTGGTGAATGCCATCGTGGCAGGGTGAGACTCAGTTGTCCTGGAGCTGTGCACTCATAACCATGTGAAAAGTGGGGAAGATGTGAGTCTGTCTTGCTCCGTCCCAGGGCTGTAAGCTGCACCAACCTCCCACCTGGATGCTTTTAACAAACATGGGATGAAGAGGCTTGTGCCAGTGTGATAACGTGGAGGGAGGCATGTGGTGTGAAAAGCTTCTGGGGAAACAGGACGGAGGTGTTTGCACTGTGGGATTTTTAACACCTGGTGTTGGAGGCTGAGCAGAGCAGAGAGATGTTCTCTGGCATGGAGAGGGTCATTCAGAGTATATAAGCCTTTTTCTCATTGCTCCCTGGAGGGACTTGTTTGGGAATTGAACCTTATCCATTGGATTGCTCAGTGGAGAGGGTTTGAGATTGTCCTGTACAGAGACAGAGCTTGTGCACAATGATCCTTGTGGGTCCTTTCCATCCCACCCCAGCCCATCCATCCCCCAGCCCCTGAGTGTTACCTGGCCAGAGTGACATCCTGCTCCTTCACCTCCCTCCTTCAGGGCAGGGAGGGATGCTGCTTGGTTTGGGTGAGGGCCAGGCAGAGCTGATCCCCCTGGGGCAGAAGCAGCAGAAATGGGACCAGGGAAGCCGTGACTGGGACTCTGCTGCCTGTGCCTTTCTCTGGTCTGATAAAGGAGACTGAAGCATCTCTGCTTACTCATTCCTTGGCTAAGAGCAGGCACGAGGAATCATCCCTTGAGATGGCTTTCTGCAGCCTCCACTGTCTCCACCACCAGGCATCAGATTCTGACGGAACACAGTCCCGGTCTCCCCAAGACTCTTTTCTCCCAGAAGGGGAACAGATGTCCCAGAATAGTCCATCGATAATGTGGATTTTCCTCACTCATCTCTCTACAAGATCCTGGTGGGTATGGACATACTTCCCAGCCTCTCTACTCCTCCTGTGTTCATTGAGGAAACTGAGGCACAGTGTGGCAGGAATGTGAGCACAGGCATCTCCTCCAGCACAGGCAGGGCTGCAGCAGAGCTGGGACCAAAACCCAGGGGGTTCAGTGCTTCACCTTGTGCCTCTGCTGTAAATCCACCTTCTTGCACCACTCACTATGCTCAGCATTAGCGTGATATTAGCTCGAAGGAGATATTGACAGTCTGTTGGGGTTTTTTGGGTTTTTTTAAAGCATGTCATGTGGCAGTTATTGAAAGAGCTGCCTACATTTTACAAATATTTCTAGGAAGAAATTTGCCAGTGTCTGGGGCTGCAGAAGAGGGAGTGTGAGGATGACCAGTATGAGGCTGGCTGCCAGACTGTGCTCTTTATCCATCCATCAGTCTGTCCCCAAAAGCTCCCTTCCCCCAGGGAATTGATAACAGCAATGAGCCAAGGTGCCAAAGCCTCTGTGCGCCCTGCTTTCCCCCTCCAGCCTGGCATGGGGAGCCAGTGCCCCCCACACACAGCGTACATTCAATTTGGGGCATTTGCAGCATCCCCCATCCTCAGGGACAGTGCTGCCTCAACGAGGAGCACAAAGCTGCCAGGCTCCTGCCTGTGAGCTACCTGTTCCCTGGGAACACGGGGAGCTGAGCCGTCCTGGGGCACGCCTGTGATCAGCACTGCACTGATGGCTGCTGAGTCTGGGCAATGGCTGGGGCTGGAGGGCTCCTGCCAGGGCACTGCCAGTGAGAAGCAGGAAGAGAAGCTGTGCCTAGGGAAAGGGCTTGTTAAAAAGCTGGGGGGAATCGCGGACAAACAGGGGGAGTTGTCTGCAGGAGATCTCCAGGTAACACTGAAGAGTAATGGCAGCTCTTGGTGCCACTGAGAGCTTTGATCCCGCCGGCCATAACTTACACGCTCATGACTCAGTGTAAAGTGCCTCCTGCACCTGCCTGCCTCTATAACGGATAAACAATAATAGTTTGTGGTTAAAATATTGCCCTCAGATGGTAATCTGTGGGACATGGTTTATACAGAGCAGCTGCACTGAGAGCAGGGGTAACCTCTCTGTCCTTGGTGAGAAGTTTTTGCACCCGTGGTGCTGGATCTGGGCGCAGGGACAGGGATGCTGTCAGATGTAGGGGTTTGCAGTCCCTATATGGGGCTCTGTACTCCCCAAAGCACGTGAGGTGCAGGGAAGGGTCCTTTGCCATTCACAATAAAAGTGGTTACTGTGCTTACAGATAGAAATGGCATCAGTGAAACCTCAGCCGAAGTCCCACCCAGAAAAACAGCAACATCAAATCCATGCAACACCATGTTCCCAGGACTCCTACCACCCTCCAGGATGGTGGCTGCTTGGGGCTGGGTGACCAGGAGAACACTGGGGCAGGATCTCAGCCTGGAGATCTCAGCAGGATCTCTTGAGGCTCAGAAGCGGTTTGGGGACAGACAAAAGTCTCCTGCAAGTGGGTGGCAGTGACGCAGGGCAGAGCATTGGTATTGCTGGTATGTCGAGCACCTTGTTTATTATACCTCAGACGTGTCGCAACAGTCCTGGGTTGTGTAATGGTTTCCAGGAGATTTTCCTGCTTTCAGTTTTTGGAGCTCTCATTCCCAGGGCTTAGTTTCTACCAGAGATGAGTTGTGGTAGAGAGAATGAGTTAAAATCAAACTCTGCTTAGGTGGGGTTTTGTGTTGCGATACCAAGTGTGATGGAGAGAGGGAGGAGACCTTTCTGAATTGTTTTTTCTTCCTTCTCAAGAGCTTACAGATACAGCGTGGAAGGCTGGGTGCAGCTTTCCCTCATGGTGGTCTGATGCTACTCTGTTTCATGAAAATTGTAGGCCCTGACACCAGGAATTTCACCCACAAGGAATTAAATATTTCTTCCTAGCATAAATAAGAGGTCGTATTTGACAAATGGCCTTGCCTTCACACTGCAGGAGGCTGAGGATCTCATGATCCAACCTGAGTATATCCTGTGGCACTTCTGGGGCACTCCTCAACCAGGTTCTGGCACATTCCTCCCTTTCCCTTGGCACGTGTGCAGTTTTCCTCTCCCTTCTCTCCTAGGATTTGGAGAGTTTCACCACAAAATGGGAGTCACCTCAGCCTCTGCAAGGTGCAAGAGCAGAGAGAGCTCTGCTCTCCCAGCATTCACAGTTTGGGGCTTGGATAAATCCTCTGAGTTGTCAGTCAGCAAAGGCAAGCTCTTCATTTGGCACAGGTGACCCAGGAACTTCAGAAGCTTAAAATATTGCACAACTTGGAAGAATTATCACTGGGAAAACTGCTGTAGCACCCCAGGGAAATTCAGAGCTCCACCACAAATGCAGAGGAATTCAAGCGTCTCCTTGAAGCGGTTGCAAGAATTTCTCAATTTGGCCATCTTTGTTTTCCAGAATCTCATTTGGCACATTGGCTGAAATCTTCCTGGCCTGGGTTATGCCCCCAGCTCCAGGGCCTTTTCTTATTTTTGAAAACTGAATGCTGGCACGGTTATAAGGAATTGAGGGAAGATCTTAAAATGGAAAATGTTGGGCAAGCCTGAATAGTTTTGCAGCATGCAGCATTGGTGAGGGGAACCTCCTTGGTAGGGAGACTGGGTCCCTCGTGCTGCTGGCTGCTGTGCTCAGCTAGACTGAGCACGGATGGGCTCTGAGCGTGGGAGGATGCTCCTGTCCCCATTCCAAAGGAATGCAGCAAATACCAGGGTAACACCAAACCTGCTTCCCACTGCATTTCTCTGCAGGGAGGTGCTGGGCAGAGGCTAGGTGGGACCTCTCCAGCTCACTGCCCTGACCAAGCTCCTTCTATACCCAGACTCAAGCCCTCAAACGATGAGTTGCACCATGTTGTTAAGCCCACAAGGAAGTCTCCCTCTGCACTTCCCTTGCAAAGAATGAAATAACCTGGAAGCTGTTGGCCTCTGGAAGCAATTTAGCATGGGACGTGGCTATTAATTTAAATAGATTACAGAAATTTGAACTAAGCTGCATATAAATCTTCTGACCAGTTCTATGGGCTTTGGTCTCTGCTGTTTACACTTTTTTTTCTTTCTTCCTTTTTTTTTTTTTTTTCTTTGAATTATATTTTATTGATTCCTGAAGCTGTGATATTTCTGTTGGAGCTCACTGCTTGGATGGCAGGCAGCTTCTCTCTTCCACACATATTACCTTTCAGAGCTACTGTGAGTAGGACACAGATGTTGTTAGGTCTCAGGTAAAGCCATCAAAGGTGGACGTTCAATCAAGTTTGACATCATCTTCAACCTGAAGGCAAAGGGATTGGTTTTGATTAGCAGCTCGCGGGGTTGAGCCTTACCCGTATCAGCACTGCTGCTGCTACTTTACCTGAATGGCAAAACCACAGATGGTAATTATAACCATAAGTGCTTACAGATTTCCTAACAACAAAGATAATTTGTTTGCTCCATGCCTTGTTAGAAGGGGAATTTTGTTCTGGTGACTGGGTGGTTTGTGGATCAGTCGTTGCCCTTTCACCCCTCCGTCCCCAGCTTGGCTGTTCCCCCCAGCTGTGGCCATTAGATGTTGATCCAACCAGAAGGGTCCCACCGAGTCTGGTCTCTGCAGTGGCCACAGAGACGCCAGCCCAGTGCAAGGAGCAGTCCTGGCCTGGTGGGGAGTGGGATGTTGTGCTGACACCCATGGGATGGCCCGGGATGCTGGGCAGGGAAAGTCCTCCTTGCTAAAACTTCCTTTTCCTCATTCTATTCACATAAGTTCTAGGGCAATTGAGGTGAAAAGTTCCTTTCAGGCTTCCCCTGACAGAGCTGAGCAGAGTTAAGCTCAGCTGCATCCCCCCTGCTCACCCCACCGCCCTGCTGTGGAGAATGACAAGACAGCATGTGAACAGCCAGACTTGCACCTCTATTCTGGGAACCACTGCCAAAAACCATGGCTTTCCTCCCTTCTGAAGGTGACCCAGCACCTGAAATCTTGGGAGAAAACTGGGGGGAGCTCGTCCCTGTTGATCCCTGGCAGCCGGAGGTCTCTCTGCCCCCTGCGGCCGCTCCCCGGCGCTGGGGCCGGGTTACCTGTGAATTAAACCAGCTGGTGCTGGTGGCTCGCTGGCAGCCTGGCCCATGTCCACAGCCATTCCTCAGGGCAGAAAGCCGATGGGTTCGGCTTGGACCCCGGCTTGGCAGCAGCTGAGGGCAGCGTCTCGCCTGGCAGGCAGGCAGGCAGATAACAGCTTTGATTTCTGGGTCTCACTTTAATTATAATGGAAGGACGCGGCTCGTTAAGTGCCCGCTTTGCTTTCCAGCGATCCCTCCCGGCTGCCAAGTGCGCTGGGCTAACAAAAGCATTCCTCTCCCCGCCGGGGCCGGCCGCAGCAGCCCGTATGGCGAGCAGACGGAGGGGATTAATGCACACAAGAACAGTCTGCCCGGCTCCTGGTCCCTGCACACAACCCGAGACCTCTGAGCAGCCTCTCCGGGAGGAGAAACTACCCTTGAAATGGAGACCTCCTCCAAAAAACATCCTTATGCCTTTACACCAGCTCATCTCTGCCTCTCTGCCTGATACCAGCAGAATATCCGCAGGGTCTTGCCCCAGAGTGTTTCTTCTCTCCCACAGCTCGGATCAGATGATATTTTTCGTGCCAATCGTACCTGGAGTTGTTCAAGATGGTGATATTGATCTTGTTCATATTTGTTGCCTTAATGAGTCACAAATTCTGTCTGTGAGCAGAGGTGGTTTGGAGGTGCTGGCTGGCTGCTGCTAACCTGCCTTTCTGGAAGGGTAGGAATTTCAGCAGATTTGGAGAACTGGTGTTTTCTTAGATTCCTAGAGGAAATTACACTAATTGCAACAACCCCCATGTGCCTGCAGCAAACAGAGGCGATAGGATCTCTCCAAATGTCTGCTGCTGAAGCCTGTAACCTTCCTAACAGCCCTTCTCCCACCCTGCAGCACGGAAGGACCTGCGGCAGGTGATCTGCCAGACCCAAACACTTAAGGCTGCTTTGAGGCTAAATTGTTTCTGTGCTGCTTCATCTTTTGTCTGCAAATGATACTCGGGGCTGAGCAGAGGTGTCAGCTCTCCACATGGTCAGGGGACTCGGGCTGCTGTCCACTGCCTCTCTGATCTCGGCTGGGTTCAAGATTTCCTTATTTTGAAATGGTTTTAATATTCAGACTGCACAAATATCCTCACAGGGGCATGGTGCATGGGGTCACAGCACAGTGCTAGTGTGGAATTAATATAAATGCTCTATGTGGTATGTCTAAACAATGGACCCCTGTTAATCACGCTTAATATTAATCAGCTTTCTCCTCCACTCAGATCTAGCCATGCCACCCCTCCAGACCCGGACATGGAGCTGGTTTGGGGATGCAGGCTCTTTCCAGAGCAGGACAGTGTGCTTCTCACATCTCTCAGATGATCCTCAATAGGCTTAATTTAAACATTAACTCCCAATTTGCCTCTGGGCTCAGGGCATGGAAAAAATTAGAGCAAAAGGAGAATTTTTCAAGCAGCTCTCAGTGAGCAAAGCAGGGTTATAATAGAAATAGTTTTTGACCTTAATTATGGCTTCTAATGGAAATAGTTGTGCAACCTCAGCAGTGGGGTTTGGTATGTGCAGCAGATCTCAGCCGAGGATGGTGACGGGAGGACAACGAGGGCTCGGCAGCCTTTGGCTTCTGGCTCCTGGGCGGCTCTCGGGGAGCTGGGCTGAGGCTGGTGAAGGAAATGTTCCTCACTTCCACCAGCCGCAGCTTTTGGATCGCTCCATCCAGAACTAAGGCTTTGCCCCATTTCTGCTTCAGACAAGAATGTAGGCAGCCTCAAGCCCCTCATCAATGCCAGCAGAATGTAAAGGCAGCGCCTAGCCTAGCACCTCCGGACCGAGGAGCGGGGAGAGAGCCTGTAATTCCCTGCTGGGATCAGCACAGCAAGGGGCAGCACGGCTCGTCCTGCCCAGCTTCCCCCCGGGGCAGGGGGAAGCGGGGGTGACTGCCTGCCCCTCACAGCTCCTCCAGGTAAGCGGTTCTCAGCTGTGAATGCCGAGACAATGAGCTCCAGCACTGTCCTGCAGGGATAAATGATGCCGATGAGAGCAGAGATACTCGTTTGAAGGATCCAGATTGCAAAATAATGACACAGCATTTGCGAGGGGTGGGAGCAGGACGGGTTAATTACTGAAGAGGAAGCACATCACCTTTGGTGTAGGGTCAAACCTCCTCGCTCTGGAAATCTGCTGTTATTACCCCTGCTCTAACGGGTCACTTGGCACCGCCTGGGAGCAGTGACGTGTGCAGCTAATGTGATTTAGAAACCTCTGTCTTGGGCGATCAATGGATGCTGGCCCTGCAAGGGGGCAGGGATAGCCTGGTTCGCCTCTCTTCCTGCCACAAAGGCATCCGAGATCTCGGGGCAAAAGGCTTCTTTGTGGCTGGGGAAATTCAGGTGGGATGAGTGGTTCGTTAGCATAGCTGTAGGGCTGCAGGACACCAGCCAAAACCACTGCCCTCAACGGGGCAGACTGGGATGATGGGAGACCCAGAGGGACTTGAAGAAGGTGTGACCTCCTCCCGTGCCTGCACACTGCCAGAAACAGTAATGGAAAATGATGGTGACATCTTGCAAAGGACGGGTCTCCATCTCTGCAGTGGTGTCAGGGTGGGTGGGGAATGGCAGCCCCTCTTCCCCCGAGCTTCCCATCACAGTCCCCTTGCCAGACCTCAGCCAGCTTTAGGCTGTCCCCAGGGGAAGCAAAGTCACCTCCCAAAGATATCCATATGTCTCCTCTGGATATAAATGCAGGAAACATGTGTTGATTCCCAGCCAAAAAGGAACGCGTGGTGTAGAAAGCCCCATCCAGCCTCCACAGTGTATCTTTGGGAACACCTCATGGTGTGATCTCACAAGTGTGATCATGAGGAGGGACTGGGGCTGCAGCAGCTCTGTTTCACCTCCCAGGCTCAGAGTCAGTGACCTCCTGTATCCCAAGGGCAGCTCCTGTCTTATCAAGAGCAGAGGGACGATGCTCTGCTCCTGGAGAGGGACCCAGGGCAAGGTCTACCCACAGACCCAGGGCCCAGCAGCCATTACCAAGGCACATGTCCTTGCATTTTCAACTCTCAGTTCTTGAAAACTCAGGAAAACCTGACCATTTTGGTTCTCCAAAGAATGCTGGAAAACCCCAGCCTCAGTGTGGGAGTTGAGTTGTTTGGAAAATTCAGGCTTTGTGCTGAAGATGCAAACATGTTAGTTCCCCTCCATTGCCCATGTCTCTGTGTAGGCTGCAGAAATAAAGCAAGTGTTTAAGAAGCAGTCATTTAACCCTTTCAGGATTCCAGTTTATTCATTGCATTAACTAACATAAAGAATTGTCCAGTGCATTTTGACAGCCACTGTTTTAAAGTTCTTATCATGGTTATTTTTTTCCTTTTATCACAGTTTTTGTATTGTGTGGTAAAGATTTGTCTCTATCTTTGCCTAGTTTATCTATAATTCAGGACTTTTTACACTTAGGTTATAATTGACTTTTCCATGCTGCAGCAACTCAAACAATAACTATTAATATTCAGCAGTCTATAGTGATAAAGATTTCCATTTACTTTCTTTTACTTAACCGTGTGAATATACGACATCCTATCTCACATGGGTAATATTGAATTCATTCATATTTACTCTCCATTTTCCTGTATAACAATATTGAAAGACTGAGCGCTGCGGTTTTAGGGACATCTGACTCCTGCTCTCAGCTGGCCCGCCATGCTTCCACAGAAGGGAGCCAACACCTGCAGGTCCTGGTGAGGCTGTGATGCTGCCCAGCCCTCACCCCTCGTGTCTTCCCAAGGCTGAGGAAGAAGGTGGAGCAGACTACAAGGCACAGTACCTCAGCCTTCCTCCCCTCAGGAGCAGGACCCTGGTCCTGATGAGGGTGCTGCATTTGCCCCAGAGAACCAGTTGCCTTAACAACCCAAAATGGTGTTAGAGGGCTGTGAACTGAAAATGGGGAAAATGCCTCAGTACCCTGCCCCAGGTATCCCTCATGGTGTGGGGTAATGCCATAGGTGGATGGATGTGCAGGGTGGATTGATGGTGGAAGGAGATAGGAGCTGGGCTGGGAAGGCAGAACAGTTCATTCTTTAAGGGGATTATGCTACAGCACAGAACCAGGAGTCCCCTGCCCTGGGCTTTACAGTGTGACCTTATACAAGACAGGTGAGAGAAGCTGAGGACACACCAGGCTGATCTCCCATCCCTTTTTCTGTTGTAAAATGCACGATGGCAAGTTTGGTGGGGAGGCTCTAAACACCAGCACTGCAGCCAAGGCTCTGACCCACCACTGTCACCACCAGAGATGGCAAAGGTGTCCTGGCTCTGCCTCAGGGGCTTTATTCTGCAGCACAGCCTTCTGTGGTGCAAAGACACCCCGTGTCTGGGTGCTGCTGGGACCAGTGCAGGCTGCAGAAGCAGCCAGGAGGGGAGACAGTAGGAAAAGCCAAACACACTCACCCTGGTGCTGGACAGCAGCAGATGAGCTGGCTCTCAGCAGAGAGGATGCACTGGTAGGATGAGCTGTCCCTTGTTGCCGGGGCTTGTGGATGGAGCCGTGTGCATTTCCTTTCTATTGCCCCTCGAAGGCTGCATGCCTTCCTCCCAGCCCTGTGTGGGACCCCACGGCAGGGGCTGGCACCTCCCCTCTGCCCAGGCTCTTGGCACAGAGCTGGCACTGCCAGTGTGGGAAGCACTGCGTGGGGAGATGCCCTCTCCTCCATTCATCTCTCTGAAGGTGGAGCAGGGACCGGCTGCAAAGCCGGCAGCAGGCAAGGTATTAACTGCAGCTGTGTCAAGCTGTTGCGACTGAGCTCTTCCTTGTAATTATGAAAAATGTCCTGCACAGGGGAGAAGTGGCAGAGCTGCTCCCCCCTGCTTGGAGAGAATTACTTTCCCAGGCAGCTTTCTTCTAAAAAAGAGGGGCTCTTCATCCTCTCGGCCCCAGCCACCCACGGAGCAGGGCTGTTCCCGCCGGTGCTGTTGGTGAGCTGTTCCTGTGCTTCACGGCTAGTTAAGGGCTAGTGGGGTTAAACGGATAGTCCATTAATCCCGGCCGCCGAGGTCAGAGCCGAGGGACACACATGCAGCTGGTGATTTATGGGCAGCCTGGGCCCGTGCCCCTTCTTGGGGCTGCTGCCAGAGCTGCCCAGCACGATGGGCACTTGCCAAGCCTGGCAGGAGGGCCAGCGAGCTGTTGTGGCTGTGGCCAGTGCTGCTTCTGCCCTGGCTCAGCCCTGCCAATAACTCACCCTGCAGAGACGCCTCAGGAGCAGCGCTCCCCACGACAAAGCTCACACCCCAGCCAGCTCCACTGCCCTCCCTGCCGCAGTTTCCCCATCATTAGAGGAGTCACAGCCTCTCCAGCCTTGCAGGAACCAATGCCCATCACCCTGTGCAATGCCCAACGCGGTGCGAGGGAGGGCTCAGTGTCACTGGAGCACTGACCCCAGTGTGCAGCAGGTGGGATGGAGACAGGCAGCACTCCGGGGACACCGCAGCCACCGGGAGCTGGGGGCTGCCCCTGCGGCGCGTGTGGAGATGGGATTCCCTCTTCTTTCATGTTCCTCTTGGCCTCTGATCAGAAGTGCGCGCTATCTGCCTGCCATTAGCCTGCCTGCTGCTCTCTGCCCCGGGAGCAATCATAGGGTGAATGAATAAACACAACAGCATTTAGTGAGATCTGAAAGGAGATGTGATGGTAATTTCTTCCCTGCAAATTGTAGGCGCTCATGTTTTCAGCGTGCTGAAGGCAATTAGAGCAGAGCGGAGCTGGCAAGACGAGGGACAACGCTGGAGAAGCTGCGACTATGGAGCCGTAATAACAATTTAGATTCTATTTAGATACAAGTGGCTACAAGTCGCTTCTCAATATTGAATCAATCGGCAGAGACAAATGATTTAATATGGAGGTTTTTGCCGGAGAGGAAGGGAGGGACCAGCCTTTTAGAGGCACCCAAATGGGATGGGCATCAGGGCCCCATCCAGAGCTTCTGGCTGCATAGAGGGGAGACAGAAAGGGGTGATCCTGAGGGGAACAAATGCCCTTTCTCGCAGCTTTTGGCACTCTGGGCTGGCTTATGCTCGGCATCGATTGAGGAGGTATTTTTAGAGGCAGTCTGGTATTTGTTAACCTTCTTGTGCAGAGTGGAACTCACTTCTCAAAAGCATGTGTGCACGCACGCGTGCGGGAGGCAGGAGAGATCCCGCCAGAGATAAAACGTTAGTAGCCAGCCCCAGCCAAAGGCCGGGTGCAGCTGTATAAATATGAGGTGGCCCCCCTCACCCCCACCTCCTCACAGTCAGTGGGGCTGGTGACACTGGAGAATGCTTTGCTGTCATTAGTTAATTGAGCTGCCGATGTTAAGAAAAGGTTATGTATTTCTCCTGGTAGTTTTTCTTTGTAAAACTCTGACAGGGATCTCTTGCAATAGCAGCGGTAATGTCCCAGCTGGGGAGTCCAAGCAAATCTTCCCTATGGTGTGGATTTTTTTTTTTCTTTCCCTTCTTTTCATATTTTCTCTCCCATTCAGAGGTTGCTTTGCAGAGGAGCAGAGAACCCCAAGCCACCCTGTGTGCCTGCCTCCTGTAAGTGATACCCCTCACTGCTGCCCCATGCAGGGTCTCCCTGCCAGCCTGGGGACCACTGGCAGTTTGGGCCCTCCACTCCCTTACCTGCTTCAGGAAACAGCCCAGGGATGCATGCACAGTGTCTGTCCATTGTTCCCTCGCAGCCAGGCACAGAGTACTCCAGGGGGAAAAGGGGATTGGATCCTGTCTCTGGTGCTGGAAGCACTGCAGAAGCATTGCAGTTTGCTCCTATGGAATCTGAGAGGCTTCACTAAATCAGACCCACGGGCAGAGGGGTCCCTGAGCATCCATGGCTTGGCTGATGCCATGAAACTCATTTCACTGCGAGCATTTTTAATGCACCCTTCTTGAGACCAAGTGCCAGGGACCTGTGAGACTGTCTCCTTCCTCTGCCTTGGCTCTGAGTTGCTCTGCTGGGAAGTTTTCCCAGTTGGAGATGGGTCTCACCTGAGAGACGGCTGGGAGAAGTGAAGCAGGCTGCTCTGCAGGTTGAGTGTGGGAGGGAAACGGGAGTGCAGGGTCCTGGGAGCTGCAGCACGTCGGGCTCAAGCAGCCTGTGTTTACTTTTACTGCTGCAACCTCCAGCCCTTTGCTCCGGGCAGAGCAGAGCCCCTTGTGTTGCTGCCACAGCAGGAAGGGGTGTGAACTGTCTGTAGGTGCAAGGATGCCTTTGCTGGGACCACAGTGAAGGTGCATCTCGCATTCGTGCTTAATGATCACTCGAACCTCTTGTGCCTGTGAAGCACCGCCCAGGTGTTCAGCTCTTCCTGGACACAGCGGGACCGGCTTTTGTAATGATTCACCTTCCAGCTGCCGTCCCGTAGCAGCTCCCAGGAGTTCACATCCACACGAAGCAGAGGGCTGTCATTATCCGCCCCCGGAGCGCCGAGGCGGAGGAGCAGGCTGGGCGAGCTCCTGGCTGGGATGGCTGCACGCACGGTGAGAGCAGCTCCAGCCACGGAGGGCAGCGTGGCCCCGAGGCCGGCTGCCATGGTCATCCCCACCTCTCGCAGCAGGAGCATCCACCCCGGTCCGCCAGGACCCACTGCTCCTCACGGACGGGATGTGTCCTCCCACTGGGACCAAGAGGGGAATGACAGGGCATGGCAAGGCAGGGAGGAAACCCTGAGCAAGCAGGATTTCACCTGTACTTCTCCCGTGGGGACCTTATACAAATGTAGCGCATCTTACTATAGCTTTTGCTCAAACAGCTGCCTTCCACCTCCCTCAGGTTTCCACTGACTTTGCCTAAGCCTCAGTGCTTTTACTCCCCAAAATATCTCTCTTCAGTACTCTCAACTCCTGAACCAGGTGGTGATTTGGCAATGGATCTATCTGCTGGTGAGACAGACCTGCACCTGCCTAACAACTGGCAGTGCCCACCCGTGGCAAGCTCAGCTCAACCAGGACAACCTGCCCCTGTCCTTGCAGCCACTCTGCCCAAGCAGCAGAGGCTGCTGCCACAGAGCCTTGCCAAATACTTGCCATAAATCCAGTACTGAGGTGGAGGGAAACCCATAAGAAGTGTCCAGGTGAAATATGGGGGTGATGCACTGCTGTGCTGCTGCACACTGCCCTGGTATCAGGTCCCCACAGGATGAAATGTGACCCAGGCAGCCATTGGGTTAACATCCCGGGGTCAGAGCCTGGCCCAGTGGTGGCTGTGTCCATGGAGGAGGTCACTGACCCCAGCTTCCCACTACTGCCTGTGGTGAAGAGGTCACCACGGGCCCCCCCCACACACACCAGCACAGTGGTTGCTAGCTGATCCTTAATTAATCCCAGGCAAAATTAATCAGTTGACATCCGACAGCTGAAGAGTGGATGGCAACCACTCTGGGGCTGTGCCTCCTCTGAGCAGCAGCACTGGACCCGTCTGAGCGTCTCTGGCCTCAGTTCGGGGGGATACAATCAAGATTTCCTGGAATTTGGTCTGACAGTCTTCATTACCAACAGAAAGATGCTTTCCCACTGCAGCAAAGCAAATCAGTCCTGGGACCACAGCCGCAGCTATTTCAGTGACAGCGCTGCGTTCCCTTCATCATAGGGATGACCATGCCTTCCCATTTCTCACTTCCTCACTCCCTCCTCCTGGCCCAAGTCTTTAATCCTTCCCTCACAGGCTCTGCCAGTTTGGATTTCCAATCACGGTCAGTGCATGCTGGAATTAATGATCTGATCCAATCGACATCCAGGAATCCGTAACGAGACTCTGCTTTAGATTAATCAGTCATTAGGCCAAAATGCCAACACAGTGCCTGAAAACTGTTTGTCTTTCCTGCTGCGCTTTCTTTTTATTTCTTTCATTTTAAATAACTCCAAAGGGCTCAGCTCTTCCTCTTTTCCTTCTCAGGAGAGGGAGCAGCTTCCCTGTCACAAGTGCCAGCCCCAGGTCCTGACCCTCTCCTGTCCTTTACATACAGTCTTGGATGCTCTGGCTCTGCTTCCCTGCAGATTAGCTAATTTGGCACATAAAAAGAGGAAAGTCAATCCTGATCCTAAATGCAACGGCCAGGAGTTGTTTTGGAAGCAGGCACACACCTTGCTGGTACAAGAGCTGCCAGAGGGTGCCGAGGCTCCTGCTCCAGCCCTCAGCCGTGCTCTGGCAGTCTCCAAGTGTGGGGGATGCTGCCCAATCTGGGGTCTGTGGGGTTCCCTCCCAGCCCCAGAGATGATGGCAGCGCCGACTGGGCTGGGATGCGGGGCACACATGGTGGGTGCTGCTTCGGAGGCAAGAGGGAGAGCAGCAGGAGTCCAATTTTGGTGACCTCATTCCTGCAAAGGATATTGGAAAACAGTAACAAGATCAGAAACAGACTGAGATACGTGGCAGGGCTGAGCCCCAAGACCTGCTTACCGTGAGAAATTTAAGGATCCCAATCAGCTGATCAAAGGAGAGGAGACCTGAGCTGCACCAGGGGAAGATATCTGATAGCAGAGGCTTCTCCAGCTTAGCAGGTAAAGCAGGATGCTGCAGCTGGAGGTTTCAAAGGGGAGGGGGAAAGAATTGAATTCAGGCACAAATATTTTTTGGGAGAGGAATTATCTGCTGCAGCAAGGTAATGCTGCAGGTCCTTAAGGTACGGGGTCCTTAAATCTGTGGGTGTCACTCAAACGCTGAGGTCTAATTTCCTCCACACACTAAAGGAACTGATGGGGTGTTCCCTTTGCCACGTGCAATGCAGTGCTAATGCCTGTGGCCTCTGCTGGCTCTGAGACATGAATAAAACAAAAGCAGCTCCCAGCTCCTTCACGCGCACCTCTTTGGAGATGGAGGGGGCAGGAGCAGGGTTTGCAGTGCGTGTCCGTGGCTCATTGTATCCTCATCCCAGCACTCTCCTGCCAGAGAACTGGGTAAATCTGATAAGTACCAGGGTTAGGCTTTATTCCATTTGAGTAACTTCTGAAACATGACATTTTTAGCCAGACCTGCACCTTTCCCTCGGGGACCTGCAAATGAACCTCACTTAGCTTACAGGGAATAGGTGCTGATCTGTCAAATGTTACCAGGAGCGCTGTGGTGGGCTGAGAGGGTGCAGGGGTCACACCAGGGAGAAAGCCTGGCTGTGCCCAGCGTCCTGGGAGAGCGGCAGGAAAGCAGAGGGAATGCACAGCCTGTTCCGGGCCCCTGTCACCAGCTTAATTGCCTGATGCTGAGCATGGCTTAGCACTGCTTCTCCTCAGCTGCTTTAAAAAGCAGTTTTCTGCTCTGCAAGATCTAAGCATCCTTCAGGAGCAGGGCCACAGGCAGGGGGGCGTGTGGGCACTCTCTCTCCAGGAGCCCTGGTGCTTCCCAGGGTGTTCTGTGTTCAGCACCAGGGTGAGGCATTGCCAGGGCAGAACCTTTGCCCTGGACCTGGCAGCTGGAGGTGTGGGAGACACCCTCGAGCGCAGCACTGTACAGCATGGCTGTGGGGCAGAAATGATCTTTCAAAGGCACAAGTAAGTGATTTAATCTTTTCTGGGTCTGTAATGAAAAAAAGCCTTCATGAAGTTCACTTCTTATTCCTGGTTCTCAAACCAGAGAAATAACAGGAAGTTTCCACTGTGCATTAATCATTTGTAAGTGAATGTTGACTGCATTGGTTTGACTTCAAGAGTAAATAGGGAGTTCTGTAATTTACACAGGCATTGCCTTGATATCCTTTTCTGTCCTTCCAGTCATCTAATAACATTCTATGTCCATTTTCCCCTTATGTGAATGGGTTTAATTCTTGTAAAGCAGAAGAGCATGGAGACCTACTGTTTTTGGTCCTTTTTTTCTTTAAAATATTATGTTCCCCAAATAAAAGTGCTTACCAACAGAGATGCTCACCATCCAGAGGCAGCTGACATTCCGTGGCCATCCATAATGATGTGGGATGGGGAAGGGGGGGTGTAACAGGCATAAACAGCATCCCCTCTACAAGGCTCATCTCCCACTCAAGATTTGTTCCATGGAATACCCCCTCCCATCACCCTGGGAGCCAGCCAGGCTGCAGAGAGGTAACCCCCAGAGCTGCCCTGCACCCCTCAGTCAGCAAAGCCCCCCTTTGGAGCATCAGCCCTGGCTCCCAGCCTGTACTCCCAGCCTCAGCAGTGAAGGCTGGGAGCAGGGGATGTCCCACTGCGTTGGTCACCCTGGGGCCCAGCCCCTTCCCTCTGGCTGCTCCAAGGGGGATGAGGGAATGAAAGGTGCCTGGAGCTTATTCAGTCTTCTCACTGGAGGAGGGGAGTTTATTGGAAAACACCTGGAATCTATTAGGCCTGGAATATGGAGTCAAGGTTTTGCCGCCTGCAGGCAGCCCAAGTATAAATAGCGGCAAAGGGTTTGTTTTGACTACTTTAAATTGTGCAGGTTTTGTGCCCTGAGAATTGGGAGTTTGAAGCTGCTCCTAACGTAATAATCCACCCGCTTCCCCCTCCTACCCCAGTGGCCAGGAATCTGCACCTTGTTCTCTTCTCCTTCTCATTCCTCTCTTTGTTTGACTCTTTTCCCTATTTCCCATCTGTTTATCACAAACCTCCCTCTTCCTGGAGCCTTCCTGAGTCTCCAAGGAGGGGAGAGTTGGAAATGTTGTTGCACGCAGGGAAGTGAAGGGGAAAGTTTGGAGCTTTACAATGAAAACCAGAGATGGGCGGGGGGGAGTGGGGGAAGGAAAGAAAACCAAGTGCCAAAACACTGGGACAGACCCTCTGTGTGACAGGGTGACCCACCAGTGATGAGGGACAGATTTCCCCCCAGGTGATGACATGAGCATTGCCACTGCATCCTGGATGGGAGCAGAGCAGGAAGGTTTGCTGAGGAGCTGCTGCTCCACCACAGCCAACATCCTCTCCTATTCCCAGGCCTGCAGTAGTATTGTTCCTGCTAATGCCATAGTAATAGAGTGGTATGAGGCTCCTAATGGAAATGCTACATCACTGCCAGCACAGAGTCCTCAGTCCCAGTGCTAATGATTATTGCTACTGTCTCGTGCCGATGCCACCACGCTGATGTGTCTGGCAGTTCCAGGCAGAGACTGATGCAGCCTCCACTCAAAGGAGTTGCTGCTCCAAATTAGACCATATATCTGTGAGGAAAAGGAGGAAGGGAGCTCTGAGGGCTGCAGGCTCATGGAGGAGAGGACAGCTGTCATCATCACTACTGCATGGAGCAAAGGGCAAGCACGGCCACCGAGGTTCCCCAGCCTGCTCCAGGCTTCTCCTGGCACAATGTCCCCTCAGCAACACCATGCTCCCTGCCCAAAGGCAGCCCTCACATCCTGCTCTTGGCGTGGTGCCTGGCTGAATTGCTCTCAAAATATTTTGGCATCACCTGCTGCAAACAGAGCAGCACAAGAGACAGCGCACCAGGGCACTGTCACAGCGTCACCCATCAAGTGCGACAGCCACATGAGTGGGGCCTCTTCTGAGCACACCATGGTGGGACTTAAGAGATCCTGGTTCTGCACCACACTCCCTGACCCCGAGGAGAAGCGCCCTGAGGGCTGGGGGCTGCCGCACACGATAGGTAGCAGCTCTTCTCCTGGCTTCAGAGCCATCTGTGCTGTGGACCTGAAAGTCAAACCCTGCTGACAAACCATCTGGGGTGCCCAAACGACTGCACATGGTGCAATTTATTTCCCTACTTTTCCTTTTAATCATTGGTTTATTTCATTCATCTGGTGTGAAAACAGCCTTGAAAACCAAGGGTTTATGTCCAGGAAAGAGATTACATTGGCCAGGGTGACTGGGCACACCGTAAGCACAGTGTTGGCTTCTCAGCCTCGTCACAAGTGGCCAATTGCTGAAGTCATGCCTGGGGGCTTTGGGGTCCAGGAGCCCCAGCTGGGAGCCCAGGGTGGGGACTGGGGTCAGGCTGCCTGCAAACAATAACAAAATGCTAATCCACAGGAATAACAGCAGCCACAAACCACCCAGAAGCACCGTGCTGCTGTGCAGTCTGTGCAGGGGGACAGGGAGCACCACCAGATCAACCAGTGTTGCAGTGGAGATGGAAACTGGGGACTACCACTTCAAAACATTCCTCCACGGGGCTCAGGCCCACTGGGGGATTTTCCCAGGCTTGGTTTACCCCTTGTACACATTTCTGCTCTTCATGCTCTTTGTCCTAATCTCATTTAAGAAACAGATTTGGGAGAATGAGGTTGGATGTGAGCTGGGAGCTGGAAGATGCTCATGTTCCTGCTCTGTCTATGAGCATCCGTGGCCATCACTGGGGACATGACTTGCCCCGGGCACAGCATGTCCTGCTGCTGGGGTTTTCCCAGCTGGTGTTTGCCTGCAGCCATCCTGTAGGTTGGCCTTAAGGTATCAGCACAGGGCTTCAGCGGTAGGCAAGGCTCAACAGCATCCTTCCCTGAGGCGCTGTGATCAAGGACAACGCTGTATCTTTGTACCGGGAATACCACGGAGCCCAGACAAACTCAAGCCACGGGATATCCCTTCCACACTGCCAGAACTCTGGCTTCACTCTACAGCTTCCCAAGCTGGCAGTGCTCCCATCATCCCAGCCCCTCACATGGACCCTCATGGCATGCACTGATGGTTGCAGTGTGGGATTGCACCTTCCCTCACCCCTCCGCGCTACCCAGCACACGGCATCTCTCCACCACCCACCCATGGGCATCCCAGGGTGCCCTGGAGCCGCGGAACTTCCCGCACAGGACAGCTCTGACAGTCACTCCCTTATCTCTGGAGCAGTCCCTGCCACTCACACCCGGGCTGAGCATCACAAGGCAGCCACGCTGTGACCGGGCCATCGTGGGGAGGGGGACATTGCAGGCTGGGGTCCTGCACCCACCGTGACTGCGCACATCCTCAATCTTGTCTCCTTTTTCGTGGAATTGGCGTGACACAAATAAAGCATCTCGTTAGACGGCATTATTTACTCCAAAGGAAGCGTGGGGCCGGCCGCGGGGAGCTGGCAGCTCGGCGTTTCGCACATCATTATGTTCCCCTCACAGCTTTGAAGTCGGAGAGCCGAGGCAGCTCTGATTCCCTCGGCGGACTCGGCGCGCCTGGGCGGAGGCGGTGGCAGGAGGGCCCCGGGGGAGTCGTGTGGCACCCGCGAGTTTCTTCTTTCCTGGGTCCTCATCCTGCGGGCACCTCCCGAAGCCATCACCGCATGGTTGGGCACCCCAGCGGGGCGGCTTTTGACCACTCCCTAGGGCTGCAGGAATGTAGCCCACTCCTCAAATGCGTCCTTTCTCCAGACACCTGGATAGCCCTTCTTGACATGTCACCAGCTTGTGCAGAAGGTAAACAAGCCTCCAAAAGCCCTGATGTCTCCCTGTGCTTCATCCCTGGGAGCAGTGGTGTGCTCTCCCCGGAGTGGTGGGCTGGGATGGGTGCTCAGGGAGACCAGGGCTCCTTTGATGCCGCGGGTTTATTTACAAATGACGTGCGATATCCTGTTCCTCTTGGCGCAGTGGGAAACAGAGCAGCGGAGGCTGTGGGTTTGCTCAGCCTGCCAGGCCTCCCCAGGCAACACTGAACCCAAATGCTCCTTCACCTTTCCTTCTTCTCAGGACTTATTCCACCCCTTTTTCGATCTTCCTCTGCCTTTGCTGCTTCTCCTTTTATTTTTTTCAGTGTGACTTGCTGCTCTGTGCTGGCAGCATGAATCCTTTCATCCCTCCGTGCCCACGCAGCGGGGCTGGAGGAAGCTGCCTGGGCAGATGGGTCATCTCCAAGGTTAAGCAGCATCTCGGCGTCGCTCCCAGGCACCTCTTGCCTCCATCCTCTCTCTAAGTTTGGAGAATCTGCCAGCGTAGCTGGCTCTGTCCCGGCTGCAGGGATTTCACCAGTCTTTTCTTTTAATAGGGCTAGGGGAAAAAAAAAAAAACCCAAACCGAAACAAAATGCTATTTTCACACCTCTTTAACCAGCCGGCTCATCCTTTCTGCTAGGCAGTGGCTGCGGGTTGCCTTCCCCGCGGCATTCCTGCCTGGCGTGGGTCCCAGCCGAGCCGGGGCTCCCGAGCGCCCGCGGTGACCGGCGGAGCTGCCAGCGGCAGGCGGAGGGTCAGAGCGCCGGGGCAGCAGCACACCACGGGACCAGAGCACAGCAGGGTGGGCACCCCCGTCCTGGGGTGCCCCGAGGGTGCCACCCCTCCACAGAGACCCTCAGCAGGTTCCTTGGGGCGGCTCCAGCGCCGGCGGACCCTTGAGGGTTTCCACCAGCCGCCGCGCCTGAGCCGCCGCTGCCAAACGTTTGGGGGAGAAGAGCCAAGTCAGGCAGTCGGGAGATAAATCTGAGCTCTCTCTGGCTGCACGGGGACTTTGCTCAGGATTAATTGGAGGCAGCGGTTCTCCTCCTGCTCCTCTCCCCCCCACAGGGCCGGGGCAGCCGAGCTGGCAGCCCGGGCTGGCCCAGCTCCTTGCGGAAAGCTGCTGACATGTTTTCAGCATGAGGAAGGTCCGTGTGTGTTTGAGCTCAGGCGCAGTCACTTTGTGGAGGTGGGAGGAGGTGAGGGATGTGCTAAACTATGAATGAGAGCAGATCGGAGACGTTCCCTGCAACCCTGACAGACTCTCTCTCTGAAATATTTAGAGGTGCCTGCAAGATGTTGTTAGATCTGGCTGCTCAAGGGATTGTGTTTTTTTCCTGAACAAAAGCCTGGCGTCCACCTGAAGTTAAAGCTAATCTGAACAATAGGGAAAAATAAACACCGAGATGTAAAAGATGGACAACAGCCCCAGCAATAAAAAATCTGGAGTGGAAAAGGAGAGTGGGAATTGCCAGCGGCTGGTTTATTAGCCACACCTCACCAAAAACATCTGACGCATGATACAAGATGCAAAACACAGCCCTAGTGCAGCAGGATAAGGCATGGGGAAATATCAATGCTTGTCATCCCAGAGCACTGCAACCCTGCTCCTTGCAGCCTGAATTAATCAGTCTGCCAGGAGCAGCCTTGCTTTGACCTCCGACCTCCCCTCTGCCCTCCCCAGCAGCCGAGAAGCTGGAAGTTAAACACAATTTAGGCCCTACCTCTTCCCAAAAGCAAAGTCTGGGCTAACTGCAACCACCCTGAGCCTCTGGCAATGCCCCTCTGCAAATGCCGACCCAGGGCTTCAGTGCTGAGGGTGCCAGCATGGATCCAGCAGCGGTCGCAGCCTGTGGCCGCCCAGCATCCTCCTCCGGCGTGTTATGGCGAGGATGTAATTTCTAAAATAACACGTTACTCTTGCTTAATTATCCCACTTTATAGAAGTCACTTCCGGCGCCAAGCTCAAGTTATGAGATGCATTTCTGAGCTGTTGTCTGGGTGCCAGGAAAGAAGAAAAGGAAAGAGTCAGAGTTATGATTGTTATTGGAGTGTTTTATTTTGGTTTTTAGATGTCTGGATTTCTGTTATAAAATGTATGAACTGCAAAGGAACTGAAATTTTTATGCTCACAATATTAGTTTCTCATTTCTAGACTGAAATGCTTATGGCTTTTCTTAATTCTCTCAAACATATTCTGTGTGTTTATTTTTTTTTTTTTTACCCAATATGTTTATGTAACTTCCTCTGGAAGCTCAATTTTTGTCCAGAAATTCCTTAGTTTGGTTTTTTTATTAATAAACCTGGCATTTCCAGTTAAGACCATAGGTGTGCCTCTGCTAAGTTCCCGTGATTTCCACCAGCTCAAACAGATTGCTTGAAGGGTTTTGGCTTTCCTCTGAGCAGACCCAGCCCAGATACAGCTTCAAAGATGCTCAAGCAGCCACAGGAGGTGTGAGTCCTCAGTGGTCTGGTGTGATTTGAGTTAGCATAGCCGTGGGGACAGCAGGCAGGAGGAGCAGGTGCCATTCCATGGTGATGATTTTGGCCGCACCAAAACCTGCTCAGACAGGAATCTGGGGGTCAAAGGACACTGGGGACAGAGCCGGCAGGCTGAGGTCTCTCCCATGCTCACCTCTGTGGATGCAGCATGAGGCAGAGGGGGAAAAGGGGGGCCTGGAGAATGCAGCTTGTCCCAGGTCCTCCTCCCGAATGGCATCCCTGAGTCAGCCGGGCTCTCTCCACCTCCTTTTTCTTTGCACGTCCCTGTAAGTGTCTAACACCTTTTCACTGTAATGTCATTTGAAGATTTAATTAAGGTGCTGTTTGTTCCCTCTCACAGATAATTAATTGAAGGTGTTAGATAAAACCAGGCCTAACACCAATCCTTGCTGGGTCTGAACAGCACCTTCCAGCTCAAGATATTATTGTTCCCTTTTGTTTCAGATCCTTCTGCTTGTTCTCAGCCCTGTGAAAAGGCTTATATCCAAACCAATTTAAATTAATTTTTTCAAGCAAGATACCACAAGACTGAGATACTATTAAAGGCTTTGCTAAAAATCAGGGTTCATTAGAACACACCCGGCTGCCGTTCCCTCCCCTGCGCATTCTGCCCTTCAATAAAAAGACAAAAGACAAAAAGAGTTTTACCTGCCAGGGCTTTGGTGTTTAAGCCAAAGGACGTGTGTGGCTGTAGGGAAACTGATCCCTCACATGCCACAGCAATGAGAAGGCTTTTGGTGGTGACCTTGTATGTCCTCAGCAGTGCTGAGCCTGGCACAGCTCAGGGCTGGTCCTGGCAGTGGAGGCTCTCTGGGGTGATGTCCAGTGATGTGGAGATGTGGGGATTGCTGTGGGCAGTGAAAACCCAGCCTCCATATGTGCTCCCCCATTCCCATCACCCATGGCTTCAGTCAAAACTGGGACCCAAATTTTAACACTTTTCAACTTTGTTCAGCAAATTGCAAAGGCTCCTCCAAGGTGACATAGAAATCCCATATAATCACCAGAAGTCCCCTGGTGCCCCTGTATATCTCCTTTCCTTTCACCAGCCAGTCCCAGGGATCAGAGCCAACCAAACCTGACCAGCTGCACCAGCAATGCTGGGCTCTGGGAACATGTCTGTGATGGCAGGCAGTGCTCTGCGCATGGCCGAGGGATTTCTCCTTGGAGATGTGAGGAGAGCCCAGTGCAGACACCCCCACTGAGCACTCCCCTCAGCTCGGCACCATTCCCTTTTTCTTCAAGTCAATGTCTCTCTCCCACACTGGAAAGGACCCTTAAAATTTTATCAAAGGAGCCAGAAAGCTTTTGCAATTTCTCCTCTAAATGGAATTCTATAAAGCAAGAAGAATCCCACACTTATTATTCTAAAAGAGGGCCCTATCAGCAATGGGGATTTGGTAATGAGTCGATTTGAGCATGTTCTTGCTGACTGCCTGGGTGCCTTTACCCTCATGTCAGTGTGAGATTTTTAGTGCAATTAGTAGAAAGTGTTCAACAGAAAATGTACTTGGAGCACGGGGCCCCCTGGTTTGCTGCACCACCTGCACCCTGCAGCCCACATGGGAAGATGGATGATGTCTAAAGGGGTTCAGTCCCTATTTCTTGCCTCTCTCCACCAAGATGAGGTTCACAGCATCAGCACAGTGCTGGGCTCAGCTGCTCTAGCACTTGCAAAGAGTGGCAGCATGCAGGGCAGAGTGGGGCTGGGAGAGGGTGCCTGGTCTGTCCTGATAACCAGGAGGAAGCAGCTTGGAAGACCCATGTCTGAGGTCACTTTCAATTCAAACACCTGGCAGAGCTGACAGCAAAAGGACAAAAATCCCTATTTTCGGTGCTAGTATATTCCAGCCATGCCCACAGCCTGCCTCTGCTGTCAGAGAAAATGCAAACCACCCTTCCCAGCCCCCCAAACAACTGCCAGGAGGCCCGGGGTATTCTCCCATCCCAGATTATGCCACTCACACATTGCATTTAAATGGAACTCTTTCTGTCTCCTTAACAAGAATGGCACCGCTTTGCTTATTGCCTATTAACTTGAGAGGTGAACACATCGGCCGGCAGAATCAGAAACATTTACCATGAAAAAGAAAAGCTGAAATCCCATTTTCTTCCCGAAGCTCAGTGGGAAACAGCCTGTCAGGACCAGGCAGGGCTGCGAGTAGCTGTGTTCCTTAAGCACCTCCCTCACAGACAGCACTTCCCAGCCATACTGGAGGCTCCCACTGGAGGCTCCCCAGGAAGGACAAGCACTTCACAGTGCCAGAGCTGAGGGGCAAAGGGATAAACTGCTCCATATCTTCCCAGATTCCACCCGCAGTGTTCCCTTCTATCCACCGGTACCCCCCCACATGAATCCCCCCTCTTCTGAGGACAATGGCACCATGCAGTCAAAGCCAGAGAAGGTCACACAAGTGTCCAGGGACAACGACACAGGAGACCTCTGTTCCCTTCCCTCTTCTCCAATCACAGCCCGTTAGTTCTGGGGATTTGGGTTTCCATTAGTGCCTGTTTGGTGGCCTTTCTCCTTTACACTGGCATTTCCACGGCTGCTTAACTTCAGTGCATTTCATTAGCACAGAGGCTTCTGTCGATATTAGAAAGTCACTGTAATCATCAGGGGGATTTGCATGGCTGTTAGCCCAGGAGCTTCACTGTTTGCAAGTATTTTCAACAGCATTTCTGCAGAAAAAGGTGCCTTTGACATGCACCCTGTTGGTGGAGATTCCATACCCCTGTGTCCCACTCTGCAGCAGTGTGCTGCACTCCTGTCATCAGCAGCGGTGAAGATGCCAACCCCAGCCAGGAGCTGTGCATGCTCACCAGGATGCCCATTCATGTTGGGACATCCTTGCCCCCTAAATTATTCTGGGATGCCCAGCAGGATGCCCATAGGTCTGACCATGCCCATGGGGACGCCCATGCCCACCAGTGCCTCTGTACCCACCATGGCAATGATATCCCCATCACCAAGCACTGCTGCCCCTTCCCTTGGAGCACACAGCCAGGTCATCCTCCCTCTGATCCAGCGCTGTCACCCGTCTCATTCCCCCAGCACTCATTTGTGCCTCATCCCTGCTTCTCTTGGCTGGTATTTTGTGAGCAGCAGGGGTGGAAGGACATGGCAGGGGCAGGGCAGTGGGACAGTGGAGGTGGCCTCTCCCTTCCTTTCCACTTCCCTGTGCACTTTGGGGCCGGCCAGCCTTTGGCGGACAGTGTAGTTCTGTTTTGCATCACTGCTTTGAAAAGCCCTTGGAGAGAGCGGTGATTTATGAGAGGTTTCTTGTACAAGGGGAAATAAACCTCTGACCAGACCCAACTGAAATCCACACTGCTTCATTTTCTGTGGAATCAGGATTTTACCCCTATCTGAGGATTTTGCTTCTTTCCAAGAAAAACAGGCAGTGACTTTCTCATAAAGAGCCGTGCTCTCTCCCTTTTCAAAAGCCAGGCTAGCTGGGAAGGGCTCCTTTCCCTACCGGCCTGCATGTCCCGGTCCTCACTCCTCCACACCGGAGCCCTGCGGTTCACAAATCACCGCGTTTCCGACCAGCGCCGAAGCGAGAACATCTGCTGGGAAAGTCAACAGAAATTAATTGGCTTTTAACTGGGAGATAGAGAAGCGGGAGAGAAGCACAGCCCCCTTTAATGAGAATAAAAGGTGTTTAAGTTTAGAGGAGTGCAGAGGCGCCCCGGTTACTTTGTAATGCGATAAGGGGCTGGGAATTTAAAACAGAAATGGAGGGGCCAAAGGGGAGGGGTGTTGCGGGTGCTCCGGCAAACTAGTGGAGCCTGGGAGGGAGATGGTGCCGAGGACCTGCGGTTCCCGGAGCAAAGGGGTTCCAGGGGGGAGCAAGAGCAGTTCAGCCCCTGCCTTGCCCCCAGCAGTTGCAGACGGGGGTGCTGAGGCTGCGGGGCTCAGGGGCTGCCGACAGCCAGGTGATGCTGGAGCAAGACCGAAGGTGCTGAAGGGCAGTGAGGGCAAGACCGGGCGAGGGATGCTAGAGGTGGTGGCAGCAGTGTCAGCATTTCCTCTGTGTGACGGAGCCGACGTGGCTTGTCTGTGAGAGACCCGGTTTGCTGGGACTGTGTGGCTGGGCTGGGGGTGGCTCGGCAAAAACCCCTCACTGGCTTGGGGAGTTGAGTGTGGGTGCAAGGAATGTGCCTGGAATTTGACTTGGCTGAGAGGGAGAAGAGTCGCTGTGAGCTGCTGGAAGCAGAGACCTCGGCCCTCTGGTAAAAATAGCACCGGGTGGGGGGGAGGATAGAAGGTAGCCAGAGGAAGGGAGGAGAAAGTGGTGATGCTGGGGGCGTTGGGGCTTGTGGAGGTGGAAAAATCCATGGGGGCCTGGGAGGGAGAGGCGGAAACTGCATCCAGGGATTGCTCTGCATGCTCTGTATGGACTGTGGGTCAAACAATGATGAGAAAAGGGTGCTGAGGCAGTAAGCAATTTTGGATAAAAGGGGGACAGCTCCTTCTGGGAGAAAAAAATTACCAAAAACATTTGCAGGTGTATAATTACAATTATGATATGTAAGTGCTAGTGCAATATACCCTCTGCAAAGGGATGGCACTGAAACTGTGAAGAACAGGCTAGTGGAGGAAGGAATTCAGTTAATTAGTTAAGCAGAGCTCTTTAGGAAGTGTTTCCTCAATTGCATTTTCACCGCTATATTTCCATAACTACCAAATGGTTTGTTGCTCATCCTTATGGTGAAATCTTCCCTGAGCCTGCCAAGGGAGGCTGCTCTATGTGGAGCAAAAGGAGGAAAACCAAAGAGTTCTGCTGTGGATAGGAATATTCATGCAAAATATTTTTAATTTCTTCAAAAAGCCTGATTTTTTTTTTTCTGATACTGAACCTTGGAGACTCCTGTGTATTTAAATCACCTCACCATCACCCCATCTCACTTTTCCTGCTGGGGTCTGTTCCAATGTGCCCCCATGAGCTGTCCCTGACCAGGCGGGGTGTCAGTTCCTGGCACCCCCAAACCAGCCCTGAGCCTCCAGCACTGCCAGCACTCAGGGCTGCCATAGCCCTGCCAGGGAAGCAGAGGGAGAGAATTACCCAGCTTCACACACGGGAAATGATATAATTGTAGCTGTTTGGATTTAGAAATTAAAATAATTTGAGTTTGCTCGGAAAGGTTCATGCAACGTCAGCTTCCATCAGGCGGATGAGAAGCAGAGGTGCCCCAGGAGTGAGCACTCTGACAGCTCTCCCAAATAACACCCGCTCTGCTGGGACTCCTTTTATTTGCCTTGCCCTGTTCGGGGCGATGGCAGGAGGGAGTTTCCTCCCACGCTGGGGAAATCTTTGTGCCCTTTCCCAGAGTGGAGATGTCATCTCCCTTGTGTGCCCGTTTAGCCCTGACCATGCCACAGGGGAGAGCCACCATCCCAGCTCCCTCAAGCCAAGGGAGTATCTCTCTCCTGGCCCCCAGAACCATCCTTTCTGCCCCAAAACTTCCAGGCAAGGCAGTAATCAGTGTCCTCCTTATGCTGCAAAACGCCTGGCTAAACCCTGCCACGCTGCTCATGATTTCGAGGGACCCTGACAATTTTCAGAGCACTGAGAGTGCAGGACACATTCATTGAGAAATCCCACCTAATCTCCTGTTTCCAGCCTCCTCCTGCTCCAGGGCTGTCTCCCAGATCTTCCCCTCCACCTACATTGAGGACACCTTCTCCCTGAGGTCCCTGCATCCTTCCAGGCTCATCACTCGCCCGGTTCCACCTGTGTTTCAAACCTTCCCAGTTCCTGCTGTGTTATGCTGTTCACAGCGTTACCTAATTAAGCATCATCTGCAAATGCAATTACTTTGCCATTTATCTTCTCCATCGTTAATGTTCATCCCAAACAAGACCAAACCAAGTGCTGGTTCCTCCACTGGCCGCTGTGCCATGTGGGCTCCTAAGCCAGCCTTGCTTTGGAACCAGTCAATTCCTCCAGGAATTGTCTACAAGACACAGGATGAAATGCTGTGTGTCCTGCCAGACTTTATCCACCAGTGCCTGCCTCCAGAGAGGGTGCAAAGCTGTAAAATACCAACTGGCTTTGACCGCCCTAGTTTGTCCTTTAATAAATTCATCCTTGGAATTGCTTGTGGCTTTGCTCTCCTTCAAGAGCATCAAATGCCTTTTCCTTAATCCCCAATTTTTTTGGCATTGCTTTTCTGGCAGATGAAACAAATTTCCTGGCTACTAATTGTCAGTCTCCTTTTCCAGTCTCTTCCTTTTATTTTTCTTTTAAATTTTGTTTGTGTTTATTTTCTTCTCTGGCAGTTCCCGCCATGCCCCCCCCCAGGTCCTTCACTGATTTGTTACGCCAGCTCGGAATTTGGCCAGCTGCAATTTTATTTTCAGTGCTGGTAGTGGGGTTTAAAGTGGTGGAGGCTCACTAAGTCCGTTAGTGAATTCCCTTAATAATTCAGAATGCATGTGGTTCACCCCGGCTGATTTGTGCACATTAGGCCTGTCAGGGCTTCCCTTACGTGCTTTTTATCAGTAAGTGTATTTACAAGGCCTTCATTAGTTCCTAATTGACCATGCCTCTTCTCTTTAGTTATCACCTTAAAGAGCAATTTAAAAAAGCAATTCGACAACAGCCATTTTAAAGCTCTTCATTCCTTCCAGTCTCTTTCTCTTTTTTTATTATCCTTCTGTCGCTCTAGTGCATCTTTCCCCCAATGTCTTCAAAAGCCCTTCATATTCCCTGGACATTTTGTAAGTTTGAATTTATTCTACTGGTCAGCTGCTATCTCTATGGCTTCACTCACTTCATGCCCCTGCTTTTGGTGTTTCCCAACTCCTCACTTGACACGTTTATTCTGGGATTTCTCAGCTCCAACCTGCCCCAGAATGAGGTATTTGGCAGAGGGATTTCTTACTCCATCTATGGACATTAGGGAATGAGGACTGATGCCACCTCTTCCAGTGTCCTGTGCTCCCATCTTGCATCTCCTCCTGGTCCCACTGGCCATGGGGCTGATCCTGACCCAAGGCACGTATTCCTTCCTGCCCCAGCAGCTGCTGCTCTTTCCCAGCTGTCCTCTCACTTCTGTAATTCACTGCAGCAAATCCTTCTGTCCACCCGCTCCAAGGTCAGTCACACGTTGTGCGTCTCACACACCCAGCATCTTTATCTGTGGCTTTTGGGTTTTTCCCAGTGCTGTGCTCTCTGAACCTCCCTCATATCCCGTTCCTCATGTGTCATGCCCACTGCCCGTCTCTAATTTCCCTCCCCTCCTGCTGCACCATAATTTTGCAGGCTGGGGGACAGGAACTAAACAAGTCTTTCTCTGATTTATTCATACATTCATAGGCTTTAAGGCCAGGAGAAACTCTTAGCTCATGTAGCCCGACCTCCTGCCTATTACAGGCCATTAAACTTCATCCGGTTATCCCTGTACCAAGCTCCATCATTTGTTTGGCTGAAATGTACCTTTTTGGAAAGGCCCCCAGTCTGGATGTGAAGACAGTTTTATATAATAGTATTTTCTATCCCACCCTTTATATATTCCATAATGTTTTATTTGGGTTTTGAATGCTGCTGCATTATGCATAGATGCATTTGGGGGAATATCTGCAGTGATATTCAGGCATTTTCTTTTCCACCTCATCTGTGTTCAAAGCATTTGCTGTGCACATGAATAGTCCAGGACATCCCCATGCCAGGCACTGTCCCCTGCAGTGGGACCCAGCTGTGACAGGGGCCTGCCTCATTGTGCCCCGCACCGTGTTCACTGCCCTACATAAATCCACCCCAAAGAGTTCGCAAGTTTTCATGGCCTTAACTCTGACTTCCCAGCCCTGGTAAAGAGGAATACTAGCCTGGTTCTGGTGGGGATCTCCAGGCACCCCGTGGTTAAATGTTTTCTTTCTCTTTTCTCTTTGAAAACTGGTTGGCTTTTTTTTTTTTTTTCCCTGTGTTTTGTCTTCTGTGGCTTATGTTCCTTGACATGTTGGCTGGTTTTGATCTTTTTTCTCTTTCTGCATTGCAAAATTGTCAGCTGTGTAACCTAGAAACAGGGCTGGCTGAATGATAGGTTTGCAAATAATGTTTGTTAGAAGTTTATCTCTCTCTAGTTTGTGAATCATGCGTGCCCCAAACCTGGTTTCAGGGGAAGTGCTTGTAAATTGCCACCAGCCAGCTGGGGAAAAACAAGGGCTGCTCCCAGTTCCCACACTGATTTCCTCCAGGACTTGGTGTGAATCTCATCATCATCCTCCACAGCACTCCTACCTTTCCAAGCCAAACACAGATGTCTAACATTCCCCTTTTCTTTGGGGTTTTTTAGCAGGAGAGCCACGGACTGGCATTGCTCTCTGCATTGCACTTCTGGGGCCTGAAGGCACAAATTTACACTGGCACCACTCTTCTGCAGGTCACTAATGCCAGCTCTCCTGATCCTGCTGCAGTATCAGCCACTTACATGCGGCTGAGCCCCTATCTTAAAATGATCCTTGGGAGCTCAGCATGGAACCAGTCACTTTCTTTATTCCCACTACTGTTTTTTGAGGTGGAAGACACTCCTTTTAGCATTTCCTTTGGGTTTTCCTTCTGTATTTCCTCCTCAGCTTTTCCCTTGACTCCTTTACAAGGAGTTTCAAAGCCTGCAGCTTTGCCATTGCAAGGCTGGTGTGTGCTCTGCAACCTGCCCATGCTCCCAGGCACTTCCCATCCATCTCCTCTCTCCTCATGGCAGTAGCTTGCTGCAAAGCCACATCTAGATTTGGGCTGCAGCCCTTGCCCCAGCTGTCCTTCTTCCCTCCTCTCATGCCCAGAGACAGTGGTGGAATTCTTGTAGGCACTTCCTACTCCTCTTCTCTTCCTCATCAGTCTCTGCCTTGTGCTAGGGATGCAGTCTCAGGTGTTTCTGCCAAAGCCAGAGTACCTCTGTGTCCATCCTCATTTAATTTAAACACAGACAAATTGTCCTGGCCATGGTGTTCATTTATCTCATAAGCTGTCCAGTTCCTGCAGCCACCCCACAGCTCTCCCTGACTGTGCACTTAATATGTCCCTGGGTTGGCTGAGCATTGGAGCTGGCTGGCTGTATTTATTTTTCTTGCAGCTGGCTCTGGTTTTCCAGAGCAGGCATCCACCTGTGCCCCACTGTCTGCTTGCTCCTGGTGTCTCAAGCCTCTCTGGTTAGGTCACGAGTTTCTAATTACAAATATTCCTATGCCTTTCTTGGGATGTAATGGTGAGGACAACAGCCAGTGGCACCTTGGCAGGGCTGCTGCCTGTCCTCGACCCCAACTTTGAGGAAACTCCAATATGCCAACCCCTGGGTGGAGGAACACAGTTTCTTTTTCTGTGCTTCCTCACATCTGCCCACCAAAGCCATGCTCCCCGCTATGGGTAAGAGGCAGCAGGCCATTCAGTCCCTCTGGGGCTGTGTAGACCCCTCACCACTCAAAAATAGCTCTGCCCCTCTCCACATCATCCCCACTTGGCTCTGTGGGTAACACTCGCATCTCAGTCAACACTTCATACTTCAAGTGCTCACCCTTCACTTGTTGGAGCCTGTTAATCTTGGCAATTAGCTGTTGCTCTGATGCAATTTTCATGCATGCTGTCCCTCTCCCAAATCCCTCTAAGACCCCCTCGGAGCGTGTTCCTGTGCTGCTGCAGCTGCCTCCTTGGCTCCACACCAGCCTTCCCCGGCAGAGCCTGAGCACCGTGGGGAAGCCAGGCATTTATTTAGGTGTTACGTGCACTTAGACGCCTGCTCCCTGACATCGCATTCTGCAAATCTGACAAGAGCAGTATGTTGCCCTTCTACCTTTGCCCTCTCATCCTGCTGGGAAGAGGGGAGAGCCGAATGTCTCCTTTCAGTCTGCGCAGCCCGAAGGCCTGATAAAGATTCAGGGTGAGCTATCGCTGGAATGAGGAGCAGGAAGAAATCTGAGCTGCATAATTAGGTACTTTGGGAACTGTATCAAAATGCAGCTGACTATAGATTTCTGTACGGTACGTGCTCTTCTGCATTGACTCCTGCTCCTTCTTCCACTAATACACCAGGAGGGGGTGAGAAACCCCTTGCCTAGGCCCCTGGAGATGGAGCTCAGCATGATCCCATGAAAAAGCTGAGCAAGAAGTTGGAGGTGAAGGGCAGGTTGGATGTGGCTTGGAGCCTGGAGTGAGGAAACTTCATATGCTTGCTTCCCAGCATGCTGTGGGCTGTGACTTTGAACCCCCTCTGTGAATAACCAGGGTTCATGGAGGGACTGCCCAGTGCCACCATCAGTGTCTATTCCTGGCAGGAGTAGCCCACAGGACCTAGCTAATGGCTTAGGTTAAAAATATGTAATTGCTTAAACTGGTTAAAAAGTGCAGTGTGTTTTCCCTCTCAAATCAAGAAGTAGTTGAAATATCAAAAATGTTCGCAGAACAGGAACAAAAAAGAGATTAGGAAATGTCAGATTTCACCATCGACATTTTTGATGGAAATACTTTGACATTTGCAAACTCAAATGTTTAGTTTGTCAAACCAGATGGAAATGTCACACGGAGACAAGTTGAAACATTAATCTGTCTTCTCATGGGAGGCTGTGATCTCCCATGGGACCCCCTTCCCAGCTGCCCCCCGAGGTCCCAGGAGCTGTCTGTGCCCTCCGGCAGAGTGGGGCTGGGGTCTGTCCCTCTGGATTGAAAGGTCCAGTGTGGCTGTGGCTGGGCAGGCAATAATACCCAAAACCTTGGTGGAGGAAGGCCATCCATGGCGGGGGAAGGAAACAGCATATTTGGTATTAAGATGCTAATCCGAGAGAAAGAAAACCACATCCCTCTCACCTGCTTCAATACAGATTTCACCGTGGATTTGGGGAAGCCAACCCTGCTGTGTCGTGGTTTCCCCTCTGTAAACTGGAGTAATAACTCTTCCCTGCTTCAGCTGGAGGTTGCAGGCTTAAATCCATTACAGTTGGTGAAGTGCTCGGATGTCAGTAATGGGGGTCCTGTGAGCACTGCAGAGAGCTGTGCTGGCGGTTTGGAGATGGCAGTACGTGATACACGGTGGAGGGCGGCTGCAAGCCCGGCAGCACTAAATCCTCACTGTGGGAGCAGCATTTGAAGTGCAGAAGTGAAACGTGAAGTGAAAGCACACGGCATAGTGGGGACTTAGGAGCATGACTGGACTCGCAACTCAGGACTGGATTTGTCTGGGAGAAGGGAGTTCAGGAGTCCTGGCTGCCAGCATCCTGTGGCCATCAGGGTGCTGGTGTGCCCCAGTTCTGAGGGTGGCTGTAATCCTGGTGAGAGCTGGGGTTTGCCCGTGCCACCCATCACCACCTGAGTACTTTTTTTTTTTTTTTTTAATCCTTCTCTTCTGCAGGAAGAGTTTGAGGAGAAAAAGCAGAAAGATGTGTTTGAATTAAGAAACACTTCCTGGAAAAGCAATTCACAGAAGCAGCTTTTATTGTATTTTGCTATTGTCTGGCAAAAAAAAAATTGCCAGTATTTTTTATCTGCTCCTACATTAATGTACTAGGCTGCAGGCTGTAGGTGAAACAAGACACATTGTGTGGACAAACCTCTCATCTTCTATTGCTTTGTGAACCAAAACTACAGGGTAAACCAGCAAAACTGTCGCTGCTCTCCTACCCATAGACATACCTCAGGCACTGTCCTCTGTTAGTGATGCCTTCCTGCTGTTGAGTTTTCTCACCTATAATTACCAAAACCTTTGAACTATTTAAGCCTCCAATTGCTCTTCTGGGCTGGTGACCCCCAGAGCTGCCCTCACGTCGTTAAAGGGCAGCAAAAGCTGTGGCAGAGGCTGTGGGGTGAAGGCAGCCTGCAATGCTCTGTCCCTGCTGCTGTGTGGGCTGTCTCGTGGTGGTTATTAATGCCTCTGCTTTGCTTACCCAAGTGCTTAGATGGTTCAATACATTTTCAGACCTGTCCTTACACTATTGTTGGGAAAGATTCATTAGGACTTTGGCTGGAAATTATAGTGACAGAGCTGGGTAATTTATGGCTTTTCTTGAGGGTTGTGCAATTATTCAATAAGTGTCTTTCCTTCCTCTACCTCCCACCAGCCACTTGTTGGAAATAAATATTGAATTTATTTGCGGAAAAGTAACCATTGACAAAGCTGTGAATGGATGCGAAAAACCCGGCGAAGCTCTTTGGGTCTCTTTGCTTACTTTCCCCTGTGAGGATGAGCGCTTCCTCCCCTGCTCCTGGCTGTGTGTGCATTGCTTCCTTGGCACTGTTGCCACCGTTCTTTCCCATCTGCTCCTCACAAGGTCCCTGCCCACCCCAGACTGCTCAGTGGTGTCCAGTTTGGTGTATTTATTGCTTTCTCCCCTCCCCAACCTGTGTTGGGAAGCCCCCCAAAGCCAGTGCTGGGGCTGGAGTGCCCACCTCTCAAAGCAAAGCTCCCACCAAAGCCTGGTGTCTCTCAAGTGTCAAAGCCACTTGTTGGGACCCTGCTGGCATCAGTCTCCCAGCCCTGGGCCACCTCCTGCCCCCACAGTGGTCCCCTGATCAGTGGCGGATGCCTCTCAACATCTGCATCTCTTTCAAAGGCACCTTAGATCTTTTTCACTTCCAAGCACCCACTGATGGGACCTGTTAGTGCTGATGAAGTCCAGCCCCAGCTCCACAGTTCCTCTTTGCTGGTTTGGGCAGCACCAGAGAGAGGGGAGAAGTGGGGAGCTGGGGCCATCCCCAGCTGAGCAAAGAAGCAGCTCCCCCAGTCGCAGGAGAGAAACAGCATCATGGTCAGGCACCATGTGGACCTCACCAGACCAGCTGATCCCATTGAACCTGGGCTCCACGTGGGACTTCCCACCTTCCCAGTCTGCTTCAGAGCAGCTCTCCTCTGGGACGGCTGATCCCTGTGGGGGACAGCAACATGGTATTTCACCTTACCTTGCTGTCAGGTTATTCACCTGGATACCACCTGGCAGGCCTCATTGGGCTCTCCCCCTGGGAGATGAGGAGACACTCTCTGAGGCAAACCCAGCCTGCAAAATCAGGGTCTTGCTCAGCAGTTCTTGACAGAGGACATGCTTAGCCTCACCTGACAGACCTCGTTCATCTATACTGATCCCTGTGCCTAACCATGGGCACGGTTCCTCTGTGCCTGTGCAGCCCCTGGGCGCCTTCCAGGGAAAGTGAGGCTGAAAAGTGCCTCTACCAAAGTGAAGCATCCAGGGCTAAGCATGGCACCCTCTAATCCCACTGCAAGAGGGATTTCTATGCGGGGGTGCTATCGATGGAGGTACTGGCACCGGAGCATTTCCCCTGCTATCTCTCCTGTTCCTTTGTGCTTTAACATTCTGTTTGAATTAGTGGGGCCTGTTCCTCGCAGCGTGCATGACTATGCATTTGTCTACTTTGGATTTCATCCGCCATTGACTGGCCCATCCATCAAGCTCTTTTCAGGCCTTTTGAAGTTCCCTGTAGCCTTCGCTTGTTCTGAACACTCTGTGCAGTTTGGGTCCTCTGCCAGGTTTTTCTTATGACATTTTTCATTCTCCTTCTCCAGATCATTAAGGCATCTCTTTAACACCCGTGGTATTGACACAAAAACTTGGGGAGCCTCCCCATGGGTACCATAGCCTTCTGGAAGGTAGCCCTCGTTAATATATTCTGTTTTGCCTCTTTGCTTCCAACCATTAGTGTTACTTTTTCCATTTGCTTTGCAAGCGTTTAATTCCCTTAATAGTCTCTCGTAAGGGACCCTTGTCAAAGAGCTTTGAAACCCCAAACATATGATGTCAAGTAGTTCTCCTTAGTTTGCCTTCCTGACAATGGAAGAAAGCATCCCAGCAGATACAGGCATGAACCCCTTTCAGGAAGCCAGGACTGCTTGCTACTTTCTTACTTAGTTAATTTACAGGTTTTAAAATTCAGCTTCTTATGAGCACCTTCATCTCTAACCACCAATTCAGTTCTCACAGCCCTAAAGAGAGTCATGTCTCCATGCCTGCCAGAGAGCAGGCTATTTCCCTCACTGGCTCTTTTGTTAGCAGCCAGGTCACTTGGCAAGTGAGAGCCATCAGAGCCTTCGGGTATTTCGCTTTCAACTCTAGAAGCTTTGTGCTGGCCAGATTCATACAATTTCTGCTCCTTTGGCATGGCTCTTTGTAGAAAGATTTCGTTGTTATCACCTGAAAATAATGGATATCTCTCTGCTATCCATGCTAGGCATCAGCTGGTCTAAAAGAAAACCCTCCTTGGCTCTCCTACAGCACCTAAGCCTGCCCTGGCTCTTCCCATCACACCCGATGCCGGCAAGTCAAGTCACGCAGCAGTGCCGAGGGAGCAGGATGGGGCTGATAAGATCCCTGCCGAAGCTGGGCTGGCTCTGCATTACAGGTACAGGGTTAAAACCTGTTTCACTCGCCTCGGGTGATTCATGCCTCTCCACTCCCGTGAATCATCCCGGCTGTTGTGTAAGGCTTATGCTGCTCGTGTGGCAGGGATGTATTTTCTGTGGCTTTTATAAAGTTCTGCACAATTTATATATGCTGCTTCTGCCTTAAAACATTTACACTCTTTATTCAAGGCTTTAGGATTTATGGTCCCTTTACCCTGGGACCCTGGGAATGGTATCACTGGTGGGATGATCCTTGGGCCAAGACACTGTTTATTGTTATCAAAAACAATCCTGCTCTGTAGAAATTCCTGACCACAAGGAAGGGAAAACTGCTGTTTTCCTTTCCAGCACTTATGCCCATGAATCTTTAAACGGAGGAATTATTTCCCCAAATACTGTGCATTGAAGACATTTAAGAATATGTGACAGCTCATCAGACAAGGAAACGAGATGGTTTGAGGGCTGTAGAAGGAACACCAAGTGCCTTTGCTGGGAACAGCCCCTCTGCTGGGAATTCCCACAGCTGCCAGGCAGAAAAACCAACCATGCTTAATCATGGGGTTACCCTCCTCCTACCCGGGGGTACCCTGTGCCCAGGAAGCCAGTGGAATTCCCTGGTGCAACCACTCGCACTGGCCAGGGCTTGAGGTTTTGTGTTTTTTAAACAGCGTGTGGCGACTTTTGCCTAAACTTCTCCAGACAGACCTTTTGTGCCAGATTACCTGTCTAGCTGGGCTCTTATCGACGTGTTTATCACTGCCGCCTCTCGCTGTCAGCACTGTTTATAGGCAGGGGAACCGAAACCCTATGCTAAGAAATTTCCTCCTCCTCTTTTCTTTCAAATCTGCATCTGTTCCAGACTCCCTTTCATTAGAGACCACATGAAAGGCAAAATAATCCCAGGCTATCAGGCACAGAAACCTTTGCAAGGTAAACTCCCCTCTGCTGGTAAATAAGGCACACCCTGGCTGAGGCTCTGCCCTGGCACCCAGGGAGGTCCTGTCCATCTCCTGTCACCTGCATGCCTCTTCATGGGTACCTGCAACACCTCCAACACCCACCGGGGCATTTGCAGACCCACACTGAAAATTCAGGGTGCAAAGTAATGTTAGAGCCCAGAGATTTCTTCCTGCACCTGCATCCCTGTTGTTGTTGTGGTGCACAGCAAATGCCCCCAGGGAGGCTGGGGGGGAGGGGGGGGGGATGCGTTCCATGCCTTTTTTACCTGTTGTAAAAATATTTGTAGAGTTGCAGCAGGCTGTAAAGAGCAATTTTTGGGGAGGGAGGAGCAGGGCTGATACCGATTAGGCAGGAAATGGCTCAGTGTGGATGGCATCCATATGGGAGAGCTGATAGATTTGGCGTCTTGAAGGCATCCCTTGATGGATCCACTGATAACCTGGCAGCAAAACAGACCTAGGCTCTCTGATTCCCTGCCAGCAGCTGAGCCGCAGCCTGCTTGCTTGGCCTTCGTTAACACCTTTCTGCCATGAGACCTTGTTGCCCTGCCCTGGGGACCAGTGGCCCCATGGAATCCCTGGGGGGCTCAGCTGGCCAGTCCCCACTGTGCTGCCTGCCGGGGATGCTGCTCCAGCTCCTTCCCTTTGAAGGCTCAGTGTGAAATCTGGTCGGAGTTTAGGGAGGCAGAAGGGCAGCTTGCAGAGCAGCCTGCGTCCTTGGGATGAAAAAGCTTCATTTTGCAGCTCTGGAAAGAATCAGCGCGTTTCCAGGCTGGGCTCCTGCCTTCCATTGGAGACAGATGGAGAGTGCAAAACATGGGGAAGGCGTCTGGCTGCTCCCACCATGCAGGGGACTAGCTCTTAGGCATGGGTCCTGCTCCTTGTCTTTCTCTGGCCAGTTTAATTTCATGGCCCACCTTTTGTGCACATCCAAGATGTTCAAAGCCAGCATGGAAGTGGTGGGAAGCCAATGGCCCAGATGTGTCACTGGAGACCCTCAGGGTGACTGGGAACCCAGGGAGGCCTTTCTGTGCCAAGGAATGCTAGTGCATCCTACTCTGTGGTGGCTTTCCCTCGCTGGAAATTGGCAGCATAAACAAGAGGATTTCAGAGAAAAATCAAGATGTAGCCGAATGAAGAATGGAAAGGAAGCAAGAGGCAGAAAATGGTCATATAGCAGAGGGCAATGGTCCCTTGCAGAGATGAACTGGAAACTTGGGAGGCAGAAGCCATTTTGCGTGCCTGCGGGTGCTTAGTGCTGCTGAGGGTCTGCAGCCTCCTTCACCAGCCCCTACCAGGTAGATCAAATACAAAACATGAGACTGATCCCTGGTATGGTTGGGCAGGAAAGTTTTTTGTATGGACATAATTGCCTCTGCACTGGGTAATACTTTTGAGGAAAAAAACCTGTCAGCGAAGTTGTGCTTCCTTCCATGCTTCCAAACAGGTTGAGATCAGTGGATTGTCCTGACACTCACCTCCCTGAACTCCCCATCCCTCCTTCCCTCGAGCACCCATGGGGTTCCCTGGTGAAGTGTGACTGGGCTCTCCTGTGCTGTTGACAAAGTTGTGCCAAGATTAAAATGAAGCTCTTGTAGCAGAAGGTGAGCTGTGTAATAACTGCTCGAAAGCTTCCCAGGGTTACAGCAAACCTGATGGTAGAAATAGATCCCCAAAAAATGCAGGCAGCCCTCCCACTCACTGGCTGCAGTAGCCACATCAAGAGTTGCTTGGTCCTGCTCCAGGGTCACGGCCTCCTCAGCTGTGAGTTGGGACAGTAATTTCCCTGTAGTTATTTCTGCGATAACTTATTTCAGGTTTTTATGGTGCTTACAAATTGGACAACATCTTAAAACATAATTCAGGCCTTAACTGGCTTTAAATGTGTGTGATTTTACAGGGATGTGTAAAATATTTTTAAGTGTTGGTAAATTCCAGGGACTGGAGCAGTGGGCAGATGGGGAGGGATGGAGGGTCCGGCCCAAAAATGTTTTTGGAGACACAGGCTGGGAACCAGCAACTGGGAGTTGTTTACAATGATGAGGAGCTATGTGGTTTGAGCAGGTTGTAGACCACATAGCAAAATGTTTATGGGGAGTGAATCTGCACCTCCTCTTCCCCTTAAAATTGGTTTAATTTGTACAAATTAGCTGTGTAGCCAAGCACTTGAGACTGATATACAAGAATTGCTGTGGCAGGGAGATGGTTCCCAGGTGCTGGAAATAAAAGGGAGCAGATGAACTGGTCTGAAGTTGTGTTCCTCAGGAATATCAATCAGCATGGCAGGAACTGGCTATGTGAACAGTCTTGTGCCTTTGAACAATCCTCCACCAACTCCTTTCTGCTGGGAAGGTGGCTGCTCCACTCCTGCTGCCCCATTAAAACAGCGGGTGTGGGTGGGAGGCAAACCCGACCCTGAGGATTGTTGGGTAGGGGATGGGTGTGCAGCAGTGAAATAGGGCTGCAGCCACCCCACCTCTTGCCTGAGGCAGGCACAGGATCTGGCAGAGCTGTGGTGGCTCCAGTCTCGCAGACAAGACTGTGGCCACACAGGGGACGGGTTTGCTGCCACGTGTTACACAGTGGTTGAGTGAGGACAGCGTCCCAAGGGTGGCTTGCAGAGGTGGGTAGGGAGGGTTCTGTCAGGTACTACTCCCTTCCTTAATGAGCAGGAGGCACTGCTCTGGCTGGGATTGGATTTGCCAATAGTGACAGAACCAGGGCTGCTAGCACAGTTCTTGGTCCTGGAGCAGAGGCACTCAGGCGGATCACACCGGTGAGATCGAGCTGGGATTTGGTTCTTGGCCTTCACAAGCAAGAAGGTGCTTCGGGTAAGCAAACATGATCCCGCGGCAAGGAGCTGGAGCTGATCAGCTGGCAGTGCTCCAGGAATGGTGCTGCTTCCAAGCAGGGAGGCAGGAGGACTGTCCCAAGCCAACTGGCAGTTTCAGGTGAAGTCTTGGTGAGCAGAGCTTGGGGAGGTGGGAGCTGCAAAGACATGGCCCCAGCCTGTGCGCCCTTGTCTCCAGCAGGCAAGGAGCTCTGTGGGTGTTTGTGTTTGCAGAAATAACACTCTTGTCTTGCTCTTTCCTTTTGCAAGGGTGTGGGCATTTGACTGAAATGCAATCTCAGGCTTTCCTGGGATTGCATTTCAGTCCAAGGATTTTGGCTGTTGTTGCAGGCACATAAGGAAGATGTTATTGTCAAGTGCTCTCCTCCATCCAGGCAAGAGGTGTTGCAGAGTTGGCTGGAGGCTGAAGGGAGACAGGGGAACCCCTGGGCAAGGCAGGGTGGCAGCAGAGAATCCGGGGGAGCTCTTTGGCAGGTAGTCTGCCATCACAACGGCACCCATGGCCCAGCTGGCCTGGCCTCCAACATCTCCTTCTGCCAGGCTCAGATGACTGCAGCTGCCAGTCTCACCACCAAATCCCATGTGAGATTTCCTGCCTGCATCTCTTCCAAAAAAAGCAACTTCCAGCCCACAGGAGAAAACCGAGCGTAATGGTAGAGACGCTGTGATGATGCATCGTCTCACCAACATCTACCCACGTCTGCAGGAGGAGGGACCCGCCTGGGCAGCCCTGCACCCTGCTGCAGGGGATGGGGCATGGGGGGCAGCTGTGGCTATCTGCTTTATCGACACTGGGAGCTTTCAGAATCCCATCAGTGGAGTGGGAGAGAGTGTGATTGACATCCCTCCAAAGGAGATTGCTCCAAGAAACACCCCAAGCAAGCTCTGTATGAGGCTCCTTGGGGACAGGCAGAGTTGGGGGATCCCATACTTCATGCAGAGCTGATGCCCATGAAATGCACTGAACTCCTCCAACGCTGCTCCAAGGGTCAGTGAGGGGTTGGGGACCAATGAGATTGTTCTGGGCTCTGGCCATGTGCTGCCAGCAAGCGCAGAGTGCCCCAAACATAGCGGTGCACCCAGCAAATACGCTGGAGGGAGCCTGGGGGTGGACTGTGAATTTAGGGAGGGCTCCATCCCTGAGTTTCCTGCAGGGCAGGCTTGCAGGCAGAGGAGAACATCTCAGGGAGGTAACAAGGTGCTGACAAGAAACAGTTTGTTTTCCCGGATGGTGTTTCACAGCTCCCTGTGGAGCTGTCCATGGGGACAGGGGAGCACCGAGGCAGGGGAGCACCCCACAGGGCCGAGGGCTGGTCTCACTCACAGGAATGAGCACAGGAGATACTGGCTGTTGGTATGAATGCAGCCTGGCTCTGCCATAAGGAAGTGATTGAAGCTTTCACGATCTGTTTAAGCAGTGACATATGTTTCCTGCAGGCGCTGCGTGCTGCATGCCAGCGGATGAGATACGGCCCCACGTCCCTGCCTGGCTCTGCCAGGGGTAGGGCTGGCCCCATCCCCACGGCCGTGTTTGATACAGGCACGGCCGTCACTGCCTGTGTGGGAAGGGGAAATTGCTCCCACGGCAAAGGGAAATAAACATGAGGAGACCAGCCCTGACAAAAAGCTTGTGTTTCTCTGGTCTGGGGCCCTGCTGCAAGCGAGAGCCACATGATGCACAGTAGGACTGGGGATGAGGGAGGGGAAGCTGGGGCTGCGGTGATGTCTGCAAACTCCCTCTCATTTACAGGGGGTCCCTCCCCCCAGGTCTCAGCTTTCAGTGCTGAGACATCAGCAGAACATCAGAGGAACTAGTGCCAGGGGAGTTGTGGGGTATGGATAAGGACTGACTGCCCAAAACATCTAGCCCAGGTGAGGTGCTCCGCCAAATTTACAAGTAGCCAAAGTGGGCTGAGTGCTTTCCCTGGGGAGGGGGCTCTGCTCTGGAAACTGCAGTGGCAGAGCACCTAGGCACTGATACTCAGACTCGGGTTTGCATGAATTCCAGATCCATCCTCACCTGCAGACCTCAGCTCTTTCCTCACCATCCTTCAGCACAGGGGAAGTAATTCAGAAGATAAAAGACCAACTGGGCCAGGAGAGTGCCAAGCTCATGGAGTGCTGGAGATGCCATGACCTAGGCAGGCTGAGGGTGGCTGAGACATCAGGCAGCTGTGAAACCATGAGCAAGCGAATTTGGACATCATTCAGGGGCTGAAAGCAGGTGATGTTCCCCAGGTCTGAAAAGGGCGTAAGCAGCCAGAGTCTGTGGGAACTTTTGCCAGTGATTGAGGCCATGCAGGGGGCTTAGCTGGAGAAAGGGGAGAAGGCAAAATACTGGGAGAGATGCATGGCTGGGGACAGCCAGAAGGGATGCAGGCCCTGTTGAGGGGGCAAGATCCATGGTGGCTGGTGAGGCTGACCCCCACCCAAACACCCATGCAGCCTCAAGTCTGTCCAGAGTGAACCTAATGATGGGTTTGTGGCAGATGTTATAAACTTGGTGTGAGAGTGAGAGAGGGAAGGGATGAAGAGGCTTTACAGTTGAGCTGAAAGCCCTAAGAGCTTCTTTGTGATTCCTAAGGACCAGTGTCTCCCCTGGCATCAGTAGCCTGTTGACTATACTGACAGAAAAGAGACAGACAGGGCCAGGGCTTCCCATCCCTTACTGGGGATTTTGGCTTTAAAACAGAGCCTTCTTCCTTAGCTACAGGGCAGAGAGCCCTACAGCCTCCCTGTGCTGCAGGGCAGCACCAGCTCCCTAATTCTCCCATTAGTTCCCACATCCTTCAGCAGTGAGGCACCAGGCAAGCCAATGCTCACCTTCAGAGCAGCAGTAGTCCACCCTCACTGTGTGCCTTTCCAACAAGGAAGAGCACTTATGAAAGGACTTCTGTCCTTATGAAGTTTTGTTAGAGAGTGCTTTTATCCCCTCATTTCTCCACATTGGGTGCATTAATCTGCAGGATTAAAGGTATTTCTTGGAGTAGTTGAGAATATCTCCTCACCTGGTGCTTGTCCCGGTTCAGAAGCCTCCAGCTTGTGCCTGGTGGTGCTAGTGCAGGGTGTCAAGTGATACCTTGCTCCAGGAGGCTGCACTGAGCCGATGAGACACTTTGAGCACGTGTGTGTTGGCAGGGGCTGTTTTGTCAGGGATCGGCATCACCCTTGTGAAGTTTCATGGCTGCAGTCGGCAGCAGCCAGGGCTCTCCCATCTGCACAGCCAGGGCTTTCTCTGCAGGTTTCAGACATCCCAGGCCCACGTTCCTTAGCAGGTAGCCAAGGTTTGCTGTGACTCAGTGCAGCAGTTTGCTCCAGCACTGGATTACCTTCACACATTACAAATCAGTGCCGAGTTTCTTCACGGTTTTGGCACTGGGCAGGTGCCTGGAGCACGTCGCAGGGAGGAAAAGGCTGGGGGAGGCGGAGCAGGTGAACTTCACTCTTCCAGCTCTGGAACAAAGCTCCTACTCCTGGTTGGAGCCTTTGTAGGGAGAGATGACGTTCTTTGCCCTGCTGGCAGCACTGCAGCAAGCTCTGCAGTGCCATGGCTCTGCTCGGGCATGTGAGCATCACGACAATGGGGCTGCTTTCCCCAGAAGCTGCTCCCTGGCAGGCACTGAGGCAGCCCACACTGAGCAGCGGTTGATCATTCTCCATGTAACTGCTAGAGATGCCTAAATAATTCATTAATGGTTTGGGGAAACAAAAATATTGTGCAGTGAGTAATTTCTTGCCAGTGATGTTGTGTACAGCAGAAGCCGCTCACAGGCAGCCACAACAGTGTGGTGTTTGGGGGACATCATGGGCCCAGGCTTTTTCCTCTGACTTTTTATTCCTTTTCTTTTTTTATCCATGTGAACTGTCCTGACTCTGTCTCTGCACAAACATGAAGGTTTATTGTTTCTCAGGGAAGTGGGGTGAGGTGGTTGAAACAGACTGTGGGCGGGCAGCAGGGGATGTGGGGAGCAGGCAGGGGCTCATGAGACTGCCACAGCCTTGCTTGGCTTGGCTCTTTGCATTGCACACAGAAGCCATGGGGACATCAGAAATTTCTTCTCCCAAAACCTCATTACCAGCAATGGGACTGGTGGCACCAAGCCAGGCAGAGTCCCCCCCAGCCAGTCCCCCTGCACTGATGACAAAGAGCTCCAGGAAACCCATCCCAGACGCAGCTTGGGCAGGGGAAGGGCCCAAAAGCTTCATGCCGATAGCAGTGACAAGGAACTCCTGTTTCTCCAAAGGCATCTGGAAAATGTCCCCAAGTGTCTGTCCCTGGCGTGTCACAGTGCCGGAGGTGGGAGGCTGAAAGCAGGGCTCTGGCTCTCTGTGCGTGCCCCTGGGCAAGGGGCAGGAAGTTCCGGACCTGCTCTGGGCAAGCAGCACCCCAGGGCTGGGCTTTGGACATGGTGGGAAGTTCATGCCCCAGCCCTAAGCTGCTACTTGTGTGGGTTCCCGGAGGAAGCCCATGCTGCATCCCCTGTAGGTCCTGCTTGTCACTCTGTTAAATTTCCATTTTAACGTGGAAACAGCTGTTTTCATGGTACCTCTGTGTTATTTACACAGTCATGCATTCAATCCCTGCTAAAAACCACATTATGCACTCCAGCAGTGCCCCGTTGTCTCACAGGTACGGAGTGGATGGATGGGGAAGCGATGCCCGCCCTGGGGTCAGGCCACCAGCACTCCTCATGCCTTGCCCATGGCCACCCTGGCAGTTCATGGTGAAAGGGGGCAAACACGTCTCAGAGTATTCCTGGTCCAGAGCAATGGCTGTGGATGAACCTGTCTCCATCCCTGTGAACCGAGCCCTCCAAGCCTGAGAACGGGATGCTTGATGCACATCAAGGGACAGAGACAACAACTGTTGGCTGTGCTCAATGGTGCTTTGTTCTTGGCCCAGGAAGCAATGAAAATCCTCCTGCTTTGAAGCCTGAGGAGGCCTTTTTATTATATCCAAGGCTCCTGGAAAAGGAAACTCCAAGTGCTTTCCCATAACGTGATAAAAAGCTCTCCTGGCTGAGACCACGGCAACTTCTTACATGTGAGAGCAGTGAGTCAGTGCAGCATGAGGCTGAGCTCAGTGCTTGCCCAGCCACTGGAAATCACTGATTCTTGGCATGTTTGTAACTGGGGTTTAAAAGAACCTTGGTGTAAGTCCTGTTGACCTTGCACTTCACCCCAGAGACTTGGCAGCTGTGCTGCCTAATCCGTGCTAGTGCCTGGTGCTGTGGCCATAAAGCAGTGGGGGTCGAGCAGACCCTGGACTCTCTGTGCTGGCTGGGAAGAACTGGGGAGGTTCAGGTCGTGCAGCAGAAGAGAGTCCACAAGTCTCCCATGTCTGCATGTGGGCAGCTGTGAGCAAGTGCTGGGGTGCATGGCGGAATCTCCTGCGCTCATGCAGGGATGCTCCTGGGTCAGGGGGCTGCCAGAGTGCCTGTGGCTTCAGTAGGGGGCCTGGAGTTGCCCCCCATACTTTATCACAGGCTGGGGCACAGTGGGTCCTCCTTGGCACAGCCCCCAGCCTGGCTGGGTAACTCCTAAGTGGTAAAGCTGGCCTAATTAGTCTGTTTAATCTTCTCCCATAAATCACTCCTCCCCATCCCCTGCAGACTATCGGCAGCATCTGAAGTCATTAGTTAATTTAAACCCGGGAGTTCACACGTTGGCTTATCGGAGCCATCTCCTTTCCCCGCTAAGCGCTAAGCGCCTGCTCGGTGCATCCCTGGCTGCTGCTAGATCCGATCTGCGCCCGCTTTGAAGCCGTGATGGGCTGCCAGCAGGCGAGGTGCTGCCTGTTTCCCTGCCTGCTTCGCTGCCTGCTGGCAGGTGGGAGGGGAGATGGAGATCCTGCTTCTCCCCTTCCCCGCGCTCCCCGTTTTTTGAACTTCTCCTCTGACTCATCCATTTGATTTGATGTTTTCACCTTTGTTTTACAAATAGCAGTTTGCCTGAATGCTGGAAGGAGAAGGCAGCTCCGATGCTGCTGCAGCTTCCCCGGCTGCCAGGGGAAGTAATAGAATCTTAGAATCATCTGGGTTGGAAAAGATCACCTGTAAGATCACCGAGTCAGGTGAGTGGGGTCCTGGGGAGGGAGCTGGTGGGCACCCAGTCTGCCCTTGTACCTGGCAGGGATGTGGGAAAACTGGGATTACTGCAGGTTGACCATGGGGAAGTGCAGACTTGGCCAGGGATTCCACTAATGGCTTGTATTGCCCATTAGTTGTGCTGTCACTTCTCCGTCCTCTTCTCCTCTTCCTCCCTGGGTCTCCAGCCCGATGGGAGCAGGACTCTCCAAGACTTTGGGGTGGGATGTCCCCAGCTACATGGGAATCAGGGATCCCTGAAGTGAGCTTTGTTGATTTGGGGCCAATGCTGACAGCCTGGGCACACACCTGTCCTTCCCTCTGCATGAGCAGGTGGCAGTGAGCCCAAGGGTCTTGGCAGGGCCAGCAACACAAATGCTCAGCTCCTGGTGCAAGATGGAAGGAGGAAAGTGATGGGCTTGGCAGCAGGAGTGAGATAGCTGGACTGGGGAGACCTGACAGCAACAGTGTCTGGTGGCAGGAAACACTCAGGCTGGGAAATGCCTGAGCGGGTGCCCTGCACAGGCAGAGCCCTGCCCACAGAGCGGCTCAGGGCAGCCCCCTCCCACAGCAGCACCCCCAGGACAGCCCCACATCGGGGCACAGCCAGGACAGCACCCACCGGCACAGCACACGTGACCCACTGCCCCCGAGGGGGCTCTGGTTGCTGCACCAGCTGGCACCTCGAGCGTGGGGTGTGGGTGATGCTGTACACCCGGAGGGTACATGTCCTCTCAGTGCACCCTCTGCACCCCTGGGCTCTGCTCCTGTTGCTCCCAGCTGGGTGAGGGACGGCTGCTCGCCCTGGGACCTGTCAGTCCAGGCTGCTTCCGAGAATGCTGTGCATCCCTGGGGCACCGTGACTGACAGCACAAAAGAACCAGCACATAGAGCTTTTTGGGGACACACTTTTGGCCAGAGCACCCTGAAGCAGCACCTTTAAAGCATCCTGGTGGTTTCACGAGGGGACACTGTGCCTGTGCTCCTCAGCTGGCTTTGTGGCTGCCCTCTTCCTCCCACTTTCCTGTTCCAAGGGGGAGCTGCAGCCGTGTTTGGTTTTGTAGTCCAAGCTCTGGATTTATTGCTTCCAGGTCTTCATGTGTTTGTTCATGAAATGCAAGACGGCTGGGTGAGCCTGCTTTCTACTCCTCCGGCCTGCCTTCTGCAGCCCACAGGGATGATGCCTTTCAGTCTCGGGATGCTGCCTCCCTTCACGTCTCACAGGCACCCAAACACTGCCCGAGTGGGGGACACATCCGTGGGGGCGGTGTCCCGGGCGGGTGTTAAGGCTGTGCCCTGGGTGCCAAGGATGGCTCGGGGGAAGGCGCTGGTGCCGCCCTGTGCCCTCCCAGGCACTGCAGCTGGGGCACAGCATGGGGGGCCGCGGGGCCCTGGCTGGCTGTGCTCGGGCTGTCCCCTGTCCCAGGCTGCCGCTCCCCTTCTGCTGTGGCCGGAAGACATGAGCTGCCGATTAAAGGATATTTCAACCAGACGGAGGGGCTGCGGCAGCCGGGGGAGCGCGCAGCGGGAGGGGACGGGGACAGGACGCGTGAGAGACCAGAGGAGAAGCTAATTTACGCTGGAATGTAAATACAGCAGCAGCACGCTGCTCTGCAGGACGTGTCACCCCCCTCCTGGCTCCAGAACACGGGTTAGGGCTGCCCAGGACGGCTCAGGCCCGGTTCCTGCCGTGCCAGAACCTGCATCTCACCTGGGCACTGTGAACAGGCGAGGAGGAGGAGGGTCAGGGGCTGTTGCAGCAGCCCAGTGCCACTGCTGCTGTTCCTGCCGAGGTACCACAGGTTGCACATCCACTGCAGAGGGATCGAGTCTCAGCCTTCCCTAATAATCTTAAGAATCAATAGCAGTGTCATGGATGTGCAGAACAACAGCTCCGAGTTGAGAGGGGAACTTCTCAGCAGGATTAACTCTGAAACCTAGTGACAACACTTTAAGTATCTGTGCCGTCTCTGTCCCTGCTGCTCATTCTAGCAGATAGTTCCTACTAATGAGCTTTACTCAACAGCACTAGATTTGTCTGTAAGAGCAAATTCCAGGGATCAAAAAACAAGGTTTAAGATGCAAATATTCTGTGAGATATCCAGATTTAAATGTTTGGGGTTTTTTTGTTCCTTACTCCAGGGGTAATTTTTAAAGGAAGCAAGGAGAGATCCTCTGGAATGTGAGACAGAGAAAATCTTTTAAAAGAAAAGACCAAATAACATAAAATCATGGTTTTGGTTTTGGTTGGTTTGGGGTTTTTTTAGCTTATGACCGTGGAATTTGGAACAGTTCCCTTCTGTTCACCCAGGGCAGGGTAAGCACAGATGTCCCCACCCCGGGGAGCAGGTCAGGCTCGCCCACTCCTCTTGGGTCACAGAATATCACTTGGGAGGCCATGGGCATGCGGATGGGTGCCAGGACTGGTGGCACAGGGTGAACTCCAGCCAGACACCTCACTACCCAGAGCAGAGGAAGCTCAGCAGATGGGTGGTCTGTGGTAGGTGACAAAGAGACTCAAGTAAATCCCTAAAATGCCCAACCCATGCTGGTAGTGGGCTCCTCCTCCGTCCCAAGGTTGAACCCCAGTGCAAGGACCTGATCTCAGACACAGATGCTGGGAGAATTCACACCCAAAGACAGGTTGTTTTTCAGTTTTCTTTAATCTTCCACATGGCTTTTTTTTTTTTTTTTTTTTTTTTTTTTTTTTTTTTNTTTTTTTTTTCTTTTTCTTTTTGAGGCAGGAGCACTAACTGTTAAGGATGCGTATGGAATTTGAATATGAATGATAAGAACAGCTGTGTATATCTATTATGAATGAACATAAACAGAAATGTATAAACTGAGATTTTGGGGCTTTTGGAAGAATTAGTGCCTTTGTTCCTGGATTTTTTTCCTATCAAAGTTTGAACCAAAGCCCATTAGCCTGGACTTTCCCGCAGCCGACCAAGCCAGGAGCTTCATTTCGTCCTGGCTCTGAGCCATGCTGAATTCTCCTCAACAGCTCAGTGAGCCCTAATCCTAACAAATTTACCCAGAGAAGTGGGTCTCTTATTACACAGTCTAATTTGAATGCTTTCCAAGGTTAATTTCAGCTCCCTCTCCCTCTCCAAACATGCCTGCCCCTCCAGAGCCAGCTCCCCCCTTCCCCAGCTCCCCCCCGGCTCCCCGTTAGCGCCAGCCCGGGGGGAGCAGCCCCCTTCACCACCGAGATGGTTTTTAAACGAGAAAATAATGGGATCTGTGTCCCTGGGTCCGGACTCTGCCTGGAGGGTTTCTTAATGCTGAGCAACTTCCTCCGCAAATTAACTGCAACTTTCGTTGGGCGAAAATAGCCCTAAGAAGCCCCTTCCCCAAAGGCTCTTCCGCACGTAACATTGCTCAGTTCATAATCTGATTCCTATGACTCTATTCCTTCCTTCCTGTCCCCAGCGTGCCGGTGAGTGCCCACGAGGGGGCCAGCAGGGTGACCCACCTGGCAGCCGTGCCATGGCCCGGGAGCATCGCTGCCGCCCAGCCGAGACAGCCCTGGCTCTTGCTTTGCAGCAGACTGTGCAAGAAAACCTCAGTGTGGGGAAACTGAAACCCAGCCCAGTACAGGGAGCAGCTGTCAGATCCATTAGGGAAGGGATAGAGAAGGAACCAGCTATGCCTGGTGGACGGTGACTGCAGGAGAGGAGTGGTGGGGTGGCAGGGGTTCACAGCAGGGGGTAAAAAGGGACAGAACAAGGGCCAGTGGGTTTAGACTGAAAGAGGGTCAATTTAGATTAAATATGAGGAGTGAGGGTTTTTTTACATTGGCAATGGTAAAACACTGGCACAGGCTGCCCAGAGAGGTGGTGGGTGCCCCATCCCTGGACGGCCTGGCTGGATAGGGCTCTGACTACCTGAATTGAAGATCGCCCTGCCCATGGCAAGGGGGTTGGGCTAGATGGCATTTAAAGATCCAACCCAAACCATTCTATGATTCTATAAAAGGAAAGGTTAGGTGGGAAAAGTGTACAGAGGAGCCAGAAGCCCATCTCACCCACCAGCCCACCTGGATGTGGCCCCAGGAATAACTTCTGCTGGCTTTTACCTGCAAGAAGCAGAGACTTGCACCTCCAGCTGGGCCTGGGGTGTTGCACCGGGTCATGGTAGGTGTAGAATGGCAACTCTGCAGCCCTGGGACAAGGGTTTTCCACATGTCCTCAGGCAGTGAGGTCCCAGGTGCATGGGGCAGAGTGCTCTGCCCATCTCCCAGCTGCCATGGAGCTGAGATTCACTCTGCTTACTCTCCTCTCCTTTCCTCATATTTTTCATCTTTATACTCAGTTAATGCTTTTAGATTTGCTCACTCTGAGCATCACAGGTAGCGCAATATTTCATCACCCTTGCAGGAGATGGAGCAGGGAAGGGGTTGGGGATGTGCCCTGTGCCATGCCAGGGTGGCTGAGCTGGGCTGGAGTGCCAGCGGGATGAGAACAACGCTGGCCTCATCCCATCAGTGATTCCACGAAGATGTCCTCTCTGAAGCGCCTCCACAGGTCATGTCTTCTGCTGTCACATCCTGCTGCCAGGTAACATCCTGTGCCTGCTCCCTGTCCCTCGAAGCCTTGCTGCCCGGCAGTCACCTCACTGAGGGGATACCCACGTCTGATGATTTTGCTCCAGGTGTACGAGCTGCACGTATCAAAGCTGAGCCATGTCTTATCTCCTGGCTGTTCCTGCCTGCTCCCAGCCTGCAAATCCTGGCTGCGGGGTGTTTGCAGTTCCCCGGCACTGTGGGTTGTGGTGGATTTGGGATGCCAGCTTCAGGGTGAGGGGCACCCTGGGGCAGGTCTCTGGGGTGCAGGTTGGAACGGCCAGCACAGATGCGGCCCTATCTGCCAGGAGGATGCTGGTCATTGCTGTAAGGTCAACCTTAAATAATGGGAATAATAAAAAAAGGCTGCCTGGAGGAAAGGAAAGAGCAAACTGAATCCTAATGAGGTTGCATGAACACATCAGCATGACCATTTCATGGAAATCATTTTAAAAAGGAAAAAAAAAAGCATCATGTTTAGATCAAAGGATTTGGGACACAGCAGCCAGGGCACAATCCCACAAGGACACCCTGGGAGAGGACATCCCTGCTGAGATCCCACATCCATGAGCTGCTCCTGTCCTGTTGTGCTAGGGGAGGTCCAGGGCAACCCTCGACTACAGAGGGTGTGGGAAAAGAGCTCAAAGGATTGAGGGAGATGCTGATTCATTCAGGATGGGGACTGGTATCTGGTCACCAGCTTTACTGCAACGGGGTGCAGCGCCTGGTGTGAAGGGGCAGAACATTTGCTTTTATGGGTGGCCAAAATTTACCAAGTTGTGGTGGCAAACACTGAAAGAGGAAGTTTTAGAAGGGAAATAAAACATTAATATTTCAGAGCTTAAGGAAATCCTCAGTGCAGGACAGTAATTAGTGCTGTAGATGGGGAAATAACCAGTATTAAATGGAAGTGGGGCGAGCACAGGTTCAAGGGGCTGCAAGGAGGAGGATGGGCAAGGGCTCTCCAGGAGATGGCAAGGAATGAACCTGGACGCTCCCAGGAATCCCCCCCCAGCACACCAAACCCCAGCAGCACCGTATTTCAGGGGGGATTGTGCCTGCAATAACCAAGCCCTCCTCCTCCTCCTTGCCTTAGCTCAGCTGGCCACAGGCCAGGTGAAACGCTCCCCCGAGCACGGCAGGGACTGGTCCAACCCCGCACAGCTCCAATTATCCCTGGCTGGAGACTTTCCAGGAATCCCATCCCCTCTCCCTCCACCGACCCTGCCTCCCCCAGCCTCCCCCCCTCAAAGCAATTTGACTTTTATAGTAATAACTTCTGAACCCTGGACTGGGGCCGTGCCAAGGAAAGCAGCAGAAAACAATGTGATGGGCCTCGGCAGGCGCGGAAACTCCAGCGACCGAGACCAGCCCTAAAATAACTTTTGAGCGATGGTTATTTATTCTGGGAGAAAGTTCGTTCATTCACAATTTGGAAGGGAGATAAATGAGGGCGGGCTGGGGCTGCACAGCGGCAGCACGCCGTGGCTGCAGATGCAGGGCGCCTGCAGCGTCAGGGCAGCTGGCTCACCATGGTCCTCCTGCACATGTCCTGCTGGAAAACCCTTTTTAAAGGTATTTGGGTTCATCTGAAAGTGCTGGGCGCAGGTGGGGGAGTCCAGCTTGAGGCAGGGGGGCTGCATGTGCCACAGGGTGCAGAGGGCTGCACTTTGTGTGTTTGTGCCTGCACATGTTTCAGCTTTCCAGGGCATACTGATCAGCATGGTGGCTGTGCCATGTGTCACTGGCTTGCACACCTGCACCTGGGCTCTGCATGCTGAAGCCATCATTGTCCAGTGGGCAGCAGGTGGTGCAGGCAAATTCCGGGCAGGAACACACAGCATCCTGCTGCTGATTCTGTTGAGTATCAGTGTGTGCACAGCAGCTGTCAGCCAACATCAGCTGGGCACGCAACAAGTGGTGCAACCTCAGTAATTCTGCAGCTCTGAGCTGCCACATCTCTGCAATGCACAGGAGTTGAACCAGAGCTCCTGGAGGAACCCTGAGCACCCTGGGCAACACTGGGCACTTCTGAATCGGGGACACTCCAAAGGAGGCAGGTATCCAGCCAGCCCTCAGCACTGCTGCGCGTCTGCTCGTGCAAGTGTATTATGGCCCCTGTCACCACAGGCTGGGCACTCACCGGGATCTGGAGTGCAATGGTGACTCTGCCAGACAAGGCTCAGCTGCCTGTGTTACCCTCAGGGTGGACAGCTGGGCTCCCTTGGCAAATTTGGAGAAGAAATGCTGGGGAAACCAGGTCTGTGCCTGCTGGGTGACAGGGGTGACAGAGACCTTGCAGCGTGGCTCTGCAGGCAGCCAGGTAGGAGAGGGACAGACAGTGACTTGACTGGGTATGAGAGCCTTACCAGCTTTGTGTGCAGATCATCTCCAAGAATGATATCCATCCAAGACTGCCTGCCCATGAGCATCTCAGGGGCAAGGGTTGATCCTGGTCCACTGTGTCATGATGCTGCAGTGACAGGGGACAGCATTGCCATCATCACCTACAGTGCACTGTTCCGGAGTGGGAAGATGCCACCATATCTCCTCCCACCAAGAGAACAACTGCACTTGTCTGGGCTGCCCCTCTCCTCCTACTGCCTTCAGGCTGGGAGACCTTGCTGAGTGCCACCAAATATTTTTGCTTTGGAGTGACATGTGGACACACTGGAGCTGGGGGCCTGGAGCTGCAAAAGGGGATGATTCAGTGCTGCCCTTTGCAGAGTGAGGAGGGCACCACTTTATGTTTACCAACACAGTCACTCAGGCACTGGATAAATTGTCACCCAGCTACCCTTGCGTGGGGACAACAGGGTTAACACGGGGTCACACACGGGGCAGAAGCAGCCCTTGGCAGTGCCGGCCAGCACACACAGCTTCCTTCATGGCACAGTGCCCGCGACGGTGAGACTGGCCCTGCTGGGCCACATCCCTCATCCTGCCAGGCAGGAAAGGCTCTGGCCCCACGCTCCTCCTCGCCTCTCCACATCCCCTGCCCTCTGCCCCGCCACTGCTGTGGACAGCCCCGTGCTTGCCAGATGACTTCCAGCCTCGCTGCCTTTCAGGCTGTCTGAGCAGCTCATGATCTTGGCAGGCAGCTCAGAGTCCTACCAGTCATCATTACAATGATTATTTGTGTCTTCCCAGCTCAAAAGGGCTTTCCTCTTACCTCACCCCTGGCTGGCCTCAAGCCAGCTGGGACTGTGGATGGAGAAAGGGGAGAGGGCAGCATCCTGCACTGTCAGAGCAGGGGACTGCAGTAGGATGAAGGAGATGGGGCAAAGGGAAGGACAGATCTTGTCCCTCCTCCTGAATGCTCAGATTGGAAATCAACACCCTTTTGGTTAATTCATTAGCTTTGATTAGCAACTCTGAAGCTCGGACCAGCTAATGGGCTCCCTCCCACTGGTTAATCTCCAAGAGGAGTTCAGCAAGGTTATCTGAACCAGGAATGGCGAGGGAAGGATAAGGATGAGTGCAATTGAATTAGGAAGCTGTTAAATGAAGAAGCCAAACTGAGCCAGAACACGGCCATTTCGAAATGTCCCCATGGTTAAAACATGGGATAGAGCATCATTAAAACACAGGGCAGAACATGGCACTATGGTTGCCTCATCTAGGGGCTGGGGAAGCAAGTCCCTGTAGACACCAGCCCAGCCTGGGTCTTGGGCTCATGTTTGCCAGCTCCATCCCATGCAGGCCCCTTCATCAACACCTTTATTTCCCTATGTGGGTTGCATCTTCCTCCAAGTGGGGGTTCCTCTGCAGCCTGGATTTTGTTGTTGATTAAATTAGCTCAGCAGTAGCTTATTTGTGATGATGATGTGAGGTAGCGACCTTCGGTGTTTTCATTAAAATATACATGTATATATTTGTTTTCTGTGGCTATGAATGTAATTCCACAATCCACCGAGGAGCCGGTAATTTTCTGGCTGAGGTGGGAAGTTGCTGACATCTTGTGATACATGACAAGATTGATTGTATTTGCTTACCCTTTAACCTAATAAAGAAAAATAATGTTCCTTAGTCTCACTAATTCTCTATAAACTTGGACATTACTTTAAATCAGCTGGAAGTGCAGGCGCTGAACCATATCACTGCTGGGGCAGGAATCTTGCTCCCCAGGCCCTCCCCAGTTCCCAGGTGAGGGGGACCAGCATAGCAGCCTTGTCCACAAGAGCGCCCAGCACCTCTGGGTCTGAGAGGACTATAGTGGTCATGGCAGGGAGGTGGCCTCTGCACCCTGTGCGTCCTGCTGGCTGGGAAAGCATTAACCAATTTACTGCTAATCGTGTTATCCCCAGCACATCTGAGCAGCTGCTGGGGCAGCACAGGCCAAAGCAAACACGGCCCAGTGCCCTGAGGACACAGAGCAGTCAGAGGCAGCTGCACCTACTCCGGGGTTTCCAGGTCCCATAACTCCCACCACAGTGGTCCAGTTGGCCTCTGGAAGGAAGGAGGCTCCATAGGACAAACACAGCCAGTACTGCAGTGGGCAGGAGGGATGCTGCAGCAGGGAGGGTGGGAGCTGGCCTGGTCAAAATCTGGGCTGGTGCCCTGACACCAGTGCCTAGGTGACCTTGGGTGTGCTGCACTGCAGGCACTGTGCCTGCAAAACATCTGCCTTCCTTCACTGGGAGATCAGATGTAAGAGGTGGAGGAGCAGGTTGGGTGTCAGGGTGCATGTGGCAGTGGGTCTGCCATCCAACACACCATCTCCTCCATCTCTCTTCCTGGGGACAGCCCTCTCCAGGGGAAGAAATGACAGGGCAGGGCAAGCAATGCCACTACAGCACTTCCTCTCAGTTACCCATCCATCCTCTGGGGAATCATCAATCCTGAATTGTTCTTAGTTCCTCAGCCCTGCACCTGTCTTGGCTTCTCTGACCTTCTCCACAGCACACAGCAAACAGGGCACACGTGTCCCCAGGTCAACAGCATCAGAGCGTTGCATTGTCCCAAAGTGATGGACTGTGCCCACGGCAGAGTGTCCCTGGCCTGGGCATGTGTGGGTGAAAGTGCTGAAGTCTGGGGAAAGGTTTTCCCTGCTCTGAAGCAGAGCTGGCAGGGGGCTGCTCACCTGCCCAGCGTGGTGGTTTGCCAGCCAGCTGCCAACCAGCCGGGAATTGCCTTTGCCTTTGCTGGTGTGCTTAAAAATAACCCACTAGCTTGTCAAGGTTATAAAGAGAGAGAGAACAAATTGCTTTCTGAGTTGATTAAACTGCTCGGCGTGGCTGTGCACGTGGCACTCTCCGTACGACTGGGACAGAGTCTGGCGCGTTAATTTGCACTCGGCAGTTCCTGTGCTAATAAGGGCTTGATGAGCTGCCTCCTCATACCCTCATCACCGGCCCCTCCGAGCAACAAGCAACGCTTGGCTGGGCCGTGAGGCAGTTAGGGCACTTTGTCTATTCAAAGTGCCCCTTTTTTGTTGCCTTTCTGTTGCTTTTGAGCAGTGCCATGTCCGGAGGTGCTCTGGAGCCTCTGGACCAAATCTCCGGAGGATTTTAGCAGGTCCCTGCTTCATCCCAGGGCAGCTGAGGGAGTACAGGCAAAAGCACACTCCCAAACTCCACTGCAAGGAGAAAAACCCACCTGTGGCCACAAATTGCTGGCAGACATTTCTCCATGCTGCTGCAACAGCCGCCCTCACCGCCACGCTGCTCAGCATCACCCCATGATGCTGCCGCCACAACGGGGTCTCCATGCTTGAAAGAGGTTTCCAAATATAACCAGCCTCTTGCCTACCCCCACCCTCTCCCTGCAACTTTCTGGGAAAATCCCTTTCTGCCTAAAATTATCCAGATGTGCTTTACAGCTCGAGGGGAGTTTGTGGGAAAAATACGAGGTTCGCTGGATGAGATGTTTCCTGAAGTGTGGGGCTGGGAGCTGGTTCCACTTTGGAGCAGACCCGCGCCGCTCACACGCCGCCACTGCCAGAGCTTGGCTTAGTTAGTTAAACCAGATTGAGTTTATCTCTTAATAAGAACTAGGGAATGAAAACGCTTTTTCTTTTTTCTAACCTTTTTTTAAATTCATACTCAGTGTTGGGGAAAGGCAGAAAAGGATTTACTAAGGAGATTGGTGCTTTCTAGCACTCTGGCTCTGGTGTCCTTCTGGTAGGTGTCCTCTGTGGTTTATGTAGTTTATCAGCTCTGTGGGCTCCTACTGACACTTTGCACCCAAAAGGGCATCCCAAGGGGCTGACATCAGGAATCCATCCAGGGGCCAAATTAGGGACCAAATTATGCAAGGAAATCCAGGGCCGGTGTCCTTCAACTGATGAAGGAATTTTCAGTGACGACAAAGCAGCAGTGGGTGCAGACCCTGGGGTAGGGGCTTCACATAAATCGTAGCAATTTGCTGGCTCTGCCACTCTAAATCCTGTCTAATTATACCAAGTGCAGCATCTGACATTAATTTGTTACAGTGTGTGTGTATAGAGCACCAGACATTTTGGGGACGGATTTAAGAGCAGCCTTCAGATCTTTGCCCTTGCAATCCAGTGCCAGTCACAAATGACTGCACTTGGCCTCCTGGTTACCTGCCTACATTGAAAAATTGGTTATTTTGAAGTCTAAAATATTATTATTACATCTACAATCAATTTACAGATGCAAAATTCAAGGTTGCATTCAGACATCTTTAGGGGCAAAAAAATAAAAAATAAAAAGAAATATTGGCCGTCTTTGCTCCTAGCTGCCCTTTTCAGTCTCTGAGCTGTAAAATAAGATTGACAGTGGCTTCGAGACACAAGCAGCAAAGCACAGCCCAGGTCACAAGCCTGCAGAGCACTCTGGAGGGGAGGATGCCTGGGAACCAGGCTGAGGAGTAGCTGGTGTGGACTGAGCTGTGCGATGTCAGGTTTTTAACCAGCTTGCTGGAGCTCTTTGAGGATATTACTGCTTTGCTAGATAAGAGAAATTCAAGGGATGTGCTATACTTAGAGTTTCAAAACACACTTGGCATCAGTGCAGATCAAAGCCGAATGGTACAGGCAGCATCCCGGAATAGAAGGTGAAAGAGGGAAAAGATTTGGATTTTTACTGGGAGGAAAAAAAAAATATGCTGAAACCAACAGCACAAGGCTGCTAAGCTAAAAATAGCAAAGAAGGTATTAGCAGTGGCTCCACACAAACTGACAGCTTGGGGAGAAACCTTCCGTCCAAGTGGGAGACGCTCAAGGAAAGCACAGCAATCCCTGCAGAGTCCTCTGTCCCAGCCCAGCTCCCAGCTGAAGCCAGTGGGGACCAGCAAGGTTTGGGCAAACCCCAGCAGGGTGTGCTCTGTGTCAGTCTGTCCCCTCCAGCAGCCCGTCATGTCCCTGCTATGTCAGGTTATCTGTGCCCCACCAGCAGCTGTTTCCAATCCCATAAACTGGAACAGTGCTGCTTTGTCAGCTCCCACACCAGTGGCCAGCCACGGCCAGGGGCTTTTATACAATCCTGCTCTGCCCTGGGATTGTGCTGCTGCCACCACCACAGCGGGGCTGGGGCATTCATGCCCTCCCCATGTCATACACCAAGTGCTTCTTCAGCCCCTCTTCTTCCTCACTGCCACTTGGTGCTCATGGCAACAGGAACAAGTCTGCCCCTTGCCACCCAGGCTGGCTAGGGCTGTCCAGGGAGGGCAAGGTGACCACATCTCCCACAACCCCCACACCCCTCTGTGGTACCCCTGGTCAGGGCTATGCCTCAAGACAAGCTTTCCCTACAATGTCCAGCCAGCAGGGAGGAATCATTCTTCAAACCTACTCTTGATGCACCACAGTTATATCACAAACCTGCAGCAGGGCCAGGAGTACTGGGGGAACCCCTCTAAAGCATCAGCTGCTGGGTGACAGGGTTCAGCTGGGGGAGATCAGAGCCAGGGAAAGTCCCATGGAGGGACACCTGTGAGTGATGGATGGCTGGGGCTCCTATAAACAGCTCACATGGCCAAGGGTGTTCCTTGTAGAACAGAACGGTTTGGGCCTGAAATTAATGAGGGGTTTGTCTCCTATGTGCTCTTCCTGTCCCTCTTCTGCTTGTGGATTCAAAGATAAAAGTGATTCTGGCCTCTGTGGGAGGGAGGAGTATTTCTGAAGCAGCTCAAACCATGGAGCCCCTCCTCTAGGTTAGTGCAATGGAGCTAATTGCAGCTCTGCACACGGCAGGCAGGCAGTCCCTGCCACACAGGACACCCTAACTTCTGCTATGCTGAAAGGGACAAGTCTGCTAGAGCAGAGTTGTCTGGGGTTGGTGACATATTCCTCATGGGTCCTGGCAGCTCCTCTGGTGGCTGGGAACGGACTTAATCCTGTACCCTTGCAGCAATGCAAACACCTCCCCAAAAAGGGCTCGATCCCAGGGTGATGGTGTGTACAATTTCTGAGAATGGGCATCCTTCATCCTGGGGCACCCTTGAGCCAGACCCCATCCCAGGGGTGACAGTTCATCCTGCTACGTGCCTGGCACTGGGGCCTGGAGCACAGGGACTCTTCCCTGGGCTGGGGGCAGGTGCTGGAGCAGTGCCGGGAGCCAGCCGTCCCGGCCCCACCATGCACCGCCGGCTTTCCTCTCGGCCGTGCCAGGCTCCTGCCAGCTGAGTTTGAGGTGAGGCATTAACACTGGTATCTCTGTTAATATTGCTATAAAGCAATAAAGGTAACTTGATTGCGGAAAGGCAGGGAGACCAGCGGGTTTGGAGCCGTTCCACAGCACTGCTATTAGAAAGCTCGAAATGAGAGTTATTAAATTACTGCCAGGTACTGCAGGTTTTTCCTAACAGGGAGACTTCGGCTTGGCTCAGAAACTTAAGCTCTGGCTTGTTCAGGTTAATTAAAAGAGAGCTGGACATCTTCCAGGGCCTTGCTTCTCATTCCTGATGGCCACCCCCACCCCTCCAAGGCATGGACAGAGTGTGTCACAAGCACCCATGAGCATTACCTCACTGAGGGATGCTGAGGGGGCATTGGGCACCAGCACTAGGTAGTGTTGACCAGCCAGGGAAGCCAGGCTGGATGTCCTGTAGGATGGTGACCTGAGTGTCACTTGGAGTCCCCTGGTGCCTTTGTGCCATCTATCTTGAGATGCTGTTCCTGGACCCATGGAGCATGGCAGGTGCTGGGGCTGAGATCCCTGCCCTTTTTCCCAGGTAGGGGCCTCAGAAAGCCAACACAAGTAGCAGCCAGAGGTGTTTGTGATGCTCTGCATTTGCCTGTTGGCCCTGGTCCCCAGAAAATTCTTGATTCCTTTACAGGGAAACAAGGGGCAAGTACAGCACAGTGAGAGGGTGGCTGGTGGGAGGAAGGGGCCAGGCAGGCTAACAATGCCCACGCTGTCCCTCTTCCCACCCTTTTTATTGCATTGCTCTTGGCATCTGACATGTTCTTGCTGCTGCACCACTGGCACTTAGGTATTCATGTGGCCTCTCATCACAGAGAACAGGAAACAGTGCAAACAGGCAAGAGAGGGCAATTTGGGCTGGGTTTGGAGAGGATTGCCTTCTCTGACCAGGAACAATTTCCCTTTCACCTGTGTCTAGTCATCCCCACTGCTTCTTTGACTCCTGCCCCAGCCTCTGCAGGTATTTTCCTGCTCCCTCACGGGGTGATGGAAAGTTTTCGGCAGCCCCCTCTCCTTGCCCTGGAGCAGATCACCTGCAGAGTGGCCTTTGAGGGGCTAGGGGTGCAGGCAGGTGGCTGTTCTGCCTGGCCCCCTCTGGCTAGGAACTACAGACAGAGGGGCTGTAAACTCAGGGCTGCGCTGACCCTCTCTCGCCCTGCCTATCTTTGATTCCCTGGTGCCGGGGAGAGAGAAGAGATTTTACGCAGCAGTTCAGGCCCAAAGAGCTCCCACTGTATTCTTCCAGCATGGCTCTCTCCTGCTCTGCCTGACCTCCAAGCAGAGGAGGACAAAACCAGTGGCACACATGAGAGGCGCTAAGCTGGGTTAGCCAGCTCAGTTAGTCCTGCTGTACCTGGGGAAATGAAAAGCAGCCAGGGACATGTGGTGCAAGGAAGGTGCACCCCACTGCCAATCGAGCACTCCAGATAGGAGGGCATGGGGTGACCCCCAAGTCAGGATGCTATGGTAGGGAAGGATCCTGTCTCCATCTCTTCCCCAAAAACAGCTTTGGAGAGCAGGGAAGACTCCTAACTCTCCATCCCCCCTAAAATTTCCAGGTGGCAGAGGGGTGCCTAGATTTGGGATCAAGACCATGCAAGGGCCGGGGCCAGTTGCCCTGTGTCTGAGCACTCCCAGATCCCCGGCAGGACAGTGGGAGGGGGCGGGTGAAGAGGGGCGCTGTAGCTGCTTGCCAGCCTCCGGCAGCACCCGCCCCTCTCCTGCCCCAGCCAGGCTGCCGGAGGTGCGGATAAATGCTGCTCACAGCTCTGTTAGTGACTCAACCCCCCAAAACACTTCTTGGACTCATTTTCCCAGAGAGAGTTTAATGGGGTTTGTCGTGCCAAAACCCCAAGCTATGCCTCACTTTCATCCCCTAATGCAAGCCATATATCAAGAGACACTAACAGAGCAGGGAGGGTTTCTGACAAGGGGATCCTGGGAACAATCAGCCAATACCCCCCTCCCCAGCCTGCACCCCCCCTGTTTTGTGCATTCCTGGTAATGTAAATAGAGAGGCGAGCGCTTGCAGCCCTCCTCGGACCCGAGGAGCCCGTCTGGGGACGGCGCCAGCAGCTCTGCTGTCAGTCTGCTCTCGGGGGCTTTGGCTGGTACCGTTTGAAGTGTCTCAAGTATCAGCGTCAGCGTTGTGTCCCTGGGGAGAGCATCCCCGGGGCCAGCAGTGCCCCCGCACTTCCCTGTTGCACACACTCCGCAGTTAGGAGGTGGGAAGATCCAGCTTAGCCTAAATAGTCCCTTTTCCCCAAAAAAGTCACCCATCTTGCCAGAAAATATCCTTCCTCCTAGCAAACCATGAGATGAGGATGGAGGATGCAGCCCTGGCACTGACAGACCCTGAGCCCTGTTTGGGGTAGCAGCTGCCAGGTCTGCCTTCTTCCATGGGCACCCTGGGGTGCCTCCATCCCCTGGCTCTCATGAGGGGAGAGATGCAGCTTCCTTGCTTCAGCGCAGTGAGGGTGGCTGATGCAGCAGGTCAGGGCTCTCACTTCCTATTTAGTGCAGCATTGGGTCCTGGGGAGCAGGTAGAGGTTTGACACTGGGTACCATCTCCAGGGTGGGTGGGTGCCCCTTCTGTGGTGTTTTATGAGGCATGGGAAAATCCAGAAGACCAACTTTTCTTAATTTAAACACCCATGCATTTGCTTGCTGTTCATGTCAGCCGTGTGGATTAAGCTCTCCTGGAGGATGCTGTCCGTGTATGGCGTTGTGTCACTTGGAGACGACCTGCATGCCAGACTGGACATGCAGTTTTGTTCCCACAAACTTCATGCACCATCCTAGCAGAAACCCAAAGCTCCTGGTAGGGCCAAGGAACCCAACTGGGCACACTTCATCCTTCTAACAGAAAAAAAAATTCAAGCCAAAAAGCCTCCCCTGGGAGAGTTTCCAAAACAAATCCCAAGCCTTGGCTCCCCACACAAAAGCAGGAAACCTCCTGAAGGTTTTCCTTCAGCTTGTCTGGAGGAATCCAGACAATCCCCAACAGCATCGCAGCCCGGGCAAGGGACATGGGACCCAAGGTGCCACCAGTGCCTGTCCCAGACCCTCAGGGCAGGAGGAACAGACACAGCTGGGGGCATCAGGGGGCAGAAGAGGCTCCTGTGCTCGGAGCAGGGTGGGCTGTGGCTGTGATACACTCACAAAGTCCCAAGCCAGCAGGAGAAATCCCTGAGCAGAGGGCCTTGGTGAGCACAGGCAGCCCATGGGACCACGTGTGCCTGGGAGGAGCACCAAGGAGAGGAGCTGGGATAGTGGCAAGCGAGTGGGCTCACGATGAGGAGGAAAGACCCCAGAGGGGATAGGGACCCCTCAGGGCCACCTTCCTGTTCCGCAGCCTGCCAGGCAATGGGGACAGAGACTCAGGGGAATAGAGCTGCTCCCCTCCATCATCCACATGTCCCCAGCAAGGCTTCAAAGAGGTCTCCCAAAGCAGGGAAGGGGTGTGATACTTCTGAGCTCCCTCCTGACTCTCTTGGGTGTCAGTAATTCAACCAAGGCTAGGGAAAACAAGAGGAGGAGGGCTGCAAATTCCTCATGCAGTGATTGCTTAGGAAGTGTAGGAGAGGTTGCCCCTGGCTGCAGTCGAAGCACTTGTGGGGCAGGAATGGCACTGTACCGACTCATGGCTGAACCAAAGCTGTTCTGAGAAAATGCCACTCTGCTCCATGCCAGTAAGGGGTGTCCCCATGTGGACACCTTGTCTCTGTGGCAGCCTTCCCCAGGGACCAGCCAGCAGATCAGAGTGGCACTGATCTGGCTGTCCCTGCCCTTCCCCTCTCCCACGCACCCACAAGGAATCCTGCAATGGGGCTGGTGATGCTGGGTGGCCCTGGGGGACCCCAGGGAGTGCAGGGGGGGAAGGGATCTGTGAGGGGTTTGTTTGCTGGGACCAGCCCTCGGCAGCCCTGAGCTTTATGAGGCAGCCGATGCGGCCGCTTCCTTGCGAGCTGCAGCAATAAAGCTTGCCGGGGGGTCAGAGGTGATACCGACTGCTCTTAAGTGGCCAAAACTGGTGGTCTGTAATGGAAACTGAACTTCTAGAGCCATAATCAGAACCAGAGGGGTTAAATTCCAATGGCTAAATACCAAGGACTTAGCCTAAACATCTCTCCCATCTTGCTCAGTCTGTTCCAAACAGGATCCTGCAGTGTGCAGTTGTTTGGGCAAGGTCAGGATGCTGGCGAGCGAGGTGTGTGTGCCATATCTCCCTGCTGCCTTGGGATCAGACATCGCCAGGGCCACTGAATTTCCTCCATCTCGGTGCACTGTTGCACTGGGTAAACACCTCTGCAGTGCTTGGGAAATTCAGAGCAACCTGCAAATAGATGCAGAGTTAAGAGTTTGCTGGTTTCAGAGGTCTCCAAAGCGCCAGGATGAGGCTGTTGCTGGAAACCTGAGCCCTGTAATTGTATTGTTCTGCCCAAGTGATATCTGAAGGGCTGGCTGGTTTGTTTGCGTGTTTGTTTGTACTGCAACTATCAAAGGAGGTCTCAGTGGTGATGAACGCTGCTTCTAAAAAAGGGCCTGCCCCGGAGCCAGCACCAGCCCTTCTCCAGGTCGAGCCACTACATGTCCCCATAAGCATAACCTGTCCTACCAGTGGCGGCTCCAGAGGCATACAGCATTCCTGTAGGAGTGGGGGATTGCCTGCCATGCCTGAAAACAGGTTCCAACATCACTGAGCACTTCCAGGGGAACCCTGAGAAGGGCTCTCCACAGGGGCCAAGCAATGGGTGAGAAAGGATATTGCCAAAATGTGGCTGTGAAGAGGCAGAGGGAGCAGCGAAGTTGACAGAAGCAGGGCTGAGCAGAGGAACCGTTGTATTTCCTCAGTTGTGGAAAGCCGACAGACACTTTCCTCCCCCCTAGAAAAAGACACCAAAGAAATGCAAACATGACCATACATCCCAAGGTCTGTGTGCCAGCTAGAGCACAGTCCTCAGAGGAGACCTGGCTGGACCTCTCATGGGCTGATTTTCCTGTTGGCCAACCCATTGGGGAGGAGGGAAAGCCCTTGGCAGCATCCACTGCACAAAGCGACCCCCCACCCCAGCGCATGTCCAGGAATCCAGGCACCTCCACCTCACCAGGTCCTGGTTTCTACCTCCAGGCTGTGTGAACAGCCACTACTCCCTGTGGCAGGAGGTTAGCAGAGGGCCAGGCAGGCTGCTGAGCGTTAGCATCAGTGTGGTTTATTACGCTCATTAATGATGTGGAGAAGGCAGCATGTTAGCAAAAACGTGACATATTTAGGTTAGTTAAGGCTGAAGGACTTTGCTGCTGTGGGAAAGGATTGCACGAAGATATATGACATTCACCATGGGCCTGTGTGAGATGATGCATCTTGGATAGACTAATCAAGATAATTCACATATATTGTCCTAAATTAATTATAGCCACTAAGTACAAGCCCAACGTGTCAATGCAGACAGCTCAATTAACAGCTCTTATTCAATATATGCTGATGGTCAAAAGAGCAAAGAAAATATTACAATGCACAGAGAGCATGGAGCAAAAGACTGGAAATATTGCAGTACCACTGCTTAAATAAACGGGTTTGCCAGAACATGAGGGAGAAGAGGGTGAGGGTGATGGGCACAGGGCAGTGTGGAGAGAGGCTAAAAGGGGACAACAAGGGACCTTCATTAGCCCTCTCTTCCTGATAACCTCTTAAAAACAGAATAGATCAAGTATATGAAGCAGATTTTTAAATAGCAAGAGAGAGGGGTGGGAAGAAAGGAGCTATTTTAGAAAGCAAGTGCTGTTTGGGTGGAGCAGGACCAGAGGTTCCCATTCGTGCAGAGCAGTGACCCCAGGACTCAGTGCTCGTGTGCCAGCCAGGGTGTGACTGTCCAAGGAGAAAAGGTGGAAAGAGGAGAAAGATGAGTCCAGCTCTGTGTACAGTGCGTGCCACATGGACTGAGTGCTGCATCCTGGCTTGATAAAGGACATAGAAAAGTTGGAGAGAGCTCAGGAATATTGGAAAATACCTTTGAGTAGGAGGTTGAGGCAGGCCTCTGCCAATTTTTCTATCGCAGTGGAGGTTAGGATGTGACTCCACTGCAGTCAGCGCATGCTGAAGGGAAGGGATTTCTTTCAGTCAAAAACACGTAATGAAACGCAGTGACCAGGACTGGTGCAGGTCTTGCACCATGGCAGGAACTCGCCGGGGCAGGGAGACCTCTCTCTCACCCATTCCATGCAGCGGAGGGACTTCCTGCAACCTCACTTCAGTCAGGCTCCCTTTCCCTGGATTCTCATCAGAGAACCCTGATACCAGGTGCCCTGTGCCCTAAGGCAAAGAGTTTCGTGCCTGAGCCCAGCAGTGGCTGCGGGAAATCTTTGGGCTGATTTCCCTCCTGGGAGACTCCAGCCAGCATCATGCAATCTCTTTTCATTCCTATTTCATGAGATGTGAATAATTAATGAGAAACACAATGCAGGGAGGATAAGATGAATATATATATGTATACATATACTCACACACATGCATATACAGTGTTAGAAATAATCAAGGCTCAAATATATAAAGAATGTTGTGGTACAGCAGCCATGAAAATCTGGGGTAAAGAGCAGGAGCACAACAGAGAGTCATAAAAGGCAGATGGAGGAGTTTGAGGGGTCTAGAGGATGGGATACAGGTGCTGTCTCCTATGGCAGCAGGAACCTCCAGCCTTCCCAAAAAACCCAGGAGCTCATCACAGGTGGAGGCATCTCTCCCAGCTCTTCCCCAGAGTTGTGCAGGGCTGTGCAACGCCAAAGGGAGGGCGATGCCAAGGGTTACTCCTGCATTGCCCTGGGGAAGGGGTGAGATCCTGGTGGGCGCCTGTGCTGCAGTGTGAGGCAAAGCCCAAGGAAGGCTGAGAAGCAGCATGTCTGGGAGCTGGGATTTTGCATCCACGACCAAATCATCCTGTCGGCAGCCATCCAAGCCTGTGTAGTCATTGCTGTGTTTGTGTGCAGTTGAGCCTCTCGTCATCCACGGCCAGCAAACAGGCAACTGAATTGTATGTGTGAAACCCAGAGACTCTCCCTTCAACTGCACAGAAAATCCCATCACCTGCTGCATCCGGCTCCCAGCTGCCAGCCAGGCCTGACTAGTGCTAATTGGCAGTCATTAATTGGCCTTCCGGCAGGCTCTTACCCTGTGGACTTGCAGACAGAGCCCATTGCAACCTGCTGATGCAAGAAGAGCTGGTGTCCCCTTGCCCCATACGGACTGCTGGAGCCTGCCCTGAGGAGGGGAGAATCCCCCAGCCTCACCCCAGCCTGGGGGATGGGGGCAGGGAAAGGGATGGCTTTCCCTCACCCCCAGCTCTCTGGGGTTAGGCACCAGAGTCATGGAAAACCATGCCTTCCATGAAGCTTCTCTGAGCTAACCTGGAATGATCCTGTGGTGCAGCTCCTTGGCTGCTATTCCAGCTCGGAGCTGAGCCATGGCAGAATGGAGGTGGGGCAAGGGGCAGACACAAGGGACAGGGAGAACTCAGAGTTGTCTGATGATATAGCTGTAGGTGATAGTTCCTGAACATAGTCATCAGCATGGTCACACCTTCATTTGTCCAGGACATGGAGTGCTTGGGAGACCCCCACAGCTCTGGCCCGTGTTGCATGAAAGAGATTTGTAGGCCCTCTGCATCCCAGGAGTTGGCCATCATGGCCCACCCTGACCCAAGGATTTGGCCCCTCGTAACAGGAGGGTCTATACTGGTAGGGTGTGTGGGGTCCCCACATAAGGACAGCAGGGGTGCATGGCCACACACTCACTGTCACCTGCACCCCAGCCAGGCCCTGTGTCCTGGTGGCACTTGGAGCAATGTACATGGGGACTCCATAGCCCCCTTGACTACATATTCCCTGGGCAAAGCATGTAGGGCCGTGCCTCAACCCCAGCCATGAGCTGGCTTTATGGTGGGACACAGACTGCCTTTGCTCCCCCTGACAGCCTGACAGCTGGGTGTTTTCCTCTTTGTCCCTGCCCTGGATTTCCAGCTTTTGAATTTGTTTCACCCAAAAATACCCTATTATAAATAAATCCCCTCTGAAGAGTGTCCTGCCCAGTGCCAGTTCCCTTTTCCACTAGCTCATGCTCCCACCACAGCAGGGACCGTGTGCCAGGTTGGCATCACCAGCAGGACAAGGTCTGTCACCCCTTAGGTTCGCCCCAGCCTGGCTGTACCTGCACCGGGGCTGGGGACAGGCTGGGGCAGCTGACGGCCAGTCCGGCCCATCCTGCCTTTTATCCACAGTCAATGGCTCCCATTTCCCAGGTCTAATTTATCACCTCACTTTTTATAAATGGGTCATTTCCCATCCCCAACCTGAGAGACAATTGTGATGGGCCCTGGCACCACGCCACAAGCTCCTTTCAACTTCATAGCGAGTTCATCAAAGGCCCGAGACACCATTTCCCCAAACAGTAAAAGTGTCAGGGAAAGAGGCGTGTTGGGAAGCCTCAGTGACAGCCAAGTGCTTAATTAGTGGTAATGCAGAGTTTACAGCCCCCCTCACCGCCTCCCCCTGGCCCCTTGTTTCTGGGAAGGGTGTGAAGGGTTAGATAGGTCTCTCTGCTGCTCGGTGACCCGTGATGTCCCTCCAGCAATATGGCGCTGGCAGAAGGGATGGGGACATCCCAGCCTGGCTGCTGGGATGAGGAGGAAGACAGGGAGAGGTCTGCCCATGTGGCACTCACTCAAGAGCATCCCCATCCCCTAGGTCCCACTTGTGCTACAACCTACCCCAGCACCCATGGGTGCCCTGCATCTGCAGGCATTCTCTTCTCCCTGGCTGCGGGGTGACTGGGGAATATATGGGAAAGATCCACTGTAGGGTCAGCAGTGGAAATGCTGTGTCCCACCCATCCATCCTCATCCCAGCCGCAATCTCCTGGCCCCTGCGATGCCTTGCAGTCCCATGAGACCCAGTGGCAGAGCACTGGGCTGGTGCAGGAGGCTGCATACCACTGTCACACCCCTTTCCATCCTCTCTTTCCTCTCTTTCTTTTTCCCCGGAAATCATCTTCCTGCCTGTCACACTCCCTGCCTCTCTCTGGGCTTTTTTTAATATATCCTTTTGGCAACAGAGCAGACGGAGCCGAGCATGGTGACTTTGGCGCTCAGAGGCAGAGCATAAGTATTAACAGAGCTGATGGCATTACAGTGTTGGCACTCACTCTCTCACAGCTTCCCTAATAAAGCCGAACATCAGCCAGGACTTTTAGCCACGATGGGGCATTTAGCAGGGATTTGTCTCTGACTCCAACAGCCACCAGACTCATCCTCTCATTGCTGACATTTCTGGGGGTCAAATTTTCCATCAGAAGTTGCCAAAACCAGGTAAGGATCAGAAAGGAAATCAAGAGATTTGGTGATACAAGGCTTTATTCATTGCATACATGGGTGGCCAAGATTCCCGGGGGAGTGGTCACCATGGGGAGTGGATCACCTGGGGAGTGCTGCTGTCACTGCAAAGCTGATGGTACAGGAAACAAGCAGAGAGGCCTCTATGGTCACTTGGTCAGCCAAGTACCACATCCTGCACTGGGATGAAGCTGGTCCCAGCCAAAGCAGTACCTCTGTGCCTTGCTTTTGTGCCTGTGAAGGTGCCAAATTACCCTCTGAGCACATGCATGTGGCCAGTGGGGATGAACAAGGTGATGGGCTGTACCATGGCACTGCTTGCTCTCCAGGTTCTTCATCACCCCAGGGCTGGAGCAGTGCCGTGTTGATATAAAGCAGATATAAAGCTGATTTTCATTAGAGAGGAGCACCAGGTTTCATGGTGGGGCCTCGTTGGCACCCAGCAGGGCTCTGATGCCAGCAGCTCTGCCCACTCCCCAGACACATTCCCCGTGCTGGGTGACAGTGGCATCTTCCCACCAACACCCCACAGCATGCAGGCAGGGCTGGCCCAGACCCTCACTGGGATGGGATAAGATCTGTGATGGACCTCATCCCCACATGCAGGACTGTGCCACCCTCAGCACAAAACATTCCTGCCTGGATGAGCCCACAAAGGGACCTGGAAGCTCCCTGGCACATCCCACCAGGCCACGGTTCCCTGCTTCGCCTCCCTGGCCTCGAGTTCCTGAGTGCTAGGCTCTCCCCCCGCCACCCTCCTCGGCACGGCTGGGGCCTTGCAGCTACAACCAGGAAACTATAAAACTTTACAGAGTGCGGCTGGAGAGAAACAGGAATTGCTGCAGTGACTGCCAGAAGGGCCAACATTAGATTCACAAGATTTTCCAGGGCTTGGACTTGCCAGGAAGGGATTTATCCACCTAGGAGGAGCTGTAAAAACTAAAATTAAATTCTTCATCTTGGAAAGGGAGGGGGGAGAGAATGAAGAAACTGCTTGACCTCCCCCCAGATGCTCTGCTGGAGGCCAGGAACCTGGGGTGATATGGAGCACCCATGGCTGCACCTGCCCAGCCCCTGGGTGTCTGACACTGCCTGTCCTAGGGGCTACTTTCAGCACCCCTCCAGTATGACTATCCTTTAGGGCATAATCTGGAGATCTATGTGGGTGCCATGAGGGAGGGCTGAAGTCAGTGTCCTCTCCCTGGCCCCGTTCCCCATTAGTCCACCCCATGGGTTGCCATACCTACTGCAAGTGGAAGTGATGCTGGGTATGATGTGGGAGCAGTTTGGGACTCCAGCAAGGAGTAAGCAGGGATGTTCCACCTGGCATCCCAGCAGCTTCATTGGGGTGGTTTTCCATGATGTTTTGGCATTAGTAAGCAGTTAGAAGGAAAAAAAAAACATAATGTCCTGTGTATTACAGAGATGTGCCACAGCATCATGGGTAGCCATTGCAGAGGACAAAGCAGTACCTGGCTGGGACAGGAACTGCTGCTTTCTGATGCGGTGCAGCTGATTTGGGGACCACACCTGGCCCCCTCCTGCCAAAGGACAGTAGATCCCCTCCTGCGCCAGGATCACCAGCTCTCAGCCTGGGGGTATTTTGGGACTCAGCTTAGTCCCAGGTGCACCTTTCTGCCGGTCAGCCTTCCCTGACTTCCCCTCCATGCTGATGTGGGGTGGGCAGATCCTCCCTCACCACCCTCCTCCTCCCCATCCCACCAGGCTCACACGAAGATGGTGCGTAGGGGCACACCAGGGTCACCCAGCCACAGGCCTGCTGAACCGGCCCTGTCACCCATGGGCTGCTAGAGCAACACATCTCACATTCCTCTACACCTCCTCACTGGGTTTTCCCCGGTATAATGGTGCACACTAATGCTTTTAGGAAAAGCCCACACTGCTGCAGGCTTTGAGGGCCATTTCCCATGTCAAGAGAGCCAGGATGGCCAGTACAGGATCCTGGTCCATGTGCTGTGGAGAGGGCTGTGCTGGGACAGGCTCTTTTCAGGAATTTTGCACTCTTAGGGCAATGAATCTTATGTCACTGATCTCTTTACAACTAGCTGAATCCTTGGAGCCTCACTGCTGAGTAGCATGGGAAAGCATCCCAACACAGGGAGAAGTCAGGCTGCTCCTCCAGACATGTGGAGGCAAAGATCAAACAAGGCTCACTTGGAAACCTCAGCGGAATTGTGCCAGAGGACACAAAGGATGTCCGGGTCATGCCAAAGCTGCAGCTCTGCCATTGCTGGCTCCCAGGGTGAGCCAGGCTGTGCTGGGGCCCCAGCAGGTCCATCTGCCTGGCTGGTGGAGCGAAGCATGGCATGCCAGCAATTTGTTTTGTACTCAACCTTTCAGGCTGGAAAGCCAAGGGAAACCTGAAGATGTGAAGTTTATGTGCAAAATCCTGTCAGCTGAGTGCCTGGCTGTTCACGGTGCCACGTCACTGGTGTCCTGCCCCACTGGGACATCCAGGTGCTGTTTTGTGGATGGGCTTTGAGGCAATTTTCCTTTTATTCTATTTTTTTTTGCCCACAATAAATTTTACACCAAAAGCATGGAAGCACTGCTGAGAAAGTATGTATCGGGGAATGCTCTTTTGTTGCTTATTCTGGTTTTCTTTCTATTTTCCGCTTGTCACTGCCAGCGCAGGCTCTTAAAATAACTGGCTACTTTAAACCATGCTCCTTTGTTCCCTGGCTGAGCACCACTGGCTGCCAGCTGGAGAGAGAGGGAGGTGAAGTGTCAGGGCCCTGCAGAGAGTTTCAAAGGAGGTTTGCGGTATGGGGACAGTGTGTTACACCCCGAGTCCTCTGAGCTGCTCTGTCCCTTGTTACCAGCAGGTCCCTGTGTTGTGGGATTTCCCAGGGCAGCACTGAGTTTGCAGGTTCTCAGCTGGTCCCCTCTCTGCCACCACCCAAACTTCATCCATACTCCAAGGGGGCAGCTGTGGGTCTGCACCCCAGCTTTGCAGCCAGCAGACATCCGCTGTGGACTCCTCACAGTGCCACCCAACTTCAGACCCCTGCCCTCAGGACTGCCCCTTTCCCACCCTCGCACCGTCTGCTTTGCAGCAAATTGTTTAAACCATGAAAGCTCCTGAGCGCTGGAGGGAAGAGGTGGGATGGAGGCCACACAGCTCCCTTGACCCCAGTTAGTGTGGGAAAGGGCTTCGGCAAAACTGGTTAGGAACTGGCAGCAAGCCCCAGGGGAAGCAACAGCTAAGCCTGGGCTTATCCCTCCCAAGCCAAGCGCCAGGGCAGCGGATGCAAATCCCAGGCAGGCCAGGAATTGCCTGGCACCTCTCCCAGGGTGTTTGCACCTTCATCCTCGGGCACCCTAGGAATGTGGTGTGACGGGGAGAGGGGATTCCTGCAGCCAGGAGGGAAACTGGGGTGGGGGTGCGGCCAGCCAGAGCACTGCCAGCAGGCCGGGCTCCACCACCTGCAGGCACCAGGGCAGGGCCAGAGCCCAGCTTGGAAGTGCTACGTCAAGGCTTGTGCCATGCCTGGGCACGTCCCCACTTTGTTTATTCCTTTGACTTATTATTTTATTTGACTATTTATTCCTGACTGCCTTTTTCTCACGGTGGCTGTGTTTATTTAGCACGCCAGGCCTGGAGCCCGCTGGGCTCGTGCTGCTGCCGAGCACAGCCGTAACCCAGGTGCAGCAAGTGCCACGACAGCAACCCCATGCTGAGGTTTCTTCTGAGGGCCTGGTGGAGTATTTGCAATTGGTGGGACAGTGTTTCGAGGGGACAGTGGGCAGTGGGCAAGAGCATGGTCACACATGCTTACCACTGTTGATGTTTGCCACTGCCAGCATGCAGCCACACCAAAGGGCTCCAGCACCTGCTTGCCTGCCCACCAACACAACCCTGGTGGGGCTATGGCAGCTGGGCCAAGCAGAGAAACTCTAGGCTGGAAGGAGGCAGGTTTGGAAAGTATGAGGGTGGTCTGCAAAGTGATGCCATCTCCATGCCATCAGTGATGCTCCTTGGGGACCCTGTCCCCACCAGCCTCCCAAGGTCCCATGTGGTCCCAGAGCCCGAACTTCAGTGTGATGTGGAAATGCCAGCAAACCATCAGCCCTCCTCCCTCCCAGGCCCTGTGTGGCATCTCCCATGGTGACAGCTCCCAAGGACCCAAATCACTGGGTCCTCTTGATGCTGAGGATGCGGCAGCGGCTGGGGGCCAGGGAGCCATGGCAACCTGGGAAGGATGGGGGTTGCCATGGCAATGAGAGGCACAGCATCCGGAGCCGGCTTTGGGCAAGGGATGCTCCAGGTGGGATGGGAATCAGGACCAGGGTACTGGCCCAAGGTCAGGGAAGGCCAAAGCCTTGCATTAGAGTCCAGGAAAGCTGCTCTGCTCTGCTCTGAGGGCTGCCCCTGGCCCACAGTGCCTGGTGGGGGTGGGCAGGTGGAGGCTGCTGGGGTTCAGGCTCTGTGTTTGGCCCTATTGTGGTCCCATTGTGCCCATGGCCACCACCATCTCTGGCTGTTCCCAGGCAACTCCAGCAGGACATGGTGCTGGTTCCTGTTCAGTCCAGAGGAGCAATCATCTTTGCAAAGCATGCAGGGTCAGGAGTGGCCTCTTGGATTTTTGCAGCCCGGAGGTCTGCCAGCATCCCCTATTATGAGCATGAACCCCAAATATCTTGTCACCTCATTTGGGGCTCACTATCCTCTACCTGGGAATGTCTGCCTGGGGTCAGGCTGAGGCACAAAGCAGGTTTCCGCCCCTAAACCTCTGGGTTTGGAGATTATCTGCCTCCTGTGACTAAGGCGGGCACCCAGCTGACCCCAGCTCAGAGCTGAGCACGCAAAGGGCCTCTGCACTGACATTTCACCTGCAGCCCCCTAAAAATGCCCCAAATGGAGCCAGGCTGCTAATTGCCTGGTTAGCAAAGGTGCCTGAGAGAGCAGTGGGCTGGGTGAGGGTGCTGCATCACTAGTTGACAACCCTGCCTTGTCCCCCCAGTCTCAGACACTCCCACTCACCAGCGGGTCCCCATCCTGCCAGCCCCGTCCTGCCGCAGGGCCGGGAGGCAGTGAGAGGAAGGGGGCGATGGAGAGGAGGAAATGGACCTCCCAGCTGGGAAGCACACGGGAGAGTGACATTTGCCAGACACTGATGCTGCTTTTGATAAAGAGCAGGGGGCAGTTTGCTGCCCACAGGCACCCATGTTTCCCACACCTCCCAGCAGCTGGGGGACAAACCTCGTCCCCCAGCTCTGGAGCCTTTGCCTCCCACGGAGCTGGAGTCACGCGAGGCTGGATGCCTTCCTTTCCCTTTCAGCCCCAATGGACTGCAGAGCAAGGGGGGAAAGGCAAAAATCCTGATTTTTATTTATTCTTTTGTGTGGCATTTGTCAGCACCTGATGACAAAGGGCTGAACTGGACAGTGTCAGCATGGTTGCAACATGCACCCTGCAGCATACGGATAAGGGCTTTGTCACCAAACACACAAGCCTCATCAGATTTTCCCAAGGGCTCATCTCCAGTGCAGGAATGAGCCCAGAAGCCAGGATGACAGCCACCCTTCCTTCTCCTGCTGCCTCCCAGGGCTCCAGCACCTAGCAGGCCCTTTCCCCCTGCAGAAATAGTGGTTGAGCTCTGCTGCAAGCACACGCCAGCGAAAGGGGCTGGCGGCCACTGGCAGCCACTTCCAGCGATTCCACCCTGGAGCTTGTGGCTGAGCTTTAGATCTGCTAAGCCTGCTTCAAACTTTGCACTGGGAGAAGTGATTTGTCTGCAAATGTTATGTGGTTAAAATAAATGCAGAGAATTTTAATCCTGGGAATTTGGAAAGTAGGAGATTTAAAATAACAAAACCCTTTCATATGGCACTTAATCCGAAATTAGCTGGGTTTTAGGTTTTACAGCAGTAGCTGATCATTCCTCGGCCACCTCCCGCTTGGCGCGGGAAGGGGGGGCTCCCCAGATTCCCGGAGCAGGGGGCAGTGGGGGCTGCAGGATGGGCTCTCCCGGCCCTGCCATGCCTCGCTGTGCCAGGGCGGTGCCGGAGTAGTGACGGCACTCTTCACTCTTTTTTTTTTGTTGACGTGGAATGGATCTCCCACAGCTACTTAAGGTTTTAATTGCCCTGTGATTAAAGTTTTCATTACTAAGCAATTAGCACCTGAAATTTTAAGTGCTGAAGTTTTTAACTGCATCCTGAAGCTGCCAGAGGTGAGGGGTGGTGGATGTGGGTGGGAGAGAAGAAGGTTTTGCAGTAGGGACCATGAGCAGCAGAAGGTGGCTTCCCTGCTGGGCCCAACTGGGCTGGCACGGGTGCCGCCAGCCGCCCCAACCCGCTGGCAGCGCCAAACTCCTGGCAGCACAGGGAGGAGCTCCCAGAGGGGCAAGCGCCCAGGAAGCCTGGGAAGGAGACAGGCTGGAGCCAGCGCTGGTCTGGCGAGGAGCACACCGGCTGGGCGAGCTGGCACCCGGCCATGCTCCCTGCCCTGAGAACAGGGCCCCATGGGGCTCCCTTTGCACTGGGGATGGTACCAGGGATCCCCCAGCAGCCGCATGGCTGACTCAGGTGCCTGCTCAGATGTTGCCGCTCTGAGTGCAGCCCTTTGGACAGAGGACTTGGCGATGTCACTTGACATTGGTATCCATCCCAGAAACATGGGGAAATCCCCACCCAGCTTCCCACATCCCCAGCACAGCTGCACTCCAGGTGAGCAGACAACGGAGGCCCCTTGCAGGGCTTTTTCTTGCATTCATCCAGTTCCACCCTTCAAACACATGTCCCCATACTTACCTTGTGGCAATGCGCTCCTGGGACTGGCTGCCTGGTGAGGAATGTACTCCCTTCTGTTTGTTTTTAGACTCTTGCTGGGTAATTTCATTTGATGCCCCTTAGATCTTCTGAGAAAATAGGAATAATTGTTCCGTAATCACCTTTCCTTATGAAATTGCAGCTGAGGTTGCCGCATGCAAAGGAGAAGAGGGGTGGTGGCTGGTGCAGCGGGCAGGGTGCGTGGGTGCACCCGTGTGCGGGGCCGTGGTCTGACACACACCGTGCCCGCGCCCGTGTGCCATGGACCCGTCACTGGAGCACATCAGGCTGTGTTTGGAAATGAGGAGTGAAAGTCAGGCTTGCTCCAGCAGGATGGAGTCTCTGGGCGAGAAATTTCTTACGGAGAGAGGGCTGGGCTGGGAGGTTTGTCCTCTGAACCTTCCATGGCCGTTGCTGCTTTTCGAGGTTTTCCTTTCATGTCTGCCACTCCCTGTCTGCACAGGAATGCCTCCCAGGGACACCGTGAGCACCGCAGCTTTGCCGTGCAGGCTGGAGGCTATTCTAAGTCAGAGCATCACTAACTCAGGTCAGTGCTGCAGACAAACTCCCCTGCCTGTCCCACAGCCCCACGTTTCATCTCTCAGCCCATCCCTATGCACGTCTTGCCGGCTCAGTGCTCGTTGCAGCCCTATTCAGCTCCAGCCATCACCCCAAGGTGCCAGGGAAGGGATCAGGGCTGAGCGTACGTGCAGGGACACTGTGTGGCTGGGAGCTGTCCGTGTTTACACAGACATGCCTATCCCCCAGCCACGCCATCACCCCGTCCCTCGGGGGCCACAGCAGCGCCATCCTCGGCACCGAGTCCGTGCCCAAGCAGGCGGGTTGGCACTAAACACTCAGCCCCTGCCAGCAAATACCACGCAGTTACCACAGTTATTTGGTATTGTGCAGGCGTCGGAGGCCTGCCAGCGCTGCTCCCCAGGCTGCCCACCAGCTGCAGCACACAGGCAGCGACCAAGGGCTCCCTGGCCAGCGAGCTGCCCTGAAATCCTCAGCCCCCCAGCCGGGACCGCGGCGCTGCAGCCGCCGGCACCAGGGAGCCTGAGGCCCCAGGGAGAGGTCGGCTGGCAGCACCAGCCCAGGGGGAGCGAGCGGGGGATCATTAATTACAGCACGTGGGGAGCGACGCGATTGTACGGAGCATCCTCCCCCGGCCCGCGCACCCCTGCTGCCTGCTCCAATTTCTCATCCTATTCTGAAATAAATTCCTTTCGGGCTGAAATTTGCCAGGCATGGCTTGGCTCCAAGGGGAATTCTTGGAGAAAGTTTAAGTAAAATTGGTTCAGCCATTTTTGAGTTATTCAAGTGTGAATAAGCAATTTCCCCATGTGCTCCGTTCAGAAATTTTGTGCTTGGGTAACTCAGACCTCTGGAATTGCAGAATAAACGAGGTTTCTGCACCTCACTAAGAGCCAGCAGGGAGGGATTTCCCAGGAGTTACTTCACAGAGAGACAGCAAATCTTCCCACCCTGAACCTGGTCTTTGGTTAAGATTCTCAGCATCTCCATCAGTCCTTAGCCCTCTCCTTCCCTGCTGATGCTGCATTATACCCCTGTGCATGTGTTAACAATGCCAGCTTCATCACTCGCTTCTCTGCTGGTTATCTTCTTGAGTGACAGCATGTCCAAACCAACAACTTCTGCTTCTTTGCTCAAAATTTGGCATTTTATCATGAGCACAATCCCCTTACTGCTGCTTTGCTCCCCAGCCATTTCCCTTTACCTGAAGAGTGCAATGCCCAACTTGCTGTATCTCCTGTACCTCATAGAGAGTTATCACAGTCATATGTCATATGTCATATGTCATACATCTTGTCTTAAATTAGCACCCTGACTCTCTTGGGCACAACTTTTCCTTCAGGAACCATGCCCAGTGGTGCTGGGACATGGTGGCAGTCCTCAGGGCGCAGCATTCTGGCAAGAATCCCCGCAGCTCCCGGAGGATGCCAACATTCTTGCGGTAGGAATCGGTCATCTCCAAATTTTCAGCTGCCCAAGCAAAGTTCAGGTCTATGCCAGCCTCTCCAGCCAGGACTGGGAAGCCAAATCCTTGCAGGACATGGAAGGAAAATGACCATCCACAGCCCCAGTGGGAGTGTACAGCAGTAGGCAGAGGGGATATGGGTGTGCTCTTTGTCTGGCCTCACAGAGGAGAGGTCAACCATAGCCAGCCCTGATAACCTCCCAAATTCCTGCTACTGCCAGCAGCCACAGGAAAGATGGCCAGGAGTATGGCCCTGCAGCCTCTCTCCTGCACCAGTGTGGGGGTCAGGGCTGGGGCTGCACGGCAAGGGAGTTTCTGGGGCAGGTTTCTGGGGCAGGAGCCCTGTGAGGAGCACTTGCAGATGGCAGGTGCCTGCGGGGACAGCCCAGATGGCTCTGCCAGGGAGACAAGGCTGCTCAGGGTGAAGCAACCAGTCATGCACCCCACTGCCCCTGAACCTGCTGGAGTTCCAGCCACTCCCAGGGACCAGGGGCGTGAGCATTCCCCAACATCAGGGACTTGGGGGATTTTGCTAAGCCTGAATGAAACCTCCCCAGGTATCTGAGGGGCAGATGCTGTGCAGTGGGGCCAGGACAGGTCGCAGTCCGCGTCCCACACCCATCACGGCAGATATGTATCTGTCCTGAAGGATGTGGAAGTGCCAGCTCCAACAACCAGGACAGTATGTGTGGATACACCATCCCAAGAGAGCAGAGTCTGTCCCAGACAAGGCCCCAAAAGCTTCCCATAGCAAAGTCAGGACAGAGGGGAAAGAAGACTGAGACACCCACAGGCTTGGAAGCTGTGGCAGCATGCACGGTAACCGGCACCTTCTCCCACGAGGAATGTGATGGGGGAGGCACCTTGTGGGTAGGGGTCCTGGGAGAGGTCACTTCAGGGTGCTCTCTGTATGGTTTCAGCTTGGCCAGGATCACAGCATTCATCTCTGTCTGTATGGTGGGAATTGTGGTGCAGATAGGGTGAGGAGGCTTATGATACAATGAGATGGGATGAGGAGGTAGGATGGGATGTACAGGATGAGCTGAGGGAGAATGGGGTGAGATGGGTTGGCAAAGGGTGGGATACGTAAGAGACGGGATGCGACCGTGGAGAATGGGATCGCAATGGGTAGCACAGGTAAACCAGGCTGCCAGTAGTACGGCATAGAGGGGTCCACGGTCCCATCCTCACACACGCTACCAGGCTCACGCACTCATCCGCACCCGGAGGCGCGGGGGCCAGGGCAGCGCGGGCCGAGGGTCTGCGGGGCAGGCCGGGAGCGCGGCCCCTTTAAGAGCCCAGTTCCGCGGGCGGCCGCTGGGTGGGGCGCGCTCCCCGCCCTGCACCTCNCCCTCCTGCTGCTCCTGCTGCTCCCCGGTGGCCGCCGCGCTCTGGAAGGTGAGTACCGGGCGGGCGTGCCCGTCTGCCGCACCGGGGCCCGGGCGATCGTGCACGGGTGCACGCATCCTCCAGGATGTCCCAGGCCCGTCGTGGCTCAGCGCGACTCGTCGTCGCGCCGTGGATGCCCGGTTGTACCCGCGGAGAGCTCGCCGCCGCAGCCCCGCTCCCAGCGCTTAGCCGCCCTCAGTAGGTTTCGGAGTCAACGCCCCGTGGAACCGAGCCCGGCGCGGCAGAGCCGCGGCATCCGCGGCCGGCGGCTGCTGGCAAGGAGCGGCGCCTCTTTGGATACTCGGTTCACGTTTCGAGGCTTTTCGCCACGACCGAGAGGGCTGGAAAATTAATATTTCTTTTAGTGGAAGCTCGCGGCGTGCCAGAACTGGTGGGGCCGCGGAAGGAGTGTCCGTGTGCCGTGTCCGGCTCCATCCCTTCCCCGGCAGGGCTCGCCGCGCCCGCTGCCTTAACCCCCGAACCTCCAGCGTTGGATCCCCGGGGCGAGTGGCCCCGCGTGCCGCATCTACCCCCGACCCGGTCTGCGCTCCGCGGCTCGCCCACCTTCGAGCTCCGATGGAGCTGGGAATAGATCGGGGAGTAATTCCTCCTTGAAGAGCGAACCCAGGTCCGCGGGGCAGCGCCGTAGCACCCCCAGCTTTGAGCCAGGAAAGAGGCTTTTGGCCCCGCTGGGGTACTGGGGCTTTCCGGGCGGACAAGGCGGGTCGCACCGGAGAGAAGAGGGTCCGGACGGGGTTTTGTCTCGGCACAGTATGCGAGGCTCCAGCCGGAGTGCCAGGGGCGGCGGCGTTCCGGTGTCCGGTAACCGAACCCGCTGCCGGAGCGGCGGGAGGGGACTGGGAAGGGAGGGACGGAAGGGAGATCCCCCGGTCGCAGCGGAGCTGTGGGTCCCCCCGCCCGGGCCAGGGGGCGGCGGGGGCTGCTCGGAGGCGGTGTCGTGCTTCGGCTCCCGCTGCCGTCGCCCCGCGTTGCGAGGTTCGGCCGCGGCGCCGGGGGTGGTCGTGGGCAGGAGCCCTCCCCCGTTGCGGTGGTTGCGGGACGTCTTTCCTCTAGCTTTGGGCTTTGTAGAAAGTTTGGGGGGTGTTTGTTGTCCGCGTTCCTTTTCATCCTTCCTCCGTGCGATTTGTTTGTTTGTTTGTTTTTTCTTTAAAAAGAAAAAAAAATTTAAACCCCTCGTCCTTGGTACGCTGTAGGAATCAGAGCTATGAGCCTGCCGGGTCGGTGAGCTCCCGGCTAAGCGGGAACCCCGCGGCAGGAGGGGAAAGGGAGAAGCCGCCGGCGCTCAGCCCTCGCGGGATGGAGGCTCCCGAGCACCCGCCCGGGGATCCCTGCCTTCTGGAGAGGTGCCGGAGGATGAAGTGGGCAGGGAGCCCGGCGGGGCCTCACGCTTGCGAGTAGCCCCTCGCAACCTGCTTCCCATCAGCGATTTAGGAATTTGGGAAGGATAGCTGGTGTGGGGGCTGGCACCACCAGTGTGGATCACCTGGGGACAGTCCCTCCAGTCCCCGGGGAGACAGGGAGCCCCAACCTCTCCTCCACAGCCGGCCGGGGATGGAGCTGTGCGAAGAGTCGGATGCAGAGAAAATAAATAGCCCCTGTTGAAGAGTCACTGGGTTTTTTCAGCTTCTCCAGTGTGTGGAGGGGTCAGGGGCTGAGCATGCCATCTGAGAGATCAGGGCCCAGCTGGGTACCAGCCCAGTGTGACCACTTTGGGGCTGGCTGGCAGCTGCCCAGCAGTTTTTGGGCTGGTCCCGATTCACCGTGGGATTCTCTCTTTTTTTTTTTTTTCCTTTTTCTTTTTTTTTTTTTTTGGCTTTGCCCTTGTTCGAGCTGGAGGGAAAGTTGCAGCTGGCCTGGAGAGCCTTCTGCCTTGCCCAGTTTAGGGAAGCCGCTGCTCAAATCAGGATCAGCAAACTCCCACTCTTCTGCAACGTTTGGCATTTCTGTCCACGCTCAGCGCTGCTTCCTGATGGGGACCGGCGCTTTCCAGAGGTTACTGTAAATCTCATGTGCACGTTTGTTTGAATATTTTAGTGCTGATCATAAATCTGGCACAGCCATAAATCTGTATGCACGTCCTGCAGACAACAGCGGCGAGCCATCCACTTTACCGTCCCCTCTGAGGTGCAACGGGCTGGGCTTGTGGCTGGTGCTGGGCTGGCAGGGCAGGGGGCTTTGGGGCTGGATGGCGCTCCCCATTCCCGAGGGGATGGCGGGGAGTTGGGTTTCTTTACAAGGCCTCACGGGGGTGGAGGAGAAAAGCCGCGCTCGGCAGCGGCTCAGTGAGGGCTTTGTGCTGCCGAGGAGAAAATGGTTTCTCTCCAGATCCTGTAAGTGCGCTGGGTCTGTTTGAAGTCACAATGTGTTTTTCTTCTCCGGTTCAGCAGTCCCCGGGCCGGCTGCAGAAGGAATGCTCTATCCGGGGGCAACAGCAGATCCTTTCTCCAGCACAGGGGTTTGAGCCGAGACGTTTGTCCCAGCGGGGCTGTGGGAGCAGAGGCCCTGTGGGGAGTGGACGCGGTGGAACAGCATGGGGAATGTGCTGTGTTCCAGGCCCTTGCAGAGCATCCAGGGGTAAAATCGCAGGCTTCAAAACACCCTGGCCTAAGGGAGCATGGACAGCCACAGACTGGATCTGCCTGTCGTCCTGGGGGTGCGGGTAGACTGGGACAGGGACCTGCTCTCCCTAGGAGCCACTCTCCCAGGCTCTTCCTGTCCTAAGCAGCCTGTCTGGATTCAGGACTCCATTTAAAGTTGGAGTTTCCCACGTGCTTACCCATGAACTCCCATGCAGAAGCACCGTACTTCGCTGCATGTAGTCCTGAGCAGACATGGGCTCTAGTGAAATAGCCGAACCCCGCAACGCAGCAAGATTTCTAGGGGGGATTTTCATTATCTGGGCTCTGCCCAGTGGCACCTCCCAGAGCCCAGCTGGGTGTTACACGGATTGACCACGCTCCTCTCTGCACCGGCAAACTGCTGCTTAATTGACCCCTGTGCTGGAACTACCAGGTATTTTCTTGGCAGAGAGATCTTCTTTCTGTTAAATTACTTTTCACAGAAATGGCATGTTTCTTGGCGGGGCAATGGGTGAAGTTGGCCCTGCTGTTTTATGGATGCTTAGGGTAGAGCTGTGAGGGAAGGTGGATCGTGGGGCTCCACAACACTCGCTGGATTCATTAAATCTCCCATTCCTCCGTAAAAGCTGCGCTGGAGGAAGCCTTCCCGTCTGTGCTCCTGAGGAGGGGAGGAGAAGTGCTTTCCTTTGTGTCAAGCGGAGCATGCGGAGAACCGGGGAGAGGGAGAACTTGGAGCACCAGGGTCCGTTTGCAGCCCCACATTTCTCCCTCAGTGTACAGCGAGGCTGTGGTTGCCAGGCCATGCCTGCCCAGCCCTTGCAATTGGGAATAGCGGCCTCTGTTTTTTAAGGAATAAACCGAAACTCCTTGTTTTGTTATGATGACTTACTGCAAGAGATATTTGGGGAAACCAGTTTGTTGCATTTTCTTTCCGTGAGCCGTTTGCTGCTGCCGCTGGAGCAGGGGAGCTTGGCGTTTAATTAAAACAGCCCCAGCAATCTGAATCACAGACTTGCATGTTTTTAAAATTGTAGTTGTTCCTGTTGTGCTGAGTCAAACTGGTTTGTCGGGATTAAGCGTCTCCGCCTGGGAGCTGCACTGGGGGAAGGGTGCTGGGGCGGCCCCGGGGTCGGAATCCCCATTCCCAGCTGGTGCAGACCACAGGGTGGGTGTCAGCCTCCCCTGGAGGAGAACCCTGGGAAAGGGGGACTGTACCCAAGGGCTGCGGTGGAGCTGGTGGTTGCCGTTGCCACAGGCTTCTCAGTGGTTGAAACCATAATGAGCTGCTGTTGTTTCTGGGTCCAGCATGTTCCCATGAAGCATTTGGGGGATGGTAGGGATGGGGGTGCCCCTCCATGGACAGGAATCTCCTTGCAGAGCCCCATGCCCCAGGGGATGGGCTGCCATCTTGAGGGCCAGGCAGCCTGTTGTAGTGACACTCCCACCCGACTAGGACCGTCCCATTTGGAGTCATGTTTTGGTTTTTTTTTTTATTGCATTTTTGTTGTTGTTGTTGCTCCAAACCCAGCCCTGTGCTCTGGCTGGGCGGTGCTGGCAGTGTGGCATGGGCCATTCCCTGGCAGAGCTCAGCCCCAAGTGGGAGCCATTTTGTAGGGAGGGCAGGTGGGCATCCTTTCTGTGAAGGGCCAGGCTTGGCATTGTTGGTGAAGCCCCATCCTCCTGCACTTGGGGACCATTATTACGGACCCTCAGCAAGGCCACAGAGCAGTCATGGAGCTGAGCTTGGGAGTGGGGCAACGTCCCCTTTCCACAGAGCTACGTCCCTCTTCCTCAGTGCCACCATTCCCAGCGGGGCTGCATCCCTCCCCTGGTGCTGCTCTCCCCTCGGCGTAGCCCAGCCCTCCAGCCTGTGCTCCCTGAGTCGGGAGGTAGCGAGCCCAGTGCTGTCTTCGCATGGCCGCCCCGCTGAAGAGGGACGGGAGCCATCTTGAGAAGAGACGAGCGCAGCAGCAGGGCCGAGCGCAGGCCCCATGGCCGCTCTCCATGCACGTGCCAGCGTGTGCTGGCTGAGGGTCCCAGGCTGGGACAGGGGGGAGGATTTTGCTGAGGAGTTCTCTTTATTTTATTTTTGCCCACTGCTAAGCCCTGCTGTGCTGCGGGGCCTGGCATTTCTCATGCATTTGGCAGGAGCTGTTGACAAACACCTGTTTCTCAGCCCCCTCCCCAGGAATGCCCCAGGGGCCCTGTGAGGGCTGCAGTGCTGCAGGGGTGGGCAGCAGGGATGTCCCTTCCCAGGGGAGCCCTCCCTCAGGATTCTCCTGCCCAGCAGCAGCTGCGGGGGAATTTGAACCTCCCTGTTCCTCTGTGAGGTGTGGCTGTTGCGCAGGGCTGCCAAAATCCATCCCTGTCCTGGGGAAGGGACGCTGCTGTCCCCATGTTCCCCGCACCCAGTCCTGCATCTCTTGGGTAGTCAGTGCCTGCCCAGCAAGGGCTGGGGCGCAGGGGGACCCTGCAGGGAGGGGGGGCACGCACACACAGCGTGCTATCCAAGGCCTTTTTTTATTAATGAGAAAAATGTGCAGGGCTTGAACGATCGCCAGGAACAGATTTATTCTAGTTCCCCAGAAATTAAACCGAAATGAAGGAGCGAGTCAGCCCGGCCCGGCACCCCCTCCTGACTCTGTGCTTGTTTTAACTTTGGAAGAATCTGACTTTGGGGGTGGGGGAGGTGGAGGAGGGAGGGGGGGGCAATATTTGGGTTTAAGCAGTTCCAGATGGGCTTGGTGCTCTCGGAAAGCTGAGGAAGCGAGCAGAGAGCAGCGTGGAGATTTGGGTAACTGCCCCAGGCAGTAGAGAGGAGGGAGATCTTGGCAGAAACTCCCACTCTGCGCTGCCGGGATGGGATGGAGCTTGGCAGCCAAGCTACCCGTCTGTGGGGCGAGCCTTTGGATGTGCACGGAGTAACCTTTTTTGGGGAAGAGGTGGGTTTTTTTTTTCTTTTAAATATCATTACTCCTTCTCTGGGCACGTTCCAAAAGTACAACCTGGAAAAAAATGGAGCTGGAGGGGAAGAGGGGCCTTTTGGATCTCAGCCTGACGCAAACAGTTGCCCTGCGGAGGCAGGTCTGCAGTACCGACCTCCTTTTCTTCCTTCCCCTGGGGACTTTAGGGCTCTTCATCCACCCACACCCCAGCTCAGCTTGGTGGCCCTGTTGGGACACCTGCCCCGTGAAACTGTGGCCACAAGGCAGTGGGGTCACAGAGAGAGGTGGCAGGAGTGTCCCCATCATAACATGTCCAGGAAACAAAGGTGGCTTTGCAGGCTGATTTGCTGCCTATGTCCTAGTCAATGGCATTCGTGTTGAGCAGGTCTGGTGTCTCCTGATCAGATGAGTTATTTCTGTGGCAGCAGAGGACAGTGGCATGGCCATTCCTGCTGGGGACAGCGACCTATAAATCTGTCCTGCCTGCTGGCCATGGAGCTCCTGCCTGCCTGGCACAGCTGGTCACATTGTCTGTATGGCGGAGAGCTGCAGCAGGCAGCCCCTTCCCTGGACCAGGCAGGGGCATTCCTGTCCCAAGTGGCAGTCTGGCAAGGTGAGAGGCTGTCTGTAGGATCTGTCCATTCCCCTTTGCACACAGCCTGGACAGTAAAAGCATCTTTTCCCCTGGACAAGCTGAAGCAGCAAGTACCAGGGCACATCCACCACGTGGGCAGTTCTTCCTTGGCCAGGCTGACCCTGGCGTAGCACACTGGGCTCTGACATCCGAAATCCCCGTGGTATTAATAGAACAGTAATTGCAGTGCAGGGCTGGGCTCAGGCAGCTGGCTCCTGTCCTCTCCCAGTGTTGGTACGGCCTTTCTGCAGGACCAGGGCCTAGCAGCAGGACCTGGCAGGCTTTGGGCAGCTCACTGCACATGTCCTTGGCATGCAGCTGGAGGGCGGAAGCTGCTGTCCTGCAAAAGTCCGAGGCTTCAAGTGCTGTGCTTTAGAAGGGGGTGCACACAGTGTGATGCTGGCAGGTGCTGGAGCCCAGCTCATCATGGCTCTGCTCATAACATGGCCGAAATCTGCCCTTCCCGCCTTGATCCAGTGCGTGACCAGGCAGAAAGGAGCACCCATCCCTCCCTGCATCCCAGCCACTGCCACTTGATCTGCCTTTTGCAGAGCTGGCACCTGTCCTCTCTCACATGCTTCAGTCTGTCTCACAGCCGTCAGGAAACAGCTCCTGGTGAGGAGCACGTGGCCGGAAAACCTTCTTCAGCCAGTTAGCGGGTGGTGGGTTGGCGACAGGGCAGGGCTGGATGGAGGGAGCATTCCTGTCCCCCTCCACCCCATGTGCCAGGCTGCTCCCAGTCATCTGGGATCTGGATCTGGCCAGTGCAGAAGGTGCAAGACATTGGAATTGGATGGGGAGGACTGTGAGAGAGATGCAGTAGGCCACTGGCTCAGAGCCATGGGACCATCTCCTGGCTTGAGGTTAATACCCCAGTGTAGGTGTGGGATTGGGAAATGAAGGATGCATCCTTGGAGCATCATTGGAATTGGAATTTTGGGCCCTGCTGTGAGCTTACCATGGTGCTGGCAGTGCTGCCCACCCCTGGCTGGGCTCTCTGAGCAGGGACTGCCTGGCTTGGTGTGTGCATGCGCCCTGTATGCGCAGAGGGGCCTTAATCTCAGTTGGGGCCTCTAGGCCCTGCCATAATGCAGAAATAATGAGTCTATTATTAAGTGCCCACAGTACTCCTTCACTCCGGTGGCTCGCCTCCAGCAGCAGGCAGAACCTGCCCCGCTTGAAGTGGATGTGTCATCATTTGCCTCAGCAAATCCGATCCCCTTTGATGATGGGCCAAACGCCCTTGGCATGAAGGGCCACAGCTGTGATACAGGTCCCTTTTTTTTCTTTCTTCCCCTTCTCTCTTCCCTTTGTTCCCAGTTCATTGACAAGTCGCTGGCTTGCCTCGGACCTGGGACAAGTGGATGTCAGTGGGCATGGGCGGTCAGAGCCCCTGTGCCTCCCTGGAGAGGGATGGGATGGGATGGGGGGCCAGCTTCCATGGCAGCCTTGCGTCTCCCCCTTTGGCGCTGGGGAGCAGCAGGCGCCCTGCTCCTCATAAGGACAGGTTCCCAGCGTGGGCGGTGATAGGGAGTGCTCCAGCCCTTCCCTTGGGCTGAACCGCACTGCCTGGCCTGCTCAGCCTGACAGTCGGGGAGGGCAGGGGTGCGACCAGCACAGCCCCCTGGCCTTGTGCTGGGCACTAAGATAGTTGGGTGTGCAGGGGGTCTCCAGAAGAGATGGGATTCCTGAGGGAAGATGAGAGTGTGTGAGTTGCGCAGCATGCTGGCAGTGCTGCCAGCACTAACAGACAGTGGCAGGAACTAGCAGATAGTGCCTGCCAGAACCTTCCCCAGGCTCGCAAACCCCATGCCTGGAACATCCACCATGGGTAGCCCCGACCACCAAGGGTGCCTGCTGGTGCCCTGCCTGATGCCTCCCATGCTGGCTGAAGCCCTCCTCCCTGCTCTCCTGGCTCTTGACTGCATCAGCAAGAGCCTCTCCTCCCTGCAGTGCAGCTCCGGCACAAGAGGCTGTCAAGTGCCGAAACCTCCCAGCACACCACCTCCTTTTCCCCAAGGCTGCTGTCTGTGGTGTGCTCCATCCACGGAGCACGTTGGCTGAGCAGGACGGGAGAGCTTCCTAAATGCAGGAAGGATGTGGTGTCCCCTAGCCTTGGAGCAGGGACATCCCCTGTCTGGGAGGAGGATGGCTACAGGGTTTAGCTGGGATCAGAGGGGGAAGAACCCTCCTGGAAGAGGAGGAGGAGGGATCTGGGTGAGCCGCATGCTTCAAGAAAACGTGTTGCGGGGTCTCCCAGACCTGACGCGCTCACAGGGCGCTCCTGTGGCTCAGCTTTTGTGTACAGAACGCTTGTCAGCGGGAAAAGTGCAACCTCAGGTTCTCTCCCACAGGCAGCTCTTTGTTCCCAGATAAAGAACCATACACCAAAGGCCCTTTGTGCCACTGCTCAGAACAGTGCTGGGATTAATTGTACCGATAGGTGCTTGAATGGGGAGCACACAAGGCCACTCACTCCTGGTGTAATTATCTTCAAAACTAAAGAAGAAATTAAAATACACAGAGATGCCCCTTTTGGTGGCTTTTTGACTAGCAGGCAGTCTCCAAGATAAAAAGTGCATCTGTAAACAAGCTAGCTTTCATTCCAGAGGAGAAAAGCAGAGCAGTGAGGGGAAGAGGTATCTGGCACCGCTGTTAGCAGCCACTGTGGTGGAAGCCAAGCCATGTCCTGGAGCAAATGGCCCAGCCACTGATGGCATCTGCAGGAGCTCAGCGTGGCGCAAGTGGCCCAGACTGGCCTTATGTGGCCACTTGCCCCACGCTGAGCTCCTGCAGACATGGTGCCATGGTGTGCATAACTCACAGAGAGCATGGACACATTGCAGAACAGGTTCCTCTGTTTGCAGTGAGGCTGCGTGGGTGTCTTTACTAACTTTTCTCCCTTGCCTTCTTCCAGGATGCTCTGGACTTGCGTGAGCTGCCTTCTCATCAGGGCAAAGAGCTGGCATCTATATTGCCAGTGTATCCTGATAAAAGCCATCAGTCCATGTATTCAAAGAAGAGAGCTTTCAAAGTGGAGCTTATTGGTGGAGACGACTGAGTCTTCCCCAGTGGTTTCATCTTGAAAGAATTTTGATATTTCCCCCCCTTTTCTGGCTCAGCCATCGCTGCCGCGCACGTCTGCCGCTCAACAGTGCAAGACGGGCTCTCTGGGCCTCTTAAGGGGGGAGTTCAAACATTTTCGCTGGCCTCAGACCATGCATGCTGCATTCCTGAGCCTCGGCGCTGGGAGAAAGAGGTCCCTGGCTCCAGATGGGTCCTTGCCAGGGCTTCAAACACCTAGTGAAGGGCTAGGGACTCTGTGGAAGTGATGGGAGGGCTGCTGGTAAGGGGCCACTTGTCATTGCAGCTCAGGCTGTGCTTGGGAGGAGATGTGCAGGGCAAGGAGGAGGCAGCCAGAATGATGCTCACAGCCCTGTCCAAGGAGTAAGAATCTTTCCCTGTCCTGGGATCCCACTCTGCCATGGAACTCCTGCTTCTTTGTGGAGTCAACCCTGGTCAGCTGCACTTGCTGAGCATAGAGAGGCTCCTGCTCCATCCCTTGCTTTTGCCCAGCTGAAGGTAAGGAGAGGACAACTCCCAGTGCTGCAGACAGTGATAAAGCAAGCCTTGGGGTGACTTCCCCACCTGGTGAAATTGGGAGCCAATTTCCCATTGACTAATGGGACCAGGCTCTTGCTGTGGTGTGCGGGATTGAAGTGGCTTTGACTCACTGTTCAGCCAGCCCTGACACTGTTCACGTCCCTCCGCAGCACCTGTAAACCTGAACCGCACCAGGAAATCACCGGTGACACTTCTCAACCCGCCTCTGGCACCGTGGGCTGGAGGAAGAGAGCAGCTGGTTGATCCTGAACCACTGAAGCCCAGTGCTTGGGCTCCCCAGCCCTGGACGCTCTCACATGCCTTTTCATGGCGAGGCCAGTGCTTGGTGTGCCCAGGTGATTTTGGGAGAGAGGACCAGGTTCAGGGCCAGGCCTCGGTGAGAGCTCTGTGGCACCTGTAAGCGCTGAGAGCAGTTTCTGCAACTCAGCTCAGCATGTGCCACCAGCCACTGGACCATGCAGTACAGAAGCCCACAGGGCCTTCCACCCACGATCTTCACAATGGCAGGCTGGAAGGGTCTGGGAGGCTCCACTGACCCCACCTGGGTCACTCCCGTGGCTGCAGGAAACCCCCTCTGTGCTCAGCCTGTTTCCTTTAGCTGAGTTGCTCAGTGATTTTTTATTATTATTTCCCCTCCCCACTCTCTCTGTGTGGCTTACGTGGCTCTCACGCCAACAGCCGGCTTGGCTCTGTCAGTTTTTTCTCTCTGCTAGTCAAATGGCAGATGCTGCCAAATTAGGATGCAGGCAGCAAGCCTCCTGTCCAAGCTGAGGTTCTGCCCACGGCCAACACTTGAGGGGAAGGACGCTGCCGGAGGGGACAACTGCCATGGCAAGGGCTTCCTATGTGGGGCCTGCTGCTGTGCAGGAGAGTTCCCGCATACCCCGGACAGCTTTGGGAAGCAAACACCCACCATGGTCTGGTCAGTCAAAGCTATGCTGTGGCTTGCCGCAGAATCCTTGTGTCGCTCTATTTGCGGGCACACCCTGCCACCCAGATCCCCATCTTGCCAGCCTGACTCACTGCCACGGCCGCTCATCCATCAGCAGCCCCAGCCCTGAGAACACAGGGCATCTTTTCCCCGCTCCTCCTGCAGAAACAACCCCCAGCTGGCCGTGCCAGCAGCAGGGCCCTGCACTAGCTGGACCTGCACAGAGTATCTGCACCGGGAGTTGGCAGCCCCGCACTGAGCGCTGAGCGCACGCTTGGCTCTGCTCGCCGCCAGCATGGCGTGTCTGGGCCCCCACGGCACCGCTGTGCCCTTATTAGGGCAGCCTGCGCAGGGCCTGTCCCTCACAGAGGTGTGGGCAGCCCCCATCTGGAACCTGCTCCCCCATCATCTGGCCCTGCCTGCCCGCCCTGGCAGCCCTGCCATGCAGGGGTCTGGGAAGCACCGCAGCGTCTCCAGTGGTCTTGTGGCCGTGCAGAGCCACACCTGGGATCCTGACCAGGGTTCAGTAAGTGATGGTGTGGGAAATGGGAAGGGAGAGAGATAGTGGCTTGCTGGGCAGGTGGTGCCATGGGACTGAGCAGAGGCTGCCTTATGGGTGCACAGCGCCCATCCTGTGTCCCACCCCTCCTGCATTACCTGCTTGACAGAGGGCTTCTCCCTTCCCTCCGTTTTTGCCAGATATCCCTAGTTTGTGTTCTTGAGAAACAGGAAATAACTACTGCCCAGTAACCATCTGTGCACTGGTGTCAGTTGTAAATGCTGCCCCTCTGCACCTCTCCTGATGGGAAGCTTGGCACCATGAGAGGTTTTCCTCCCTCTGTCTCCATTGCCATGTCCACTGCTAGTGCTGCCAGCCCACAATGGGACTGTGTGTTTGCTCCAGGTGAACAGCCGGGGCAAGAAGCAGGCTTGCTGGCCCAGCTGGGAACCTGGCAAGCCACGAGGCAGGTCAGAGAGCCCACGTGTCCCCAGATGCTCTTGTTTATCTGTGCTGTGGTGGCACCCACAGCCTTGTGCTCCCAGCCTGTCTGTGGGCGCTGGCTTGGGAGCTGCTGGCGGGTCTCCCTGGGGTGGGACACGGGAAGAAGGTGTTTACCTCGAGTCAAGCTTCATCTGAAACCCTGCGATGCGTGAATGCTTCCTTCCTCCTCCACACTTCCTCCCTGGCTGGGTCAGCCTGAGGTTTTCCTAGGGTGAAAGGAAAGAAGCTGACATTGCCTCTTGCTGTGGGGCTGAACCATGGTGCTGGCACAACTGAGCTGCCCTGGCACATCCTTGTGCCCCAGCTGGCGATAGTGAGCAGTTCCCAGCCCGCTGCTGGGACTAGGAGAACCATGGCTCCCTGCCCTTCATCTTGAACCCAGGTGGGCTGAGAAGTGGACAGATGGATGGGCAGCCCTTGGGGAGCTGCATGGGGTTTGGGATGGGGCCATACTTGCAGCTGGGGAGAGGGAGGCCTTCATCAGGGAGGTGTTTTGGTGCTGGTCCTGGGTCCTGCTCAGTGCAGGCAGCAAACCCCCCCCGAGCACACCAGGGTCTCCAGGCATTTCTGCCACTCTTCTGCCAAACCCCCCTAGGCAAAAGAAGGTCCAGAGGACCTCGGGGTGCCGGGGTGCCTGCTCCCCTCCAAACAGCCTAAGGGCCATCCCTGGAGCAGGTCTCACTGGGCCAGCAGCTCACAGAGGGGCCATTGGCCCCTGAGCATGTCAGTGTGCTCTCATCCTTGTGTTTCACTCCTGGTTTTTGTGCGTGGTGCTCGCGCGGAGCCATGCGGCTCTGCCTGGGATTAGCGACAGCTGCCTGCAATTGCAGCTCTTCCCAGACAAGCGTCTCGCTCCCCAAGGCTGGGGCTGGGGCTGTTTGGGGAATGCTGCCGGGGTGGTTTGTCTTGTAGTCTGCTCCAGGAATGTTGGCCAGACGGTCAAATTCTTCTCCCCTCTTGTAAAATGAGTGATGTGGGGCGTCTCTGGGAGAGCAGCCTGCCAGTCCCTCCTCCTCTGGATAAACCTGCCTGGCCCGCACCACCCTGTCATGGGAATGGGCCCTTTCAACCCCAGCCACATTAAATACGCACCCTGCCAAAGCAGAGGGGGAGGGTGCAGACAGGGGCGCCTGGTCTTCCTCCTTTGGCACCCCTTGCATTGCCTGGGGGGCACGTTTGTCTGTGCTACAGGCTGGGGATGGCAGCCTGTCCCAATCCCCCCCTTGCCACCTGGCCAGCTCCTCATCCTGCCACTTGCCTGATCCAGCACAGCTCACCAGGGACGCCTCGCTCTTCCTGTTCTTTTGACAGGAGAAGAGAAATCTGGAGTCTGTCTGCACCGCTCCCCCCTCCTCCCACCGTGTCTCACCCCCCAAGTTGCTGTTTTCCACAGAAATGTCAGGCTCAGCTCTCCTCTCCCCCACTCCTCCTGGTTTTTTTCCCCTCTAATCTTGGCCTTCATCTCCAATTATTTCTTTTCCTTCCTTTCTCTCCAGAGACCCTGATGGACACGAAGTGGGTGACCTCTGAGTTGGCATGGACAGCTCATCCAGAGACAGGGGTAAGTTTGGAACCAGCCCTGGTTCCAAAAAACTCTACCTTCAAAGGGTAGAGCTGGCCCTGGCCCCCTGGAAGTCATGGTTGCTCACCAGCGCCTTTGTGAAGCTGGCTGCATCTTTCTCCTTCCCTCCTGTGCATATCCTCGCTTCATGAAACCATCTCTTCTTGACTCTGTGCCAGTGGAGTGGGAGTGCCATGGTCCCTGGCCTGGATTGCTCTTAGTCACCTTGATGACCAGGAGGGTTGTGATGGGTGGAGGTGCAGCTGCTGCTCTTCCCTGTTGACTGTTGACTGTTCCCCCCACCCTGTGCCATTCACTATGTGTCTGTGATACTGATGTCCCTGGCTGAAGATCTAACCCTTTCCCTCTCAATCACAGTGGGAAGAAGTCAGTGGTTATGATGAGGCCATGAACCCTATCCGCACATACCAGGTCTGCAATGTACGGGAGACCCACCAGAACAACTGGCTGCGTACCAAATTCATCCAGCGCCAGGATGTCCAGCGCGTCTATGTGGAGCTGAAGTTCACTGTGCGGGACTGCAGCAGCATCCCCAACATCTCAGGCTCCTGCAAAGAGACCTTCAATCTCTTCTATTATGAGTCAGATACGGATTCTGCCTCTGCGAACAGCCCTTTCTGGATGGAGAACCCCTATATCAAAGTGGATACAATTGCCCCAGATGAGAGCTTCTCCAAGCTGGAGGCTGGCCGCCTGAACACCAAGGTGCGCAGCTTTGGCCCTCTCTCCAAGAATGGTTTTTACCTTGCCTTCCAAGACCTGGGAGCCTGCATGTCCCTCATCTCTGTCCGGGCTTTCTACAAGAAATGCTCCAACACCATTGCTGGCTTTGCTATCTTCCCGGAGACTTTAACGGGAGCTGAGCCCACTTCCCTGGTCATCGCACCGGGCACCTGCATCCCCAATGCAGTGGAGGTGTCTGTGCCCCTAAAGCTGTACTGCAACGGCGATGGCGAGTGGATGGTACCCGTGGGAGCATGTACGTGTGCTGCTGGATATGAGCCCACCATGAAGGATACCCAGTGCCAAGGTATGTGCATGGCAGAGTCATCGTGGCTTTTGTCCCCATGGCCGTGTTGATGTGAAGGAGGTGGTTTTGCATTGAGCTCGGTCTGGTTTTGGAGGCTTTTCCCTGATGAGTGAGCAGGGTGGTATCTCAGAGGGCTGGTCTGCAGTTTGACTCCAAAGCCTTAAAACCTTCATGGTCTGGACTTGTGCAGTGTCTGCTGGGACACACAGGTGAGCAACCACCAGTGCTACCCTCTGTGGGATGCATCTCCGTGCACAGAGCTGCAGCTCAAGGCATGGTCCTCAGCAGGGACCCAGCACAATTTAAGCCCTTGAACATTACCAAAATCGCTCTCTCATCACTGCTGCCTTATCCAGCATCTTCCCTCTCTCCCTCCTGCAGTGCTCGGGGCTGGGGCGAGTGATTGTTCTTGGCAAGTGTGATTTCACGCTGCTTGTGCGGAGGCACTCGGAAGCCCTGGTGGTGAGCAGGGCTCTGCTGTGGGAGAAGCCATGCTGAAGCATGCTCCCCTTGCCAGCACTGAAAGCTAGCAGCAGGGATGATAGGGACCAGCATGAAGGCAGGGGTTCTGAAGCTTCTTGTTCGTGCTGGAAGGGAAGGAAGCGTATTCTGCACATGGCGATATTGGGGATGGAGAGCCACCCCTAGCAATGGGATAGCTCTGCGTGGGTCCTGCAGCTGCTGTGCTCTCCCATGATAGCTTTGGTGTTGCTGTTTAACCCCAGTTCAGGTGTGTTGATAAGGAAACATCTGTCTGGATGAATGCTGCACTCCCTTGGGGTGATTTTTCTCTTGGAAGCTGTCTGTGGCAGGCAGGACCCTGCCCTGGGGTGGCTGGGGTTTAGGGCAGAAAGGTTGCCGTTCCCCTTGGCTGCAGGCATTGTACAGGGAGTGGGATGCTGGCTGGGCCCCCAGCACTGGATGCCTTGTTCTCACCGATGACGGGATGCTTGGCGCCGGCCCTTTGCTCTTGGCAGGGGCCATGCGATTTGGGATGGCCTATGACGTGGGGTTCTGGCCAGGCTGGCCTCCCCGTTGGCTTTGGGAGCAGCATAGCTGACAGCCATGCTGCTGTGCCTAGATGGGGAGAGGTCAGTCTCCATAGGCCCCAGCTCTGCCAGAGCCAGCCTCCAGCACCATGAGTACAGCTCTGACTTCAGTGCCACAGCCCCCTGCTTCAGTCTTGTGAGCGGCCAATCTGGCTCCTCCTGAGCAGATGGACACCAGTGCCAGGCATCCATCCACACTTTAAACTGCACTGGGGTCCATGCTCCTGGGGAGCTGCTCTCCTTCTTGCTTGGACTGGGAGATCTTAGACCATACACAATGTTGGCTCTTTCCCGGCAGAGAGTGGGGTTTGGGCACAGTTTCCAGCCAGTACCAAGGCTGTGCTGAGAGGGGGCATCCCAAGGCAGGACAGAGCTCCTCAGATTAGGCTCAGGGCTCAGACCTAGCCTGGGATAAGGTCCCGTCTCCACATCCCCAGGCTGGACAGACTCCCATGTGGCAGCTTTCCCAGCACCTTTGATTTCCCACCAAGCCCCAGCTTCTGCTGCAGCAGGCAGGGAAGCCATGCTGGGCCATGGGCACGTCTCCATCCGGCAGCCTGCCTTCTCGCTGGGCAGAGGCGGCGGTGTCCTCACGTTTCTCTGGGAAAGTTGTGCTGTGCTTGTAGGATCAGATTTTCCGCCATATGATCGTGTGTTTTAAGTGGAAACAGCTGAAGAAGGGCTGGGAGAAGCTGGAGCTGCAGCTCCTTTTCTCCTCTTGGCTGGATGTTCCCTTACCCCATTTCCACAGTCCAGCACCACGAGTAAGTCCCCAAGCCTGTGTCACAGGCAGCAGTGTGGATGCAGCCCCCCAAAGCTGGGGTTTCATCACTCCCTCCCCAGGGAGCACACAGGGGCTTCACCGTGTGGGTGAGCAGTGCTCCAGAGTGCCAGATGGCATTTTAATAAATAACAATACCCAGTTACTGCTTAGATGGGATAAGCCCTGTTGTAAATCTCCCCCTTTTCCCAGACTTTCAGCGGCCTTTGAAGACCTCCTCCTCCTCCTCTTTATCTCCATCCAGAGCCAAGATTAGAGCTCGCATTCAGACCTGTTACAATGCAGCTTATATCCTGGTCCCTCGGGAGCAGAGGGCTCATCCTGCCCGACTGAAGACAGTTTATTTGGCATGCTTTGTAAGGCGATACGCCAGGCTGGTACCTGGCGCTCTACTCCTGAGTTGCCACAGCATTGATTTGGCATCTCATTCTCAGCCTCATTATCTTTATTTAATTAGCACACGGCCCTTCTGGGGGTTGTGCTGCTTCCCACACACTCCCTTCCACGCAGAGCTGCAGAGGCAGCTCTTGGAGGACAAGGAGGAGCTGCTGGCCAGGGAGGGGGGAAAAGGCTCCCATATGCCTCCATGGGCTGGGGTTCACTGCATTCACACCCCAAGCCCTGCAGCCCCTGGGGTTAGCCTTTCCCCCAGCCCCATCCCTTCTCCTTTTAGTTAGGAGGCACCCAAAAAGTTCAGGGGATTTGGTGTCAAGGGACTCCCCAGAAATGCTCCTAGGAATGTGCTCCAAGATGGATTTGTTGGGATTTGTACCCCTTGTGTTGCTGACTTCACACAAATATAGAAAGGCTGCTGTGCCAGGGTGAGCAGTGAGCCTCCTCTTCGCATGTCCCCTCTGCTCATGGGGGAGCCCTGGAGGAGGACCACAGTGCCCCCAGAACCTGCACCTCACCTGGGAGGCAAACAGTCTGTGTGGTGCAGTCTATGGATACCCAAACCGTAGGAGTACTGGAGGTGATAATGTCCAGCGTGACACCATACCTTCCTGAGACCCATTTCTTAGTCTTCTCGATGTTTCTTTTCTCATGGCACCAGGCACTGAACATTTGGGCACAATCAGTAGGTGAGTGCAGGTCAGGCTGGGGCCAAAATCAGGATTTTTGCAAAAATAAATTTCCCTCGCAATCAGTGACTAATGAAAACATCACCCTGAATTAAATAAAAAAAAATTGCCAAGCAAGCATTGCACTTGCCAACTGTTTGCAGCTTTGCATTGCAACATGGGCTTGCTGCATGAAACCCAGGAAGTGAAACTGCCTGGGATTAATTGCCCGGGATTCCAGATCAAAGGCAGCAGCAGGGAAGGCAAGGAGAGCTGCCGGTTTACAGCCAGGCAGCTCCACAATGGGTTACTTGTAACACAGTCGAGGAAATCTGCCCCTGCCGTCCTGCCTGTGACCCGCTGTGGCTCAAGAGGCAGCTTTGCTTATTGATTTTTTTTTTCCCTAAAAAAAAAAAAGAAAAAAAATTGTTTTCCTGCCTGTTCCTTGGATGCCACTTCAAACCCCCAAGGGCTCCTTCCCTTCTCTCCCTTCAGATTTACTTCATTCACTTTTGGACTTCACTAGTGTGAAATATTTTCACCCAAAGGGTGATTATTTTACTTTTTTTTTAAATAACTGCCTTTTAAGAGAGACTTAAAAACAGTGTTACCGCCTCGGCTGTAGCCAGGCTGTTGCTTCCACATCTCTGCTCCATCTGTAGCCACTTACGACAGCGAGAAGGGAGCGAGCTGTGCAGGTTCATAAAGCACAGATCGTCCCGAACAAACCTGACTGCTGCCTCTAAAGAAATTACAGGGTTGATGGGCAAGGGGATATGATCAGTTTAATTTATCTAGGCTCAGGCGAGGCATCCTGCGTCAGTCCTACAGGGAGAGAAATAGCTGGAAGGATGCTGGAATATTGTAGTGTGAATGGGAAGCAGTCAAAACATGAAACATGGTAGTTTGGAGCTGTTTTTTCCCTATGTGTCACGGCTATCCCTGCCTTTCCCAAGGGAGGGGACCCCAAAGTTTTGGGGATGCATGCGTGGTTCATTGCTGCTTGCCTGCATCCCATGCAATAATGGAGGCTGCCTACGGGATGAGTCATGGCTCTCGGCTGCTGCCAGAAGGGTTTTATTTCGATGTTTTTGTCAGCCCCCTTCCTTGAACTTTATTCACCAGGGTGGGGATTGTATTTGGGAATAGTACCCTTCTTCTCTTCCCCCAGCTCTGTGCCGCACGCTTTGAGACAGGATCAGGCCCTGGAGGTGGGCGGCTGATGAAATCCTGGAGGGGCTGCCAGAAGCAGCCGGATGGCCGGGTCTGCCATGCCGGGTGTGCGATGCCTCGTAGGGGGTGCAGGGCCAGCTTTACAGCAGGGCTCTGTTACTGTCCTCCTCCCTCCCACACCCCGCACAAATCCCCTCTGTGGCTGATCCCCGCTGTCAGGCCAGACTGCCTCTCCCTCCCATCAAACCAGCAGCTCCTCTTCAGACTGGGGAGCTCCGCTTCGGTTCCCTGACCTGTTATCCTGTGGCTGTCACTGACTGTCACGTTCTCCCCAGCAGTGACCGCAGCACAGCACCAGGAGATGTGATCTGTGTGTGGAAGTTCAGAGTTGTTGTTTTATTTGAGGACACTTCAGCAGGAAAAGTGCTTATGCAAAGCTCTTGGTAGAGAGAAGGGAGCCTGGCTTCCCAGCTCCGGCTGGATGGAGTCACGTTCCCGCTCCAGAGCTCCCAGGCTCGTTCCGCAGTGTGCTGGCCAAGACAGTGGTTGTTGTACAGGCAGTTTCTTGCAGAGAAGAGATGACACAGCGGCTTATCCACCAGGGACCTGGGATCAGCTTTCAGCTCAGTTACAGCCTTCAAATGTGGCGGCTGAGAGCTGTCACGCTGCCACTGAGGTCTTTATGCTCTGATTTATTAAGCAGGGTTGGAAACTTAAACACTGGAGTGCATCTGGCCCTCAGTCCCTCTGCTGCTCTTCCTCTTCTTAACAGGGCTGGTTCATGGCTCGTCCCCCTCCTGCTTAGGGTGGCATGAGGATGCAAAGAAAAGGCCTTCATCCCTTGTGCCTGCACTGGGCACTACTGAGGGGTGGCAGGCAGCTGCTGAAGGACAGCTCTGCCTGTCTCTTCCTCCTGTGTTTGGGAGGCCACTATCACCTCCATGCCTGTAACCCACTGGGCACCAGCTGGCACTTCTTGTGCAGGAGACCGAGTGTCCTCATTCCTCCTGCATCCTTTGCAGGCACCTGGCTGTCCTTGGCTGCCATGCCATGCTTGGGCTGTCAGCTTCACACAAGCTCTGGTTGCTCCGGCTTCACTCTCCCTGCAACGAGCCTGTTCAGGGGGTTTTGTCCCTGATGGATCTGGGCTCCTCTCCATAACCAAAGCATGTTTGGCAGCTTTCTGAGCCCAGAGCGTTCCTGTCCAAGAGGTTTCAGTCATCTCTCATTCCTCAGCAATCTGGTTCCTTATGTGTGAATCTGCATCCACCCAGTTTGAACTGCCTGAGACTCCGGCTGGGGTGGGTCTGCCTGCTCTGCGAACTCTGGGCCTCTGCTGTCCACATAAAGACACATTTTCTTGTGGCCTGGCTGTCCAAGGCTGGGGAGACGGAAGCCCTGGACCTGCTTCCCATTGCTTGACAAGGAGAAGATCTGTGCACTCCTTTGTCTTCCATCCTGTGCAGTCAGGACAGGCAAAGCTTTCATTTCCATAGGGAAGGCCCAGAGGCTGGGTGAACTCAGGTCAAGGAGCTGGAGTCAGTTGAGCCATGTAGTCAGTCCTGTTTTGACCAAAGAAGAGTCTCATTGCCAGAAGGCTCGCACCCTGGGAGCAGGAAGCAGCTCCTGACACCCATCCAGGCAGAGGGGCTGGAGAGCAGGCAGTTGTCTCTGTGAGGGGCTGCTCTCACATCCCCCTGGCCAGCAGCACTGCACTGGAGCAGGGCTTCTCCCATGGGGTGGCTGCTGCCTGGTGCCTGAACAAACCAGGGACCCAAGACAGCGCCTGGAGCTGTGTGCGGGTCCCTGCGTGGCCGGCCCGGCAGTGTGTGACTCACAGCACTCCACGCCCCGTGTGGGGCTGCAACCAGCCGGAAAACTTCCACAGAGGGTGTCGGAGATGCCTCATAGCAGGAAACTTCCACTTGCCACAGCCTGGTGAAGCACTAGGAAACATCCCCCTGCTTTCAGGATAATGTGTGACAGGTGTGGGAGGCGGGAGGGTTGTGTGCCCTCAGAGCTTCCCTGACGTGGTGGAGTGAGGTGGACATACCCTCCTTCGGGGCCGTTGGTGCTGATGCTGCCCCGGCTGTGGCAAACAGGGTGATGCCAAAGCAGAGACAGCACCAGTAGGTCTCTCCCCTCGTCCAGCTGCTAACACAGAGCACAGAATCCTCTTCCTTGGGCAGCAATGTGATAAATTGGGCTATTTTGAGGTGTGGGTCAGGTTCCCAAGGCCACTCGGCTCCTCAGCTCAAGTGCTGTTAATCCTTTCACGTGCCCCTCATTACAAATAAACACCTCCTGGTGCCAATCGGGCTGTATCCCAGGACTTGTGGCTCCTTGAAGGACCCTGGTCGGAAGCGGAGGAGGGAGGTGGCAGTGATGCTGAAGCAGCTCTTCAGCCAAGGACCTGCAGGAATGTTTTCATCTCGCTCAGCACTCCACTTGAGCCAACCTCGTGAGGTGCCGCCGCCCTGGGACTGAGAAGTGGCTCAAGAGCCTGAGGCGGAAGGTTTGGGGCTGAGTGGCTGATTTTGGGTGGTGGAGGCCTCTCGCAGGGGTTGCTGCAGATAGGACTGAGGAATTCCTTCCTTCCCAACCTTATTTCCCCAGAGGATGGACCTGGCACTGTGAAGGTTTCCAGGCCTGGAAACCAGCATGGCCTTCCTCCATGGAAAGGAGCATGGTAATACCCTTGGGAAGGGCAGTAAAGAAACAAGACTGAGGAATGGAGTTCCTGGATGGACCTGCCCTTTCCCCTCGTACTGCTGGTGGTGACCAGCTCTTCCCACCTCCAATTACCTTGGGCCTGCTGCTGGAGCACAGCATCTCCTGGCAGAGCTGTGCCTGAGCTGTCTGGTGGTTCCAGCAGCCCACTTTTCTCACCCTTCCCAGCCATGCGTCCTCGGGTATGGCTGATGGCAGTGAAAAGGCTCATAGGGGGCCAGAGGCCTCAAGCCACTGATCAAAGATTTGGCAGGGCAGCGAGGCTCTACCCAGCCATGGTGGGAGCAGCGAATGTTTTCTGGATTCACTTTATAACTCAGTCTTAAAAACAGATCTGTTTTTCCTTCCTCCAGCGTGTGGCCCCGGAACCTTCAAGTCTAAGCAAGGGGAAGGTCCCTGCTCTCCCTGCCCTCCCAATAGCCGGACCACCTCTGGAGCAGCAATGGTCTGCACTTGTAGAAATGGCTTTTTCCGGGCAGACACGGACCCCGCAGACAGCGCCTGCACCAGTGAGTCCTGCTCTGGGCAAGGAGGGGAGGCAAGGGAAGCTGTGGAGGTGATGGGGATCTGTGTCTGGGATGGAGGTGTGTGCTATGTCCATGGCAGGGGTAAGCTGGACATGAAGACACACCACCCCTGCCCCTCACATTTCCCTGCAGGTGTCCCCTCAGCCCCCCGCAATGTCATCTCCAACGTGAACGAGACATCGCTGGTGCTGGAGTGGAGCGAGCCGCAGGACACGGGCGGGCGGGATGACCTGCTCTACAACGTCATCTGCAAGAAGTGCAGTGTGGAGCGGCGCCTGTGCACCCGCTGCGACGACAACGTGGAGTTCGTGCCGCGCCAGCTCGGCCTCACTGAGCAACGCATCTACATCAGCAACCTGATGGCCCACACCCAGTACACCTTTGAGGTCCAGGCTGTGAACGGCATCTCCAACAAGAGTCCCTACCCTCCCCATTTTGCCTCTGTCAACATCACCACCAACCAGGCAGGTCAGTGGAGCCACCAGGGAGCAGGGGCTGTATCTCCTCCACAGAGCAGAGTGGAGCAGAGATTTCTTTCTGACAGCCTGGGAGGCTGGAGTCCTTTTGTGGTGCTGCCTAACTGGCTCTCTGGGCCTGCATCTAATCCCCTGGGTAAACTGTCCTCTGTGTTTAAGGCATGTCTCTAGAGGAGATGAGATCAGAATGCACACAAGTGGAGAAGACTAGGGCTGGCAGATGCTCCAGAGAGCTCTGGATTTCCTAGACCTACCCCAGAGATGCTGTGCCTGCTGCGAGGGGAGGAGGAAGGAAATGAGATTTCTCTCCTGTGTGCCTGGGAAAGCTCAGCACCAGCCCAAGCCTTTGTAGGCAGCCAAGTGCTCTGCCATTCCCTCCTTCCTCCTGCTCTGGCCCTGCTCCAGTGTGCTGGTAATCTCCAGCCACTGCTCACTGATCTGATTTCACGGGACTTGCTGCTGAGGTGGAGCACAGAGCTCCTGGTGAGTGGAGGAGGAGAGGGAAACCCCAGTTTGGGCTGGCAGAGCCCTTCCCCAGACCAGTTTGCAGTTAGGCACGGGGTGAAGCATGACCTCAGTGCTATTTCTGGGGCTCCCCTTGGTGCTGAGATCACACCTCCTTATGGAGACTTGGGGGAGGCCACTCTCAAAGCTTTTCCATGCTTTTCCACCAAGATTATCCAAGCAGGTCACAGATAGAGCATCCCCTACACTGTGTGGGATGGCAGAGGGGGAAACCTGGCACAGGTGGCTCATCCCTTCCCTGCTCTCCTTCCTAGCCCCATCTGCCGTGCCGACGATGCACCTGCACAGCAGCACTGGAAACAGCATGACGCTTTCCTGGACTCCTCCAGAGAGACCCAATGGCATCATTCTGGACTATGAGATCAAGTACTCAGAGAAGGTAAAGCCGGAGCAGCCTTTTCCCTCCTCCAGTCCTTCTAGTTGGCCATCAGCACCATGGCAAAGGGGGTCCCTGTGGACATGGTTCCTGGGGGATGTGGGAGCCAGCGAATGGAGGGTGGCTTCACAGAGGTGACACCCACATGTCTTCCCTACAGCAGGGCCAGAGTGATGGCATCGCCAACACAGTCACCAGCCAGAAGAACTCAGTGCGGCTGGATGGGCTGAAGGCCAACGCTCGGTACATGGTGCAGGTCCGGGCACGCACCGTGGCGGGCTACGGCCGCTACAGCCTCCCCACGGAGTTTCAGACAACTGCTGAGGGCGGTAGGTACCAGCATAGGGCTGCCTCCATCGCCCAGCCCTCCTATGTGTGCTCCTTCCCCAGCTTGACTTTGATTCTGCCTGTCCCTCCATCAGGTTCCACCAGCAAGACTTTCCAGGAGCTGCCTCTGATTGTGGGTTCAGCTACTGCAGGACTGGTGTTCGTCATCGTGGTGGTGGTGATTGCTATCGTGTGCTTCAGGTATTGGCTTTTCAGGGAAGAGGGCTTCAAATCTGGGTTTGGGGGTTGCTCATGTCTGCCATGGAGCTTTCCCCCTTACCTGTGGGCAGAGCTCTGGCAGCTCCAGTCAAAGAATGAAGGACTGGACCAACCACATGTGGGTCCCAGAGTAGGGGTCCTGTGGGAGGATTGTGCCTCTGCTTCCCCAGCACGAGCTGGGCTCTGCCCACGCTCCCTCCACGCACTCAGCACAACTAGGCCATCTCCTCCCATCGCGCCTCGGGTGGAGGGATGGCCCTGCACACAGGCTGCCAGAGGGAAGGCTCTCTGGCATACACTGTCTGTGCTGGGATTTGAAAGTTGGCAGTGAATGTCTTTGCCCCATCAGGAAAGGGATGGTTACTGAACACCTCCTCTCGTCTCCTTTGGGCAGGAAGCAGCGCAACAACACCGACCCTGAGTACACAGAGAAGCTGCAGCAATATGGTGAGTGTGAGAGCCCAGCAAATGGACTCTGCCTGCCCTCTCCCAATTCCTGTCCCATGCAAAGGGGCAGCCTTTGCTAACAAGGGGTAGGCTGACAGCCAGCCGAGTGACTTGACATTTGTCACCCTTGCTGCGTCCCTCCTGGTGATGACTTCTGCCCTTGCAGTTACCCCTGGGATGAAGGTGTACATTGACCCCTTCACCTATGAGGACCCAAATGAAGCTGTCCGGGAATTCGCCAAAGAGATTGACATCTCCTGTGTGAAAATTGAGGAAGTCATTGGAGCAGGCAAGTCCTGGGTTTGGGCACAGCAGGTGCTGAGACTGCTACCTCTCACCCGGTCCTGTGGCTCACCACGCTGCTCCCCTCTCTCCCTCCCGCTACAGGGGAGTTTGGTGAGGTGTGCCGTGGGCGCCTGAAGCTACCTGGCCGCCGCGAGATCTTTGTGGCCATCAAGACACTGAAGGTGGGCTACACAGAGCGGCAGCGGCGCGACTTCCTGAGCGAGGCCAGCATCATGGGCCAGTTCGACCACCCCAACATCATCCACCTGGAGGGGGTGGTGACCAAGAGCCGCCCCGTCATGATCATCACGGAATTCATGGAGAACTGTGCGCTTGACTCCTTCCTCCGGGTAAGCATCCATCCCCTCGTGCCCTGGGCTGGGGGCTGCAGTGCATGGGCAGGCAGCAGCTCTGAGCCCTTCACCATCTCTCTACATTGTCATGCTGGTGTCCCCAGGGTTATGCTCTTCACAGACATCATGAGTGGGAGAAGAGGGGTGGCTTTAGGGAAGAGGAAGGTGATGGTAGCACATTGGGATCCTTCCTCTATCTGTTCAGGGTGTTGCAAACCCCTCTGATCTCTCCTCTGGCAGCTGAATGATGGGCAGTTCACAGTCATCCAGCTGGTGGGAATGATGCGAGGCATCGCCGCTGGCATGAAGTACCTTTCAGAGATGAACTATGTGCATCGGGACCTGGCTGCCCGCAACATCCTGGTCAACAGCAACTTGGTCTGCAAAGTATCTGACTTCGGGCTCTCTCGCTTTCTGGAGGATGACCCAGCTGACCCCACCTACACGAGCTCCCTGGTATGGGACACTCACGAGGGATCCACTGATCTGGGGGTGGGGGGAAACACCTCAGTTATGCACTAAATCATGGAGCTGTGTATCCGTGCAGGGGGGCAAGATCCCCATCAGATGGACAGCTCCTGAGGCCATCGCCTACCGCAAATTCACTTCAGCCAGCGACGTGTGGAGCTACGGCATCGTCATGTGGGAAGTGATGTCCTATGGGGAGCGACCCTACTGGGACATGTCCAACCAGGATGTAAGTGCTCTCTGGGGAGTAGGGAACTGGAAGCTGTAGGCTGCCAGGGGGAGCCCAGTGGCTCACAACCTGCCTCTGCCGATCTCTCTGCAGGTGATCAATGCTGTGGAGCAGGATTACCGCCTGCCACCCCCCATGGACTGCCCCACTGCACTGCACCAGCTGATGCTGGACTGCTGGGTGCGGGACCGCAACCTAAGGCCCAAATTTGCACAGATTGTCAACACGCTGGACAAGCTCATCCGCAATGCTGCCAGCCTGAAGGTCATCGCCAGTGTCCAGTCTGGGTCAGTGACACCCTTGTTTCCAGCTGACACTTACCCAATTCCAGGGAACACTGGAGTGGTTGGGAATAGAGCTGTGGGAGGGCAGGGATAAGAAATGTCCTTTGCTTCCAGTTACACCTCTCCATCCCCTGCTCCCTGTGACCTATGGCTCTCTTGCCCTTTAGCATCTCCCAGCCACTCCTGGACCGCACTGTCCCAGATTACACCACCTTCACCACCGTGGGAGACTGGCTGGATGCCATCAAAATGGGGCGGTACAAGGAGAACTTTGTCAATGCTGGGTTTGCCTCCTTTGACCTGGTGGCACAGATGACTGCAGAGTAAGTCCCTGCTTGGAGGGGAGGAGGGAGAAGACTGGGACTGGGGCTGCTGCACACTGTCCCTTGCCTGTCTGACAGCCACCTCCTCCCACCTCCTCCCACCTGGGCATGTGGTGGGCTGAATAGAAGACTGAGATTCAGCATCCAATCCCAAAGGAGTTCAGTTTTAGGATTCAGCATCCAGTCCACTTTGGTGTTAGAGGGAGCACTGGAGCTTGGCAGAGGGCTGTAATGATGGATAGGTCCCTTGTCCCAGTGGGGCAGGGCCACGTGTTGATGTTGCTGGTGGCTGGGGGCTGAATCTTCACCTTTTCCTTGCAGGGACCTGCTGAGGATAGGGGTGACGCTAGCAGGGCACCAGAAGAAGATCCTGAGCAGCATTCAGGACATGAGGCTGCAGATGAACCAGACGCTCCCAGTGCAGGTTTGACCACCGGGGACTCTGCATTGGAATGGACCAAGGGAACCTGCCGAAAAGGTTCAGTTTGCAGTGCAGCCCAGCTTCCTGTTTTCCCCTCCACATGGCGCTCCTCTGCCTCGGACGGTCGCCTGGGACGGGATGGGACAGGACGTCCTTCCCTGGATCGAAGGCACTCATACTGAGAGGGAGCCCAGCTTTTCGTCCCGTGTCCTGGAATGGCGAGGCAGCAACACATCTTCATATTGAAGATGGATTATGGGACAGAGATGGCACATCCCACTTCCCACCCTGTCTTGGTGCTCATCGGTTTGAAGAGTTGTTCTGCTTCTTGGATTTCTTTTCACCCTGTTTTCCTCCCAGTCTTCAATTCCCTCACCTCCCCGAGGCCACAGACTATTGACCCGTCCACTGAGTCTGTCAGACATGTCCGAAGCCTTCCCTAACTCTGTTCCCCACATGGAAGCAGCTGGGGAAGGTCAAGCCAACGACAGGGCTGGGGCCACCAGCCCCAGACAATCACTCCTCTCCTCCAGCCCTGGCAAGCCCTCCACCCAAGGGTCTGCACTGGAACTTGTCTGAAGGGAAGGCTTCGCTCCCTTTCTTGGCTTTACATGCCAGAACCCNAGAAAAAAAAAAGAGATATATTAAAAAAAGGTAAGAGGGAGCAGAAAGGGGAGGGAGGGGGACCAGGTGCCCGGCTCCTCATCTCTTACCCTCTTGGTTCTCCTGGCCGGCTCTGGACTGCAGAGCGAGGCCGTCAGCACGTTTGCACAGGGACCCTCCGCCCCCGGACCGACGGCGGCCGCGCCCCCCCCAGGGGCCGGAGAGCAGGGCTGGGGTGGGGGCTGCGCCGGGGGCCGCGGCTCCCCCAGCCTCCTCTTTTATGCAGAAGGAGCAGGTGCCGCCGGCGCGGCTGCCCACTCCTGACACACGCTGTGATTGCTGCCAAAAGACTCACTCACCTTTCCCTGAGGATTCACTGCAACCCGGTTCCTCCGAGCCGAGGGAGAGACTCCCAGCGTGCCTGAGTGTGCGTGAGTGTGTGCATGCGTGCGTGGGTGTGTGCTGGCCGCAGGACTGTGGGAGGCAATGGGCAGAATAAAGGCAATAAGAATTTTACCCGAGTTTCCTTTGCTCGATCGCGCTCTCATTGGATGGGCCCGGCTGCCTGCAGCTTTGCTGCCCACCAGGGTCATCCTCCTCGTCCTGGCCAACCCCAAGCTGGCTGTGTGCCCCTTTCTGCTCTCCCCTTCTCTTGCTGTCATGTTTTCAGGTTGTCCGACAGGGACCAGGCAGTGATGCTCTACCAATCTTCTGGTGCTGGGAGACCCAGCAAGCTCCACATGGGGCACATAGGGTGGAGGCTCTGAGTCCCAGGTCAGAGCCAGTCAGGAAACTAATGTACTAGAGATACTCAGCCTTTTCTTCCCCCATACCCTCAAGTCAGGCTGGGACTGTGGGAACCAAACAAGGAATGTGAAAGCCAATTAGGGAACAGCCGTGCGCTCTGGTCATCCAATGCCAGAGGGTTCCCGCAGCTCTGGGGCTTCTCCAAAGGGCACTCCTCCTCCCCTGCTCCCTCTGGGCAGTCTGGCCCTCTGCATGAGGGTTGCAGCAGCCCCAGGCACTTCTGGATTATTGGCCTCACTCCTCCTCTACAAAATGGCACTTGAGCAGGGGGAGCTCACCAGGTTGAACAGACCAGCTGCAGGTGCAAGGTAACCCTCTGGTGGGGCCCATGGCCTCAGTCTAGGGGAGATCTGTCCACAGTAGCCAAGTAAGACCCCAGTTGCTCATCCTGGGTTTCTCAGGTCCCCCTCGGCTGCAGTACACCTTGCTAACTGGCTTTTGAGGTGGTTTGCTGGCAGTCCAGAGGGGCAAGTGGTCTCTCCCCAAAATGGGGGGGTGCACTCCTATGCTCCCCAGTGCTTGCCCCTGATCACCTCCTCCCTGGGCTGACAGGGCAGGTGCTGTTTTTCCCCCTTCCTTGGAACAGACCTGCCCTTGGGTTTCTCATTAACCCTGTCCTTCTCTACAGGGTAAACAAGTCCAGGAGGGCAGGTGGCAGCAGGTCTTGCAGCAGGAATGGTCTCCTCACATCCCAGCATCTCTTCGGCCGCATTTATCTGGGATGTTGGCTGACAGGGACACCATAGCCCCATTTTGCTGGAATTTCCCATCCTGGCTTGCTCCCTACCCTGGCTGCTCCCCAGCCCTGCCATGGTGGGACCCCGAACAGCAGTGCTAGACAGACCTCATCCCTCTCCCAGATCAGGAGGAGAAACCTGGCATTGAGAGGCTTCTAAGAGCAAGTGGCTGAAGAGATAAGAGAGCCTGCTAACCCCCCACAGCCCCCCCATGCAGAAGCACAGTGGGGCACAGGGGCTGCCCCTGCCTCCCTTGCCCCCCAGCCCCTGCTGCTGCAAAGTTTGGCATCCCACCAGCCTTGGTGCATCGCAAACATCCTCCATCCTGGCCTGGCTTAGCTTGGAGGAGGGGTTCTTCTCATTTTGAGCAACAAACCTCCTACCCTTCTCTATGCACACCCTGCTCCCATGGGGCAGGACACACCATCCCTGCAGCCAGCCTTGGGTCTCACCCCAGCCACAGGGATGCACCCAGGGGTGCACTCAGCAGCTTTCCACATCCTGTACCTGCCTCCTCCTTTTCCATACAGATTTGGGGGAAAGCTGTGTTCCATGTTGAAAGAAAAGCAACAGCGAAAAACAGCAGCCAGGGAAATCAATGCGAGCGTGCGTTTGTAAAAATTTTTTTTAAAGGAAAGACTTTTTTTCAATTAAATTATTTAAGGAATTTTATGGAGGTCTGTGGTGCCTGCGTGGTTCTTGGGGGGCTCTGGGTGGCAAGGAGATCTGTGCTGGGCAGGTGAGGGTGTGTTTGGGCACGGTGTGTGCAAAAGTGGGTCCATGGCAGTGAGCAGGAGGCATGTGACCCCACGAAGGTGCAAGCCCAGTGCAATAACCCCCCAAAAGATGCTCCCTGCCTCTTCCTGAGACAGCCAGTGGGTGAGGACATTTTGAGGGGCTGAGTGAACCAGATGATGCTCCCAGGGCTGCCAGCCCTCGGGTGCCACTGCGGGAACATCCTGGGGCCATGGGGATGGGAGCAGCATGGGGTGGGTGGCCCTTGGGGAGCATGTTGGCCAGGCTGGACTGTGGAGAAGGCAAGCCCTGCCCGCACCCCTGCCTGTGCTCTGCCTGCGCCCTGCGCTTCCCCCCTCCCAGCCCGTGCAAAAGAGCCTTTTGTGCTGCTGGGTTTTTTCCCCCTTTTTAATTCCTAACCAGGAGATTAAGAGAAGACAAAGGCTACGATTGTTCCCGCTCTGCAGAGAGCTGGAAAGTTCGGGGAGGGGAGATCGTCCCTTTCCAGACAGATCCAGAGGAGGGGGACATGCACCCCAGGTGGAGGGGCCGGGATGGGGGGAACACCCTGGGAGCGGCCGTGGGGGGTCCCAGGGGCACAGCTGGGATGAAGACACTTTACACTGGGTGTAAAGGGGGAACCCTGCTGGGGTAGCCCGGAGGCTCAGGGCTCCAGCAGGAGGGTGGGAGGCTATCTGCAGCAGAGGAGGAGGAAGGCTGAGGAGGATGGGTTGGCCGGCTCGCCGGCTGCTTGGCGTTTTCCCTGCTAACTCTTGGCTGACACCTCAACAACTTGGCAGGGAGAGGATCCCGCAGCCCCGTCAGCCGCCTGGGGCCGGCACAGCTGGAAGGGATCACGGCTCGGCATGGCTCGGCACAGCTTGGCACAGCACGCCTGTGACCCGGCAGGCCAGCACGAGGCACGGGGCAGTGAAGGCACAGGCTTTCTCCACAACCTCCACCATGCCTTGTCCCCACTGCCACCCTGTGCCCAAGGGGATGGCCAAACACAGCCGTGCTGGGGGCCACATCCTGATCCCACTCAGCCAAGGATGGGCCAGACGCCAGCCAGGCGGGTCATTGCCTCATGGCTGGAGCCAAGGACACACCATGACCCGAGAAGGGGCTGTCCCCACAGCACAAGGGACAGGACCCAGCACATTTTCGCATACTTACAAGAAGCCATGAAACACCCACGAACACCCCAGTTCTGCTCCTTCTGTTTCCCGTTAAGATTATTTATTGGTAATTTTTAAGACCACTTACAGACTCTGTTCACGTGCCAGGACCCTACATGGCTTTTTCCCAGGGCTTTTTTTTTTAATTATAAAAAGAAAAAAACAAATTGTTTTAATCATTTTCTTTCCATTCCTTCCTTCCAGTCTCCTCTGGTTGCTAGCAGAGGACTTGCACATGATGTAGCATCCATCCTCGTTTGCCACTACCACAGCCCGTCCACCCTGCCCACTGCTGCTGGGGCTGCAGCCTCATTCCTCTTCAGGGCTGAGTGTCCCCACTGGGGGCCATGGAGGACAAGACCCCCGGAAGTTGCCAGCCAGCCTGGGATGTTCTGGGAAAGTGGATCTGAGGGTCGGGGGGCTGCCTTGGGGAGCAGGAGGCAGCTCTCTCACAGATGCCTGGGAGCTGACATCGTCTTTGGCAGTACAGCCAGCAAGCAAATGCACGTGCATCAATCACCCCACGCCTGTCTGCCGTGTTTGGGGAGCAGAATCTGACCCAACACTGCACCAGGAGGCGAAAAGCAGCTTTGGGTTATTAAACAAGACCAGGGCAAAGCCTTGACCTTGTGCGGTCTGGGAAAGGCTGGGTCTTCTGGAGAAATCAGATGGAAAGCAATGGTGGCCTTGCTGGTAGGGCTGGGGCTAGTGCCAGGGGCTGCATTGCTCCCACCAAGTGCTGCCCTGCCTGGAAATGCTGGCTCCTTCGGGAATGAGGGGAGAAAAGGACTGCTGCATGGCTGGAAGCAAGAGGTAGAGATGCCCCCATCCCTACTAACTTGCCTTACCCAGGTTTCGCTGGCCAACACCCCTGCCCAGTCCTGGAGTACCACAGATATTGATACCTGTGCCCCACATGGCAGCATTACCCATGCCACTGCCCACCCAACCCTTCCTGCCACCTAAATCTGGCATCTTCAGATGAGGAGACCCTTCACCCTGCCCCAGGCCCCCAGCAACCTCAGCCCAGCTGCTGCTCAGCACCCTTGTTGCCCCTCTCCTGCTTTGATCTTCCCTCGGAGCCAGGGACGGTATCGCCGGCGGGGCCGGGGGCCGCCCCGGGTGTCAGACTGGTTCAGCCACACATTTCTGGCTAATGAGAAATTTCCTCTCCCCGGCACTCGGCCAGGTTTTTTTTTAGCTCCGGTATCGCTACCCCACCTCTGCCTCCGCCACGGCAGCCTGAGTCAGGGGTGGCCCCTGGGCCACCTCCTGCACGCTGGCTTCGCCCACCGGCACGGTGCTGGCCAGGCCCTAGCAGCACCCTCTCCCATGCCTGCCCCTGAGGATGGCGTGACCAAGAGCCTGGCAAAACCAAAACTCCGATGACCCGTCCTGTTGCAAGAAGCAAACGCTCCGGAGTGATGCCCTCGAGGCGGGCGCTGCCCTGAGGCCGGGGTGGATGGGCTGAGCCTGGGAAAGGGGGTCGGAGCAGCCGCGGGTGGGGAGCTCGGCTGCCACACCCTGCTGTGCCCCGCCGTCCCAGCTGCCCGGGTCCGTGCTCGGGGAACCGCAGCTCGGGGCGTCTGGGGAAGTTCAAAGGGAAGCAGAAAAGCAGCAATCCCTGCTGTGTGTGAGGGTTTGGGCTTGGATCCCCACTCCCCGTGTCACAGCCTGAAGTCATTTAGTGCCATTAACGGGTTCTCTCGCTCTGAACTTGCTAATGAGCCTGCGTGGGAAGCAGCAGGGACCGAGGGCCTCCAAACTGGGGCAGTGGAGGGAGTGAGTGGCTCCTAGCAGAGCATATCGGCGGGAGAGGCAACCGTCATCCACCCTTAACTCCCCGCGTTGAGTTCTGCTTGCTCTTGGTGCTCCCCCAGCCAGCCCCACTGACCTCCAGCACGTCCCTGCCACCCCAGCAGCCCCACACTGGTGCCCGGAAAGAAAGGTGTCGCACGTCACCACTTTAAGGGGTGGCTCAGCTTCTGACACCTCCCTGGTGTAGTTTCCCCCCATCCCGTTGTCCCTGTTGTCACCCAGGCGGGGAACCAGGACGGCACCCCAGGAGAATGAAGCTGAAACCATGACCCATCCCCAGGGTGGTGAGTCAGGCTGTGCCAGGTGATTTCTGCTGGAAAGCACCTTTCAGCACCATCCCCATTCCTGTCCCTCTCCCTGTTCCTGTCCCTGTGCCTGACCCCATCCCCATGCCCCAGTGGCGCAGAAGGACCCCACAGGAGGCACTGAAAGAGAGGAGGAAGGTAAAAGCTCCTTGGAAGTGGTGGATGTTTCTGTCCACAGCCTAGCCTTGCAGGAAGCAGAGCAGGAGGATGAGCCAAGCCCGGGGCAGAACACTGGAGCAGGAGTGCCGAGGTGTGTGAGCCAGTGTCATCAGACCTGTGCAAACAAACACGTGGGACTGCAGGGATGGGGGAAAGCCAGGCAGAGGGATGGGGAGGGCCTGTCCTGTAACACCCTCAGCTCTGGGGCTCATGGGGTCAAGGACCTGGGTGATAGAATCATGGCATAGCACATCTGGGGGCTGGTTTGAGGCAGGAGAGGTCCCTGTCAGTGTGATGGCAGCCATGCTGTGGTCCCAGCCATTGTTCTGTTGCCCCTTGGGCCCAGGCAGCAGGCAGGAGACAGGGTACACTGGCACCAGGGGTGTGGGCTCCTGTTCACACGCTCCCGGCGGGTGGGCAGTGGGTGATGGACGAGGCACGTCCCGGCCTCCGCGCCGAGATAATCCTGTCCCTGCCGGCCCGCGGTCGGCATTTATCTTGAGCCAGGGCTGACGTCACCCTCCAAGACCCCAGCCAAGGAGGCCTCACTGCTCTTCCTGGCTTTTCCCAGGGACAAGGGGCTTTGGGCCCCTCGCCCCAGGCTGCGAGCAGGTGGATTTATGACCACAGCCATGCTCCAGCATCCAGGGGACAGGAGAGGCAACGAGACCTTTATAGCTTTAATACACCTTTCTGACAGTGAAGTTTAAATGGCCTCGTAAACCCCCTTGTCACCCACCCCCAGCAAAAGGCAGCAGTTTATTGGGGCTGTAATTCTTCTCCTGGCATCCCATCAGTGTCCTTTTAATCTGCACTTGGTTTTTTTTTTTTTTATTTCTGTTTAATACCGGCAGCTGTAAATGCTGTTAGGGATCATCTTGTGCAGGGACCCTCGGAGCAGAGACTGGGCACCGGGGCATGGATACAATGGAGCAGGGGGAGCTGGAGGCTGGGACAGCCCAGTTCCAACTGAGGGGTCAAAGTGGTGAAGAGGAGACAAGTTTCCCTGCTCCAAGCACATGCCTCCTCTGCAAAGCAGGCCCAGGCAGGATACATCCATGATGCAAGGAAAGCCTTTCCAGGGAACCTTGGGATTTCAGCAGCAGAGCCGGCCGGGAGCTAATCCTTTGTGCCAGGCTTTCCATTTTCATCTCATTAACTCCCGCTCTCTGTGCCGCTGCCCTCTCAGTTTTTCTGGCGGGGAGATAAGTCTCCATGCTCGGTGCGGTGAATCCTCCGCGCCTGCTCGCCCAACGCTCCCGGTTGCGCTGACGCTGGCAGGCAGCTTCCATCCAATTACAGCGGGGTGAAGCTCATTTTAATTGCATAGAGCAACTGGGATTACGCAGACTTTATCTCCTAATTCCCTCTTTATCTCTTAACTTCACACTCACTGCTTGCATTGAAGGCAGGACAGCTTGTGCCGGGGTTTGCAATTTCTGAAGTACCCTTTTCCCCTGCACCAACCCCTTGCCCAGATGGGGTTGGCCTCAAAATGCCCCTAGATGCCGATGCTGGGGAACCCTCTGTGTCCCGTGGAGACACAGACTCCAGATATCCCTGCAGTATTTGGGGGGTCAAGCCCACCTGCTGGGGCATGGCACCCATTACACTGGCTGCTTGTCACACGTCACCTGGAGGCAGAGACTCCCTAGGAGAGGCTGGGATGGGTACAGCATGAGTAAAGGGCTTTTCCTCTTTACAGCCCATGATAGGTAGGTGCCCAGCACCACTGCTGAGGCTTCTGCAGGGCTCAGGGGGTCCCTGTGAGGGAGGGATGGGTTGCTTGCCACCAAAAATGCATACTGAGGACAGCAAGCATCTCAGTCAGCTCCTTGGGGACTCTTGAGGACCCTTTATCTGCTCTGCGCACTTAACCAGGATGAAAGCTTCTTTAGGGCTCTGGGGGCTTGTTAGTGGAATCAAAAGATGTTTTTTAATCTCTCCAGGTATGAATAGCACCCATAGGTCCTTGACTCCCCCTGCAAAGGGCAGCCCCCACTGTTCCTCTCTGCAGCAGGAACAGACAGAGCCACGGTACTCTGCTCTTCCCAGCTCTATTTATTCAGCCCCTGAGACATCCCTGGGTACACCCCAGCCACCCTGGCTTGGGCATCCAGCAACACCCTCTTGGCGTGTGGACATGTCCACCCCGACCCAGAGCGAGCTCTTGTGATAGTGAGATAGCCAGAGGCTGCCCCGGATGGGGCACTTGGCAGGGCTGGCCCCGATAACAAGCCGGCCGCTGGTCTCCTCTCCCTGCAACATTTCCCTGTTGGTTTGATGTCTCTTGGCTTCACGGAGCACCAGGTGCCAGGCTCACCCTGCTGCAGGTGGGTAAACTGAGGCAGCAGGGCAGGGGTCAGGTGCCTGGCTTAGCAAGCCCTGCATCAGCACAGCTGGGTGTTAATTAGATACCATTAGCACACGCTAATTAATGTAATTCCAATGACCCACAATTCTGGAGCGTGAGAGCTGCTCCTCACCCTGTGCCATTGCTGTGAACAGCTGTGCCCCTGCCATGACTGGTGGCAGCAGGAAGGGGACCAACCAGGCAGCCACCGATGCCAGTGCTGGTGTCACACGACCAACGCCCTCCCAGGGCTCCTTCCTGTAGGCTGGCATGCTCCTGGCCCCTTCTCCCCAGGCACTGCCAACACAAGCCAGACCCAGCAGATCAGGCATTTCGGGCACTGGCAGGGCCACAATAAACCTGTCAGTTTTGACAGCAGGAGTGCCCCAAATAACCATCTCCTTGGCGTCCTGTTGGCTGCCCTCCCTCATGGATGGGGGGCTGAGCACACTGCGGGGGCAGGGGCTTTGGCGCAGGGGCTGTGGCAGCGAAAGGGTGACTCTTAATCCGGCGGCAGCTGCGGGGCCCAGGCTTGCTTGTTCAAGGGATATGGCAGCTCGGTCAACAATCCCTGGCCCGTTTCGGGGGGGATTAGCAGCCCCCCGGGGAGGGAAGGGGCCCACATGAATATTGGGCGGGTGGGAACACAGCCCAGGGTGGGAACAAAGCCAGACAGGGAGGCAGCAGGGAGCAGGCACCCGCCATCCCAAGGCGTCCCCAAGGTGGGGGACAGGGGCTTGAGGGCTGTCCCTGTCCCCATCCTACTTTCACACTGCAGAGTGCTGACAGGAGGGAGCTCTGGTTATCATCCCACGCCACCCCAGTATGATAACCCTGTGCCAGCGTCCAGCCACCCCCTTGACCCCATGTCCATCCTCATGTCCCACCATGGCAAGCCCCAGAGGGAGGTGGCACTGGAGGTGCCTGAACGCTGGCACTTGGGAGCTCCTCGCAAACAAGGGCACGTGTATAAACTAGTCCTTGTTTGCCGCAGGTTGGCTAGCTGGGGATAATCCAGGCTGGAGGAGGCAGTAGGGGATGGGAGCGAGGCTGTCTGGAGACCCCCAGTGATGGTGGGAGCCTCCCACACATCTGGGACCAGTCTCAGACCACTAAAACACCTGTGGATTCAAACTGAAAGGCTCCAGTTCCTGCCCAAACAGCAGGTAGGACCCATAAGAGAGGAAGAGGACAGCTTGCCTTGGTGACATCCAACCCTGTTTCCCATGTGCTCAGCACCCCTCCATTCCCTCTGCATCCTGCTGTGCCTCATGCTTGGTCCTGGTGTGGGGACCCTTTGCCCAGTGTTTGGGGTGACTGATCTGCAAGGTCTCTGGGAGCAGCCCTGCAGCCCAGTGTTTGCAGAGGTGAGCCCCAGCACCGTGTCTGCCCTGGGCTTCCCTCCTCGAGGAGCAGAAGTGCTCTCCAGGGCAACTCCCTGGTGGACTGAGAGGGTCCCCAGAGTGAGTGCAGGTCCCTTTGATGCCTTAAGTTGGGGCCACAAAGGCAGGTGAGACTGGGGCGTGCACCCAGGGAGAGGTCTCCTAGGTGGTGGTACTTGGGGAATATGCCCCCACCCCTGGGGACATGTGCTGGGTACATGTTTGGGTGCATGTACACGTGTAGCTGGGTGCTCCCTGGAGCCCCCCTCACCCCGTTCCCCACGGGTGCTGAGCAGGGGTCACTTTTCTGCTCCGTTAGCCACGGCTGTGCCGGCACATAATGACATGGTAATTGTGAGCAGAGGCCCGGCCACACGCACTGCCCAGCTCGCTGGCCAGCCCTCCCAGACCTGGGGTAGCTGCTGCCCGGGGGGTCCCACCATCTGCCCCCTCACCTACCCATGGGACCCCCATGTTTGGCTCCATCCGGGACTTACCCCAATGGTAGCCCGGGGGGGAAGTCCCCCGTCAGGCTGCAGTCACCTCCTCGCCTGGGAGCTGGGAAACCTGTTCTTCCCCGTGATGTTTACACGGGTAAGAGGGGTCTTCTGCTGCTGCACATCGCATTTTCTGCTTGGTCACTTCCATCTGTGTCCCCGCATAATGATTTTTTCTGCTACATTAATTTAACACACTGCGGTGAGCCGAGGCGCTGGGACCCCGGGCTGCTTAATTGTGTCAAAGGAAAGGCTCCTTGCTCCCGCTTTCACTGGCAGCCGAGGCTGCTGCGGGGTGGGTGTCCCCGCGGGGGGGTGAGAAGGGGTCTCAGGGTGGTCGTAGGGGCTGGAGGGAGGCAGCGGTGGAAGGGTGTAGGGTGTCAGAGGGGTTGGCATGAGGCCCCCAGTCCTGGGGCAGGCAGCAAGTCGTTGCTCAGGCTGTCTGTTGGGGGTTCTGAGGTGAGGGTGAGGGGTCCTGGGGACCCTAAACTTCCCTTCCAAAGAGCCTGGCTCCATGGGGTATCTCACATCATCCCTTCAGATGTTGCAGCAGATTGGCAGCAGCACATCCTGGTGCCCAGTTCTCCGTTTGGGGCCGGCAGTCCCCGCCCGGGGCCGGCGGGAGCCAGAGGGTTAAGTGATGTTTGTGTTGGCTGAATGAGGCGGGAGCCGAACAAGCCCCCACAAATGGAGGTGAAGGGCTGCCCAGACGGGATGTGACAACCCGATTTCAGGGCTGTCAGCCCCAGCATGGTGGGCATTGAGCAGGGACATTCCTCCCCGACACTCCCTGCTCCCCTGGCTCCAGCACCGAGACACCGACAAAGGCACTGGGCAGCCCCTGCCCACCTCGCCCCACCATCTGGGGTGCCACGGGGTATCCCTGGGGCACTGCGGAGTTCGAGGAGCCCCCAGTCAGAGGGGGATGCTCGGAGGCCCCCTCGCCCTCCCCGCTGGCGGCCCCGCCATAAGTGGCCTTTGGTATTTGCAAACATTGTGGCGAGGGGCTGGGAAGGTCTCGGCCCACCCCAGCGGGCGCCTTTGTGCTGTCCGGACCCCCGGGGGCTCATTTCCATCCCGCCCGGGCGCTCGCCTCGTTCCTTTCAGCGCCGACAGCCCTTGCTCCCCGCTCCACCAGCGTGGCCGAGCCTGCAGCAGCAGTGCCAAGCGCACAGCTGTGCCCCAGCGCAGCGCTGTCCCCATCCCGGGGGTTCGTGCCCCATCCCGGTGTGCTGAGCTGTTGTGAGTGCCACTGCCCCATGCGGTGGATGCTGAGCTGCTCTGTCCCTGTCCCACTGAGGGTCTGTGCACACCTGCACGGGGGTGTGTCCACTCTTGCACGGGCTGCCACGATCGGGGGGGGGGGTGTCTGTGCTTCCCCCATGCACAGCTGCACCCACTGGTGCACACCTGCCCACCCACCTGTGGCCAGCTCCAGCTATGTGCATCCACTCTGCCGTTTTCACCCCCCCCATGCACACCCCCTACCCTCAGGGTTCCCCAAATCCCCCCATCCCAGCTGAGCAGGGTGTCTGGGGCTGGCAGGCTGCTCCATCCAGCCCACCACAGCCAGACCCCATGGCACAGGCATACCATGAGCTACTCTGGGCTCCCCACAGCTCCCAGCATCCTCCCTGCACACCCAGCTGAGGGGTGACCCCACCACAGCCACATCCCCCACCCGACCCCAGGGACCCAGCCCAGTGCAGTCTCCGGCAGTGCCCGTTTGCTGGAACCGGCGTTTTATGGTCCTACTCAACACCTGCGGATCAATGCCAATCCGCATTTTATTTGGCTTTTGGAGTCATAAAGGTGAATTGACCCAGCTGCACCTCTGCAACGGCTCTCCCCTGCTGCCAGCTGCAGGGTGGAAGAGAAGGGCAGGGACAGGGGACTCCGGGACACTGTGCCCATCCCTCACCGCGCCGGGGAGTGCCCAAGGGAGATGGGGTTGCTCTTTTCTCGTGCTTTTTGTGACTGGAAAATCTCCTCGGGGGCCCCCGGTGGTGACCTCTTCCTGGGCGCAGCGCTAAGCCCTTTGTAATGGGATTTTGTGGCAGAACCGGCAAATTAGGGGCGAAGTGAATGTGTTAAGCTGCTGGTTTCTTTCTGGCGGTTCCCCCTCCCCAGCCCACGCCGGCCGGAGTTCGAACAAAGGCGAGGAGCTCTGCTTTTATCTCGGGTCCTTAGAAGTCAGAGCTGTACAGGGCTGTGCTTCCCCCTCCGGAACAGGCAGGCTGGGACAGAGATGGGGACACGGACATGCAGAGCTCGGGGCACCGGCACAGAAGCATGGGAGGAACAGTGCCGCAAGCGAGTTGTGCCAAAACACTGGCTATGGCAATAAATTTAGGGAAGGGACACAAAAGGACTCATCTCCAGGTCAGGGAGATATGGCACCGAGGAGTCCCTGTGGCGTGGGACCCCCTCAACATCCAAGACAGGGAACAGCAGTGGGAGGGCAGCTAGGGTGGGGAAATGTATGGATCTGGCCCAGCATGAAGATGGTCCCCAGGCCACGCTGGGGCTCAACAGTGGTAGGACCTTGCCTCTGCTTCAGAGTTAATATTGTTATAGTGCAAAGGCTACATTAACACTGACAAATACAAGCCATAAATACTTGTTAAAATCCTACATCACTGATGGGATCGGCAGCCGGTGTGTCCCCTTTCACTTCTTGAGCCTCGACTATCCGGGGTCCCTTTGCCTTCCCGAGAGAGGGCAGGGAGTTCTTTCTGCCCCTTGAAAGAGAAGAATGGGCAACCCCCAGCCTGGGGCATCTCCCCCAGGCACAGCCATCCCCACCAGGTGGTCTCCTTTCAAGGGTACCCCAGTATCCCTTCCACTCAGTTGAGGGCTGATCCCCTGGGACCTGCCCCGCTGCCCTTGGTGTCTCTCAGCACTCTCGGGCAGGAACAAAGTACCGTGGGGCTGGGTGGGAAGGATGTTGCTTTGACACCCCAAAAGCCCCCAAATGCAGGCAGGGAGCAGGCAGGGGACAGTGTGCTGCCCCCAAGGCCCCCATAAGGGCCTGATTTATTGCTGTCTCTTGAAGGATGCCATTAAGACAGCGTCCGGAGCTGGGAGCACAGCTGCCGAAGCAGATCAGTGCCTGATTAATGTTGGGCAACTTGTTATATTGTCAGATAATTATTCCCAAACTGTATGACTTTTCTGCTAAGTGGCAGCGCTTAATTGCGTTTTTAATTACACTGCCATCACCGCAACCCCTCCGTGGGATGCTTGGATGCTGGAAGCCAGGCAGGAGCAGGGTAGGGGGCCTGGGACCCTTTGTGGAGGGCATGGCAGGGGCATCCCATTCCCACAGAACCCTCCTGGCGTGGGGCACACAGCTGTGGCATCCCCAAGCCATGAGTGCTCCAGGCAGGAGGTTTTGGAGTGATCCTTCTTGGTGCTTCCCAAGGTGGGGGGCACATGTGGTGCAGAAAAAGGGGGAGTAAGGCAGGGTGCCCCCTTCACACTCCGTGAGCTTTGAGAGATCACCATCCCCTGCAGCCCCCCGTCCCCATCTGGCTGGGGGCAGCTCAAGGTCTGGCTTTGCCTCACAGGCAGGGATGGGTCAGAGGTCAATACATTTAAAATTCCTCCTCGATCTCAAACTCCGGAGAGCAGCCGGCGGGCAGCGGCTGCACGAGGAGCACCCACTGGCACCCCAGGCAGGCAGAACACGTGTGGGCAGAAGCAGGCGGCCGTGTCTGTGTGTGTGAGTTCATGTGTGCTCATGTGTGTGCATTTTTGGGGGGTGCATGTGCACAGAGACCACCTGTGTGTTCATGGGTGTGGATGTACAGCATGTGCATGTGGATTTGGAGGTGTGCATGCGCATGCATGAGTGCCCTTGTGTGCACACATCTGCTGATGTGCACTGTGTTGGTGTGTATGTATCGGTGTACATGTGCTGCTGTGTGCAAACACGGAGCCCTGTGCACACCTGTGAGCCTGTCTGTGCATGTCTGTGTGCCTGGGGGAGGAGAAGGCGCCTGTGTCTGTCCGTGCTGGGACATCAGTGCCTCGTGTGTGTGTGCAAAGGTGTGCCTGTAGCTGCACACCTGGGTGTGCAGGCTCCCCTGTGCCGCCACCCAGCCAGTTCTGCTATCTGGGGTGGCTGCAGTGGGTCCTGACTCTGTCCCCCACCCCAGCCATGCTGGACCTCCCAGGGAGACTCTCCCTGACCCCGTGGGGGCAGCAGGGGCAAGACCCTCGGGGCTTCAGGTGCAGGAGGCACCTGCAGGTCATAGCAACTCCTCTCCCTCATCCATGCCTCCCTGGGACAGTGATGCTCCCAGTGCTGCAAGGGGCACAGCCTGGGAGCCCCAGCACTGCTGGACTGCCAGACCCCTCTGCTGTGTCCCCTAGGGCCAGGGGCCAGCTGGGGCTGCTCCTGCTGGGGTACAAGGTGCTGCTGCTGGGCAACCCCCACACCACACCCCTCCTCACCAGCCGGACGCTGGGCAGTGCTGGGAGGAAATCCAGGCGTTATCGGGCAGCCGGCTGCAGCCCTTGCCGTGGCCTCTGGCCTGAAATTTCCTGGCATGGCCATCACAACAGAATTTATCCCGGGCTGTGCCTTCCTCACCAAGGTGGGGTCTAGCCAACTTCCCCTTGACACCTCAGGGCTGAGGGGATGTGGTGGATCAGGCTTCCCAGACCCCTGCCAAACCAGTGGAGAGGAAGAAACATGGATTTTGATGGGGAAGGAGCCTGTCCTAAGCCCCAACTTGGTACTCCTCTGTGCCCTTCACACACACAGGGTACACAGACTGGGGTGAGAATCAGGTTTGGGGGGTAATAAGCCCCCCTGAAAAGCATTCTGCCCCCCAGAAGCCCCCCTACAAGCCCCTCTTATCTTCATGGCAGCCGGATAGGGTCTCACCAGAGAGAGGCTGAAATTTCCAGGAAAAAATGTAAATAAAGGTCCCTGTCCCGCCTGTCGCCCTTATCTCAGGAATCCGGAGCGCGTCGGGTCCTTCTCCCAGCCATATTTCATCCCAGCCATCCCTGCTGGCCACGAACCAAAGCAACGATGATGGGGATGTGTAAGAGACTTAAAGATCACAGTTGCCTGCAACATTGCCAAGGCCACAGAATGGAGGGAGGCTGTGTCTCAGGGCCCAGCAGGACCCCAGGACAATGGAAGCCACAAAACACATCGGGCTGGGGTCATTTTCCCACCCCACATGGCTGGGGGTTCATAGGACGATCAGAGAGGTTTGGTACTTCAGACCTCAACATATACCGCCCAGCCATGGGGGTTCCAGGATGGGAAAGCTTTCGGGTTCCCATTGCCCACCTGATGTCCCCAAGCAGCAGGGTCAGGGCTCAGCCGCTTCCCTTCCCTGCTCCCAGATCAGCTGCTAATGATGTCTCCTGACCCTGCTCGAAAAGAATGTAAATTATTCAGCTTCTCATCAGGACAATTAAATTAGCTCGTCATTGCAGGCCATGAATATTTCAGGGGAGAGGAGCTGGGGGGGCCAGGGGTGACAGGGCTGGGGCTGAGCCCCATTCCTTTACCAGGAGGTGCAGTGAGTGTGTCCATTCTCAGACCACAGAGGACAAAGAGGGTGGCGTGTAGGGGTCAGGGGTCTCCAGGCAGAGGTCTTGAAGTCTGGTGCCCAGATGTCTGGGTCCCATGTGGGCAGTCTGTCCCGTTGCCCCGTCTGTCTGGGTTATTTTCCCTGCTGCTGACAGAGGCCAGGTGCCAGCAGCCAACCCCTGCCCCACTCCCAGAGCACCTCCTGCAGCCCACATTGCCCCCCTTTTTCAGGAGGGACACCTGGGGGTTGGTGGCACTGCAAGGGGCTGCCTCCACCCTAGAGATCCCAAATCCCCCCTGCCTTCCCCTTGCCCCAGGCTGTGCCAACTCCTGCTCCCCAGAGCCTGCGGGTTCTCCGTCAGGATTTCTCTTTCCTTTCTTCCTCGCACTGAACAATTAATAATTTATCCCATAATAAAAGAGGAAACAGTTAATGAGATGAAAACAAGCCAGAAACATCTGCTGGGGCTGCTTTCATCGCCTCCCCGGGCCGCCTGCGCAGGAAGCGGGGGCGGGAGGGGGAGGGGGGCGCCGGGGGGGCCATGGCAGCAGGAGGCTGTCCCCGCACACAGCCTTCCTTGCCACGGCCCCCTCCTCGTCGGGGACCCCCAGGCCAGGCACTCTCTCCCCACTGCACTATCAAAACCTGGCTGAGAGTTGCCAGGCTCAGGTCTCAAATAGCACTGGGGGTCCTGCCATGGGGGTGTCACCCTAAAAACGGCAGTGAAGCCTGTTGGTCTGATGCTGCCCAGTGTCCCCAGAGATGTGCCTGGCTGCTGAAAGGGGACAGGATTGTCCCCTCAGTTCCCGCTGTCCCCAACCCCCATGCCCAGCTGTTGTTCATTACTGGTGATCTGATCTCCAGTGAGTGGGGCTGCCCCCAGGACCTGATACTATCGGGGTAGCAACACAACCCCAAACCTTCCTGGGGTGCCAGGGGGAACACATGGGGATGGGGCAGGGCACCCTGCCAGCAAAGGGGACTGCAGAGCTGACCCCATGACTCAGTGCTTTGCTGAGATTTATGGAGTCCAAGGAGGAAGCTTATTTTGGGACCGCTTATTTCAGAACTGTGGCTTCATGGCATGTGAGGAGAGGTGTGAGGGGACATGCCTGGGATGCAGTGGGGATGCAGGGTGCTGGGAAAAGGGAGGGCAGGGAGAGGGGGCACTGAGAGCAGAAAGGGTCGGACAGGCAGGGAAGGGGAAGGGGAAGGCGGCAATGCCCAGATGCTGCTGACATGTGGCCAAGACCCAGACTGGAAGAAAGAGACAGCCCCGACCAGCCCCACCATCAGCTTGGTCATGGGAGGGGACTGTGAGGGCCCCATGGAGGCACCCTGGGCTGCAGGGATGGGGCTGGGGTGGCGGTTTGGGCAGGGGCAGGGGAGCTTGTGCAGGATGGTGCTGCCTGCCTCTGTTTCCAATTTAGCTGATCCTCACCCCGATCCCTGCAGCTCCCTAATCTGTTTGTCTTCAAAAGCCGTTAAGTTAATTTCGATCCCAGCAAAATCCCACAGCTTTCATCCCAGCCCACCCTCCAGCTCCATGAGTCTGGCAGGGGCACGGCAGGCAGCTGCCAGATGCTGCCAGTGTCCAGCACGGAGACCCTTGCAACATGAAGGAGCAGGAACTCACTCCTGCAGGCTCCCAGACCAGTCTCCAACAGCCCCTAGGTCCCTCCTGGGGCCGGGTGCCACTAAGGGCCATCATGGGGACAGGCAGCTGTGATGACAGCTGGGGAGATGGCCTGTCCCTCTGACAGCCCGGACAGGCACCCGGCCCCGCTCTGAGAGGTGCCGCGGAAAAACTGACATCAGCATCAGCCCGGAGGAATTTGGCCACCCTGGCCCATCCCAGCTGGGGACAGGGACGGACACAGGGGCCTCTGCCATGCACCACAGCAAACTTGAGCAAGGTGAAGTGGGGTGGGAGGGGGGTGGTATAAGCCCCCTTCTTTGCTGTACCCCTTCCTGGGGGCCAGGAGCAGCCCAGAGGATCTGTGAGTATCCCCAGGGTACAGTCACTGACTCTGCTTCTTGTAAGCACAGCCCCCTTCATGCTCTGACTGCAGAGAACAGCCAGCTCATGACACTGGTGACACCCTCTGTGCCAGTCAGGGACAGTGGTTGGGGCTGAATTCCTCAGGATCTCAGTGAGGAGAAAGAAAATTCTAATCCCTTCCCAGATGCCTTGGGGCTTCTGGTATGGTTATGGCCTGGTCACCCCTTGGTCCCTTCTGTCCCCCAGCCCACAGGACGTGCCTGGTGGTGATGAGGAAGTTGTGGAGTGATGATGACACCCCTCAGTTGCCTCCATGCTGAAGACCCCGACATCCTGCTCCCCTCCCCCAGTCACCCTCCATCATCTCCTCATTCCCAGCCTGGGTAATTGGTGGCCTGGTGACAGACGGGCTCATTAACAGCTTAATTTCGGCTTCATCTCTTCCTGCCTGACCCCCAGCCCAGGTGGAGACTGGCCCAGCAGGGTGCAGGGATGGGCACCGAGAGGCCGCACTGCTGCACCCCATGGGGCACCCACGGAGCTGGTGGGAGAGCAAAGGAGGGCACAACACGGGCTGGCAGCACTGCCCTGGGCAGCCCACACAGCCTTGGCTCCCCAACATCAGGGTGCATGGGGGAACCCTCATTCCTCGGCATGGGAAAGTGCCTCCCTGCTCCTTGCCCCAGTGGGATGGGCAGGGATACCACCATGGCAGGTGCCAGCAGGTGCCAGCCGTTGCCCACCTTCCTGGCCTCACCCTGCCCTTGTTTGCTTCCACAACGGCGGCGACCTTTCGGCTCCTTTGTACCGGCGGATAACAGGAATCACGGCTGCCTCTGAAGTACCAGCCACCAGCCCCACATGCCAGACTAGGCAGCAGGATACGGGCATGTGAGCAAGGAGTCCAGGCCAGGGCATGGGCAGGAGTGCGGGCAGATCTGCAAGCAGTAGGTGTGGGCATGGGGTGCAGGCAGGTTTCTCACCCCCACTGCTCTTCTGCTTTGCCTTTGGGTCCATATTGCAGCCCATGAGCCCATCCCCAGCACCCCAGCACCAGGGCAGTGCCCCAAACCCTGTCCCTGTCGCCCTCCCAGGAAAAGCAGCTGGCGGCAGCCCACGATGGCTGATGTGGGGCCCCTAAAGGCTGCCCCACCGGATGGAGGCCTGGCTGCCTTTCAAAGGCGCTTGTGTTGTATAATTTATCGGCAGGAGATAACAGACAAGCAGCTAACGAAAGAGGAGGCTGTGCCCCTGCTCTGGGGAGTCTGGCACCACAGGCACTGGTGCTGCCGGGATTCATCACGCTGGAGGCACACACACCTCCCTGGCTGAGGTGTAGGTCCCATTTTGGTTTGGGGGTGCCCTGAGGCAGAACCAGAGATGGTCCCACTCTGTGCCCTGCTTTGGAGTTGCTGCCTGCCTTGCAAAGCGACCCCAGGGGCTACTGCAAGACCAGAGAAAGGGGAGCCTGGGTCCAGTATTTGAGGGGTTCTTCACCCCAGGGACACATGGACTTCCCAGCATGGGGGAAGGGCAGCAGGCATGGAGGGGAACAGTGTAGGGAAGGACTGGTCCCACAGGCACAGGGGCAGCACCTGGCACCAGATCTGAGGAGAGTTTGTTTAATCCCAGATAAGGAGGCAACGCCAGGCACCTGGCTGGCAAACGGCACTCCCTGGGCAACAGCAGCAAAGGCAGTGCTGACCCTCCAGCTCCCACCAGCGCCGTCGCCAGGACCGTCTGTTCAGCCCTGGCTGCACAGGGCTGGCGTTAGCTGGGTACATGAGTCCCTCTGGCCACTCACACTCCTGTGGCACAGCATGTCACGGCATGGCATGGCACATGGCACGGGGTCAGCGAAGCAGCTGGCACACGGCACAGCCAGGGCAGATGGGCATGGAGTGCAGGGAGAAGCACGGTGCCCCATCCTCTGCCAACGCACACCAGATTTACACCAGGGCCAGCAACCCCCTGGCTAATCCTGCCCCAAGGGTTGCACAGGCATGGGGCCAAGGAGGGGTCTTAGGGACAAAGACGGCTCTTGGCATCATGGTCCTGCTACACAGCCAGTGCCCAGGAAGTTCAGGGCTCTGCCAGTCTCCAGCTGACCCTCTGATCCTGGGGCATCTGTGGGGCATTTGGAAATCCACCCCCCACTTCTCCATCTGGCCCTGCAGGTGGCTGCATGCCCATGACCCTGCCCAGGGTGGGGGCTCAGATGTGCCCTGTCCCGCAAGGGCAGGGAGGCAGACGGCAGTGCTGGCTGGCAGGGTCACTGGGCAGCAGCACCCCTGGGGGCTGCCTCGCCGGCTGGTGAGCACAATCTCAGCTGCCTGCTGGCCTGTACCGAGTGTGCCAGGTCTCAGCAGGGGCACACAGGCACAGCCAGGTGGGATTAGCCCTTTGTGTCACCCCGCAGTGGCCCTGAGAGCATCGAAGCAGGGGGCACAGCTGTGCCATGGTCCTTCAGCCTGAACCACATCAGGATTCCAATGGGTACCCCTGAGTACAGGGAGGGCTGGTACATGGACCCCATCCCGAAAAACAGCCCTGGCCCCCACATCACCCTGCCCCGGCCGGCTGGTGTCTGCCAGGCAGGTCACGTCCCTCTAGGACAGCAACCTGAGGATTCTGGACTGGTCATACTGGCCATACTGGTGAGCCCGGCTGTGGTAGGACTCCCTCCGTTCCGGCACACCCTGGGGCTGTCCTGCCATGTTCGGTGTGCTGCTGCCACCCCCTGGCAACCTGCAGAGCCCCCGGTGTCCCCCACAGCCCCTCACGCAGGGGTGTCCAGGTCCTCTGCACCAGCCCAGTCCTGCACCGCAAACCAGCGGGCACGCGGGATGCAGGACGCCAGGAGGGCACAGTAACTCTGGGGAAGGGTCCGCACCTCTCACCTCGGGCCAGAGGGGACCCTGCCTACGGCCACCACATTCCGCAGGGTGGAGGTTTCTGCCCCTCCCCGAGCCAGGGTGGACAGAGTGAGGAGGGGGCTGCGGGGCTTGGGGGCGTTACCCACCCAGGCGATGATTAGAAGGAGCCGAGGTTCCGTTCCAGCGCATTAAGGCCGTCCCCGCTGAGCGCCACCGCCGCGGGGTGACCCCGCCGTGAACCGCCCACGCTCCCCCGACAAGCCACCAGACCCCTGGCACCAGCACCCCCCTTCACGCCAGTGTCCCCGCTGCGTGTCACCGCACTGCCCCGTTCCGCTGCCTGCGCCCCAGGCATGCGTGAGGATGTGCTGGCACCGTGTCACGGAGGGGACAAGCCATGGAGAGGTCACACCTGTGTGCGCCTGGGGACCACAGGCGTCTTGTGACAGGCCTCGCGGTGCGGATGCTGGGGCACCTCGGCTCTGGGTGCCAGCCCGGAGCACGACCTGGAAATGCCTGGCTCCCGAGGACAGCATGGGCTGTGTCCCCACGAAGCCACCTCGCTGCAGCACAGGGGCCACGCACGGGGAGCCATATCCCACAGATGTCCCTGCTCACGACCTCGTGGTCCCTAGGGAGATGGTGGCACGTGACGCACACGCCGCGCCATGCCACCCGCCGTCCCCATCCCACCGGGACACCTACAGGCTCCACCAGTCCTCTCTGTGCCACATCTGGGCAGAAACACGCTGCCCAAACGAGGCGCAGGGTCCCCACTGCCAAGCCGCTCCTGAGGCAGGGAAGAATTTGTTCAGGCAGGCTGGCGGTGGCATTCGGGGGACAGGGAGGACAGGACTGAACTCTTGAACCCGCGCCGGCAGCTCCCGACCAGATGCCAAGCATGGAGCACCCTGTGGCGTCCAACGTGTGAGCAGCCCCCGGCCGTGCCAGACCCCCCCTGCTCCCCTCACGGTTCACCGGCAGGACACGGGGGACGGTGTCACACGTCCCTCCCCGCCATGGCTGGCAGGCGAGGAAGAAGAGGCTGCATCCCCGAGACCCATCGCTGGCTGAGTCCGCGCAGTTCATCACACCGGTGTGCAGCTGCGATCGCGGGGCGTGGGTGAAGCCCCTCTGTCCCATGCACGAGGGTGGGACGCGGGCTGCAAGAGCCCCGCGGGACATCCCTGACCCGTCCCGGGACTCCCCGGCCCCCTCCCGGTACATCCCTGACCCCTCCCGGGACACCCCGGANCACGAGGACCGCGCGCGCTCCCGTCGGCCCCGGCGGTCCTGGCGGAGAAGTGGCCCCGCCCACCATGAAGCCGCTTCCGCCCCTCTCTGTCGGTGCGGTTGCGTCATCAGTGTGCGCCGGGCGGGAGCGGTGCCGGGAGTGGGAGCGGAGCCGTTGCCATGGCCGGGATCCTCTTCGAGGACATCTTCGACGTGAAGGATATCGACCCAGAGGGCAAGAAGTTCGACCGCGGTGAGTTGGGCCTCGGCCCGCTTCTCCCTGTCCCCCGTGCGCCCGTCCCGCCGGCGCTGGCCCCTCCGCGTGTTGCCAGCCCTCGGAGCGCCCCGCTTCCGCAGGGCTGCCCCAGCCCGGCTGCTGTGCCGCCCTCACCCGCGCGGGCCCTGTGCCTTGCATTCCTCGCCCCACCGTATTCCTCTCCCTGCCTGTGCACGCCTGCGTCAGCTGCCGGGCTCTGGCATCCATCCCAAACCCATCCGAAAACGGCTCCGGTGCCATCCTGGGGTGGGAAGACGACCCTGTTCCCACTCAGCCCTCGGAGATCTTCTCTGTTCTGGTCCCTGACTTTGCTGCTCTCCCCAGTGTCACGCCTGCACTGCGAGAGCGAGTCCTTCAAGATGGATCTCATCCTGGACGTGAACATCCAGATCTATCCCGTGGACCTCGGTAAGCCATTGGGCTGCTAGCGCAGGGCGAGTCAGCCGGTGTCAGTTTGGGTGGGCAAGGTTAGAGAGGATGGAGCCAGGAATTGCTGTGACAAGGAATAAGCTGCCTCGGGCTTCTTTGTGGCCCTGTTTTGTCCCCAGGTGACGGGAGGCTCAGGGCACTTGCAGGGTACTGAGGCTGAGCTGGGTTTTTGGTTCATCTCCCTGTGTATATTTGGGCTCGCCTCTGTCCCTTTCCCCACAGACGCTGTCCGGGGAAGCTGCTTCAGCTGACGGCAACCAGGCTGTAAAGGAGACCTCCTGAAATTAATTTCTGCAGCTAAACGTGGGGAAAAGAGAGTAGTACCCTCAATGAAACACAGAAGGGCTCAAGCTGATGCTGCAGGGGGCTCATGTACCTGCCCAGGGTCCGGCCAAGCCCTCTGGGGGAATATACGTTAATATCTTGTGTCCCCTGAAAACACCAGCAGTGGTGTCCTTGTGATTCTGGTTTCCTCTGTGATGTGGGGAACAAGGAGACAGAGGATCCAGTGTGACCTTTCACACTTTCCCCACAATCCTGTTGGAGGATTGGCAGCAGGGACAGAGCTTGTTTAGCACTCCCTGCCAGGGTGGCCCTTTGCCACCACCTTGAGTTCTGGCTGTGTGTGCTGCTGCTCTGGTTGTGCTCTAAGCTTCCCACTGCTCCTCTGGCCTCCTCGCAGGGGACAAATTCCGCCTGGTCATCGCCAGCACCTTGTATGAGGACGGCACCCTGGATGATGGCGAGTACAACCCCACGGATGACCGGCCGTCCAGGTACGGGGCCCCATGTGAGCAGGGATGAGGGAAAAAGTGAAGTGCTGAGGCTGAATGTTTCAGGTTGGGCACTAAGAGGAATTTCTTCACGGAGGGGGTGATTAAACATCGGACTGCCCAGGAAGATGGTGGAGCCACTATCCCTAGCATTGTTTAAAGAAGGACTGGATGTGGTACTCATGCTGTGGTCTAGGTGGTTGACAAGGTGGTGTTCAGTCACAGGTTGGACTTGATGATCGGAGAGGTCTTTTCCAATCTAATTGACTCTGTAACTGTGAGGTACCTTCTCCCAGAGGACTCTGAGCCGGAAGAATGGCCAGGTTTGATTCCTTGCTGAGCTCAAGCTGTGCTGTTGCAGGGCAGACCAGTTTGAGTACGTGATGTACGGCAAGGTGTACCGGATCGAGGGGGACGAGACCTCAACGGAGGCGGCCACGCGCCTGTGAGTGCCTGTTGAGAGTGGGGGGACATAGTGCCCCAGGGTGGGGTGGGGAGCACTGGGATCTCAGCTTGGGTCTGCCATGGGATTCCCTGCTCTCACTACTCCTCTCCTCCCACCTCAGCTCTGCCTATGTGTCCTACGGGGGGCTGCTCATGCGGCTGCAGGGAGACGCAAACAACCTGCACGGGTTTGAGGTGGACTCCCGCGTTTACCTGCTGATGAAGAAGTTGGCCTTCTAGCACACCTCCATGGGCTGCCCCACAGACATCCACCTGGAGCCCTGAGAGCCCACATTCTGCTCCAGCATCCATGCTGCCAAACCTCTTCAGAGCTGGGGAGGCGGGAGCAGTTCCCCTCCTCATCCCAGTGTCTTCTGACTCCTGCTGGGATACACATCTCTGTTTGTGAGGAGAGAGGTGCCTGACATCTGAGTGGATGCCATGCTGGGTGCTCCAGTCTTGCCTGATGGCATCTCCTCACCTTCGCCTGTGCACAACAGCCCTGGCTCTGGCCAGGAACAACCAGACTGGGACAGCTGCCTGCCTGCCTCTAGGGACCGGGGACCATTCCCTCAGGAACCATCCTGAGGCAGGCTGTCTTAGTTTTGATTAAACTGGGATGTTTTCTACACCTGGCTCTGCTTGCTGAGAGATGAGGCCGATAGGGGGTGGATACACCTGCACAGGGCAAAGGGGGAACCCTGCCACTTCCCAAAGGATGGGGAGTCCAAACCTGCAGCAGGTGGGTACAGAGAGGAGGAGTGGCAGCTGAGGCCCCGTGCAGGGCTGTGCCGGGGGATCCTGCAGCACTGGCGGCTGCCCGGGTGGGGGCAGGCACTGGGCAGAACTGGGAGCATGTCCCAGAAAAACTGGCTTCTGCTCCGGGCACAAGGACACACACAGCTCTTTAGAAAAATAGCTCTTTAATCGAAAAGCATTCACAGTAGAGGTGCCTGCCCGGATGGGAGCAGGGTCTGTGCCTGCTGGCATGTGAGTGTCACTGTTTGCCTCCCTGCACTGCACGGTAGACAAAGACTTGAGGAACAGGTGTCAACCTTTTCCCTGTGGGCATCTTTCTGGGCACCCAGAGCACAGCTTAGTGTCCTGCAGGATTGCTCCAGCATCGGTTTGTTGTTGAACCCTGTATGCATCCTCACCAGGCCCCGCATGGAGGGTCTTTGCTGTCCCCCTGTCCTTGCTTGCACAAGACCTTGGCCAGGTCGTAGAAGAAGAAGCGCAACTTGCCCTGTACCAGCTGCCGGTAGGTGAGGAAAATGCTGGTGATGTGGGTCTGCTCCACGGAGTGTGGGGAGCAGCTCGGCTCCCAGTGTCCTGCCTGAGGGGCGAGAGTGGGACAGAGGGGTGACAAACAGCGTTGCATCCAACCCAGCCCAGCTGGCGGCTGTGGTGGTCTGGCTCGTGTGGGGAGGTCTCACCTCCCAGCTGAAGGTCTGCAGGAGCAGGAAGAAGGAGTTGGCGTGTCGGTAAAGCTGGCTCAGCTGCCTGGCCCCGCACTCATCGCCCACCTGGCCCTGGGCCCCTGCTGCAGCGCCCACCAGCAGGGCCAGGTCACACAGGATCTCCCGCCGCTTGGTCTCATTCTGAGGGAGCAGACAGTGACCCCCAGGGCCTCGTTGCTTCCTGTGCTCACCTTAGGTCTGGATGGGGTCATCTACCCTCCCTGTGTCACCAGATATGCCTACAAGCATCTTATTCAGCGTTTCTGGTGCTTGTGCCAACCCAAGGTTCCTTCTCCAGTCTGGTTAGCACACCAGTGCCAGCACCCTCCTCCCAGCCCCTCTCACCGATTTGGATTTCCACTGCTGGAAAGTGAAGTCCACCAAGGGCAGCACTGCAGGGCAGCTGAGTGCAGGCAGGGTCTGGCACTGGCCCTAGTGAGGAGAGATGTCAAGGTGAGGTGCCAGGAACTGTGCATGTCCCTGGTCTTGGGTTTTGTAGGGGACTGTATCCTCACCACTCTCTTTTCCATGTCCTTGGCCTCCACGATGTATTTCTGGATAAGCCTGTTGTCACAGACCAGCCGTGTTGGGCTGGCATGGTCCTCTTTCACGTGCAGGAGGAAGGATGTGAGGAGGAGCAGTCCTGGAGGAGATGGGGTTACCTTGTGCACTCTGCCGGCCTCCCTGGGCAGTGCCAGCCCAGAGCCAAGCCTGCAGTGGCAGGTCCTCTCCCCAGCCCTTTGGTGGTCTTGATGACCCCGTGGTGGGGATGGCAGGAGGTGTGCGTGGCTGAGGAGGGCCCGGTGCTGCTCTCCAGTCAGCCAGCGAGGGGTGCCCAGTGCTCAGGGGGCAGACCCGGGCTTTCTGTGCCAGTGGTGTGTGCCAAGGGGCTGCACAGCCATGTCTGACAGGTCTTTCAGCCACACACTCCAGTCAAGGAAGCAGGGCTGTACTCCCTGTGCAGACCAGGGCCAGCCCTCCGGATCCCTGCCAAGAGCAGTTCCAGGCGTCATGTGCACTTCGGGGAATCCCGGCCTGCAGTGTCCCACAGGGAACATCTGTTCCTGGCTGCTGCCCTGGCTGAGTGCTCCCCTGCTGGCTCTGCCTTGCCCAGTGCCACTGCACACTGCTGTGCCCAGCAACTGCCCATCCTGTCTGCTTCTCCAGTGCCCTCTTTGCATCCTCCTGCCTGCCTCACTCCCTGCCCTGGCACTACACCTGTCCCCAAAAATCCTCAGTGCAGCCTGTTTACCTAAGATTGGCATGCAGATGCTCAGTTGCCCTCACATGCTGGCAGTGGCCAGGTCCAACCAGCCCAGAGCCACCCTTGGGGTTTGATGCCCATCTGTGGGATTCATCGTGCAGGGGACACTCTGGCTGTGGGGCCACAGTATCCACTGTCCCTTCCTGCGCACCCAGTCCCCCCTTTTAGCCACACACTCACTGTTCAGCTCCATGCTCGGCTGGGGGCTTCGGCCCTGCATCTTCCTCCCTGGGGCCAGCGGCTGCTCCCTGGCTCCCGTCCCCCTTCCATGGAGGGCAGTGGTGGCGCGGGTTCCCCGCGAGCCGCCCAGCCAGGCCGGAGGGCCGGAGGCCGGGAGCGGCCCCGGGACAGCACGGCGCGGCTCTGTGGCTCCGGCCTGGCCGCCCAGCCGAGGCAGCACGATTTCCTGTTGTGTCGCCGCTGACCTTCCAGCAAAATCACAGCAGGGGCCCCGGGCCCGGGGGAAGGCTTCCTGCCTCTGGCCGCTTCCTCCCTTGGCTCGGGGCGTGGGAAGGGCGTCCCTGGGCGCCCTCCGTGGCTGCTCACCTGCCCCCAGGCCTGAGCGCTCAGCAGCCAGCCCCTCAGTGGTCAGTGCCTCGGCTGTGCCTGTCCAGGGGTAGAGGGTGGCCCTGGTACCTGCAGAAGGGATGGCGTCAGTGACCGTGCACTGGACAACCCCAGGAACATCAGCCATAATGAGGTCCTGCTCCTGGCTATGGCAGCCAGGTATGAAAGCCACCAAAACCCCTCTCCCAGAGGTGGACTATAATCCTGGTGACCCTCCCGGACGTGGACTTAATCCATAGTGACCTTTACCCTATTAGACCCCATCCTTGTTGACCCTCAGACAGAGGCATGCTCTGGCCCCTGCCTCCACCAGAGGTGACTAAGGGAGCTGGGGATCCCTGGGACGGCTGTGGTTCATGGGATCCCCCTGAGCTGGGGAGGACAATGGATCGTGGGGGTCATGGCTAGTGCGTGGCCCCAGGGCTGTTTCACCAGGGGTATTGGTTGGGAGTGGGCTGTGTGAGGCACCCACAGATGCGCTCTCCCTGGGTAGGAGAAGCAGCAGGGGCCTGTTCAGCACCATGCCCTGGCATGGCTGTGACATTCCCTGGCAAAGTCAGCTCTCACTGGGCACTCTGATGGGGGATGCACATCCCCATGCCCATTTGTACCTGTGTGTCCGCCTGTACTGCACACGTGTACGTGCCCACCACGTACACCCTCAAACCTACGTGTACACACGTGTGCTGCCCTGGCACGCGTCAGGGCATGTGCTCAGATAACCCTGCACTCTGGCAGCACCCCACGGCTTCCCTTTGGGGGACACCCCCCTCCCAGCACACATCCTCACCCCCCGGTCTCCCTGCCGCGCGTGCGTTTCCTTCTCACACCCTGACTCTCGCACGTTCCCACCCCCGTCCCTGTGGACGGCGGTTCCCGGCAGCGCCTGGCTGGGTGACAACAGTTAAAGTAAACACCCCAGCCCCGCTCCACCTGCCCCGTGCCCTGCTCAGCCCTCAACAGCCCACCTTGCAGGGTGCCTGGACAGGGGGTCCAGCGGGTGCCGCGACTCCAGGGATGAGACTGACTGCTCCGGCTTGCCTGGGCACAGCTGGCAGCGAAGGGACCCGTGAGCGCCGGGGTCAAACACCTCCAGGCTTCCCCAGACGGCCGTGGCCCTTCTGCGGACGTGACAAGCTGCAATCATACCTGCAGTCACGCCCGTCAGCACCCTCAGCCCCTCTGCCAGCTCTGGCCTCGGGCCCGCCGCCATCCCCATGCCAGTCCCTGCCATGCCCCCACTATGTCCATTCCCTGTCCCTCCCTGGGTGCAAAGTTATTGGCGATGCCAGGCTGGAGAGCTGCGGTGCCCTGCATTCCTTCTTGATTAGGCAAACAAACCCATCAGGGGAAACTGGAGAGCAACTGGAAATTGGAAGTCTAATGGACCCCCCCATGGGCAGCCTAAGGTGCCTACAATAGTCCCTTTACTCCAAAATATTCCTTTCAACAATGCCAGAAGCTGGCAGGCAGCATGAGCCTGTGCCCGTGGGCAGCCTGGTATTCCTCTGCTGGAAAGGGCAATGCCAGCATTTGCTGCCCATTCCAGGGGGGCAGAGGATGTGCAAGAGAGCCCCTGCTTCTGGCCCCAGCCCGATCCCACGGATGCTGCGTGCTGTAGGGGGAGAGAGTGTGGGGGCAGTAAGTGAGGCACGGGGGCTCCAGCCAGGCAGCCCGGGCTCTGGCAGGGGACAGGAAGCCAGGCGGGGGCCGCGGGGCTGCACAGCTGGCCGGATCCCGGTGCCAAGATTCCCACCTCTCCTTACAGGGTGCAAAGTGCTGGGAATCCCGCTGCAGGGGCAGCCGTTCGCACCCACTTTGCCAAGGTGCTGAAGACAGCAGGAGGTGCCAGGAGTCAGGGAAGGGCGGGGGGGGGGAAGAGGAGGAAGACGCCGGGGTGGGGGAAGACTGTGGGACTGTGGTTCGGTGGCACAGCTGCTGTCCCCGCAGGCCACCCAGATGTGCTCGGTGGGCACCCCCAGGACGGCAGTGCTAGCATGGGAAGCAAACCTGGCCTTCCAGGGGCAGGGAGGGGGTCCCAGCCCCCTTTGAAGCCCCCATAAAAGGGTCTGGCATAAAGGAAAGAGAAAGTCAAAGGAACAAAGAGAGAGGCTAATCCCGGCGTGAGCAAACAGCCCCGTTTGCTCAGGGCACAGCTGGCTCCGGGGCCAGGGAAAGGAGCGCAGCGGGGCTCTACGGGTGCCAGGCAGCGGGGGACCCTCTACTCGGGCTGCCCCTCCCCGAGCACGGGCAGTCCCCGGGAGCAGGGTCCCTCCTGGACCCTCCGGGCTTTTTTGCTACATATGCAAATTGCCAATAAACATCCGTGGGCAAATCCTACTCCCCGTGCAACCCGGTCCTTGCGCTGCCCCCAGACAGCCGTCCCAGGAGAACACCGACGCTGCCGGGTAAAAGGACTTGCAAGGGGCACCTTGGTTGGGGTACAGCAGCTCGGGGGTGAAGGATGGCAGGGTTTTGCCTTTACCAATTTTCAGCAAGCCACATTCTCCCCAGCACCCCAACACAAACCCCTCGGTGCTGCCCTGAGGATGTCCATGGGCAAACCCTCCTCGCCTTGGGCAAAGGCACCTAATGCCAGCAGCTTTGCTGGTATCTGGGGCGATTCCTCCAGAATCTACCATCCCACTTCTCAGCCAAGCTTCCCATTCCAATGGGGCACACAGAATGTGCTGGGAGGGCACTTTGTCCCTCCGCCTCCATCCCATGGAGAGGAGAAGGGGTTAATGCCAGGCAGCCGAGCCGCAGGTGGGCGCAAGAATGAAATTCCTTCTCGCTGTCCTGCGAAGTCTGGGCACAAATATTTGCCTGCATGTCCGGTGGGGAGGGGGGAGACCACCATCGCTTCTGGGAGCTTGCTAATCCCCATGCCAAACAAGGCCCCCACATGCCCCCCACCTTCCTCCTTCGGGGGTCACCCTGCAAAGCCTTTGAGGAGGGGACATTTGGGGTCAGGGGGACATCAGCATCTTTGGGTGCTCCTATGAGCACGGAGCTCTCTGGAGGTGACTGGGCACTAGGAACAGGTATCTTGTTCAGGGACACTGCCAGGATTTGCTTGGCATGGCAGATGAGACTGTTTGGGGGTTTCCATTCTGCTCCCTGAGCCATGGCCACCACAGCAGGATGAGATGAAGACAAGGGCCCCAGCCGTCCCCATCATGTCAGCAACACACCCTCCATAATAAATCCCATGTGCTCACAGACAAAAAATAGCCAACTTCCCCTGCTCCATTGCCCCCTTCAAACTGCATCCCCCTTCAGAACCTACCACCCCCAAAACTTCCTCTATCCCCAGACCCCCTGGCCTTCATCTGGGATGGCCCATCCCTGCAAGTCGCCTACCAGTTGTGCAAATATTGCCAGAACGGCTGTAATCCCTGTGTCCAACGTGAATTATGAGATATTTCCACCCATTACGACAGCCCGCCCCGCCCCGCCGCGTGTGTGTGAGGCCGGGGGGATTAGACACGGCACAAGCCACGCTCAGCACAAAGCTCTGGGGAGGCTCTCTGCATCCCACAACGGGGCGGGGCAGTCGAGGGGGGCTCTTTTTGGAGAGAGGGAGTGCCCCACATGCCTTCCCATCTTCAGGCTTATGCCTGGAAGGGATGTTGGGGTGCCCAGAAGGCAGTGGGAGGCTGTGAGAAGGGGGACCAGGGGCATGCAGTTTCACCACGACCCCATCCCTGGGGAGCAGAGGCTCCTTCCTGTCGCCCTGAGCCGGGCTCATGTTCAAAGCCGCTAGCAGGCAGCAGCTAATGAGGGCAGACAATGGGAGCTGCGGAGGGCAGAGCTCGGGTGAGGGCCTGCTGAGACACCCCCCACGCCAGGCATGGCACAAGCCAGGCACCACGATCTTCTGGAATACTCCATGGGACCCTCATCACTGGGCAGGGCACATGCCCACAAAGCCCCTGCAGAACTACAAGCTGTTCTGTAGGGCACCAGTGGGGTGCCCCACCTGTACTTTGCTGGGATAGGAGACATCCCAGGGGACCATCACCCACCCACAGTGGACAAGCCAGTGCCCGCCCTGGGAAGAGGTGGCAGAGGGGTGAAGGTGCCAGGCTTGAGGCTACCCGTGGCCAGCCGTCTTCATCACGGTGCAGCTCCAGCTGCCTGCAGCTGGCAGCCCCGCTGGGGATGTGCCAGTGACAGGCCCAGCTCTGGAGCCTCAGAGGTGCCTTTGTGCAGAGCACTGCTCCTCACACACATGTGCTGGCACTGAGAAGCAGCTGGTGGCACTGGGACTCTTTCCCAGTGCTGCCCTTGGCTGGCACCGTCCCCTCTCCAAGAGCACAGGGACCCCCAAGGCTCTGTCAAGCCACCTCTGCCTATTGATAAGGCCTCCCCTTGGCATTTCCAGGGGCAGCCTAGGCTGTGGACGAGGGAAGCCCAGGCACGGCTGGAGCATCCATTTCCTCCCTGCCCACATGCCCTCACTGCCATGTCCCCCTCCCAGGGCAGGGATGCCCAGCGCTCTCCTGACCTGATAGGGTTCCATGCCAGCATACCACCCTGCTCCCAGCCTGCCAGTGCCAGATACCCTTGCGGCCCCTCTCCCTCATGCTGCCGCCCCATGCCTTGGATTCCCCTGCGCCGAGGGGCTGCAGCCAGGCAGGTTCGCTGTCTCTCGTTCCTTTCCCGGGGAAAGGGGAGGGAGCTTCCCTCATCTCTTCCTCGTGTCCCGCAGATGAGCCAGGAGACTGTGACGAGCTCTGGGTGCACAGAGCCAGCACCGGATTCCTGGCATCGGCGGGACAGCTGGGAGCCATCACCCGCCTCCTCCCTGCTCAGCCCCGCTCACGTCCCGCCGTCCCCAGAGCCGCTGCTGTGCTGCAGCGGGCACCGTGCAGCGACGCTGGCACAGCTACACGGACCCCAACCCTTCCCTGCCCTCCGCGTCGCTGGATCCCTGGCCAGTGAGGATGTCGGGAGAGAGGAGAGGGGACAGGTCAGTGACCCTGCTGGGGACCGCGGGGAGGGCCAAAGGGTGCCATGCTGCCAGGCATGGTCGCTTGCAAGCAGCAGGGTGTCGGGGACAGCTATGCCCGGGGGATGCCCGAGGTCCTGGCAGTGTCCCAGCCCTGGTGATGCCAGCGGGCTGTCCCTGCCGAGTAAGCCCAGCTACTCTGTGCTGTCTTCTGCCAGCTCCTGCCACGAGCCGGGTCCCCAGCAAGGCCAAGCTCCCCTGTCCCACTGCCCTCCCCGGGAGAGGTGTCGCGCTGCGCGGTGACGTGTGCCAAACCGGGGCAGGGAGTGGGATGGGGCAGCCATGGGTAAGCTGGAGATGGGCAACCCCATGCTGGCACTGGGGTACGGGGCCGTGGGCTGCAGCCCCCCCACCCAGCAGCTCGCTGGGCTGCGGGGAGGCCCATGAGGAGCTTTCTGGGGAGGCAGGAGCCTGTTGTGCTCCAGCTGTGCCGTGTTTCCCTAGCTACACCGCGCAGCTGGCCGGGTGTTTGCACCGCTCGGAGTTGATTTTGGCAGCTCCGCGCTTCCCCCTCCTCCCCTCCCCACCCGCCTTCCCCCTGTCGGGCGCCCGCCTGCCACGCACCCACCACCTTTTTAGCTTCTCCCCACCACCTTCGGCGGCGGTGGCAACAGGGACAGGGGTGACACAAAGTGCCTCCATTCCTCATAGACTCCCCCTCCCCTAAATTCATGCCTCAGTTTCCCCAGATAGATGATGCTTTACCCAAACTTTTCCATGATGCCTACTCACTGCCAACCTCTGCCAGCCCTACCAGCCCAGGTGTGGGTGAAGAATGGGACTGGTGCTGGGTGCTGCTCTCACAGCATCCCCCCTCCAGATGTCCCTTCTCTCCCTGGGCAAGGGAACCCAGGCATCCGGGATCCTGTTCCCCTGCAGCCCCAGTCACTGGTGAGCAGGATCCCAGGGTCTCACTCTGGAACCTTGCTCTGCCCAGGGTAGCAGCTGGAGAAATTAAAGAATGTGGAAGGCACGAGCTGGAGGGGGTGGTTGTACCTTTGCAGAGAGCAGCGTGCATTGGGGGACGGAGCCCAAGTTCAGGGTGCTGAGTGGGTGAAGGAAGGGCTGGCTGCAGGGGAATGGTGGATGGACAGTGCCTTGCAGTGCTCTGTGTCCTGGGGTGCCAAGGGACGGGGCAGTGGACTGAGTAGATGGAGTCGTCCCCAGGATGTGTCATGCCTGAGGAGTTGAGGGCAATGAGCCCTGGAAGAGCTCATGACTGAAGGTGGGCTGTGGATGTGGGGATGCCAGCATGCTCTGTGCCCAGGAGATGCCCCATGCTGGGAAGAGTACACAGATCGAGGAGACCAGCATTTGAAAGGGTGTGCCCTGCAAATGCCTTATTCCTGAGGGGGATTATCTGAATGAAAAGATTCCTGTGGGAGTTATGCCCTTGAAGAGGGGAATGTGAATGGGGGCATACCTGGGATGTCCAGTGCTCAGGAACACCCCATGCTCTCTGGAAGAGGTGTGGATGGTGGTGGTGGTGTCTCCACAGTGCCTTATATCCCAGAGGGTGCTGTGTGAATTAGGAGGGGATGTGTCCGGGATGCCCAAAACCTGAGGGTGCCCGATGCTCTGAGGGAGGAAGGCTTATATCATAGAATCATACCATAGACTGGGCTAGGTTGCAAATCATCTAGTTCCAACCTCCATCCCTCAGGTTCCCCATGCCCTGGGGCTGGCATGTCAAGTAGGGATACTCTGCACTCGGGGCACGGCATGCCCGCGAAGAGGGGGGGAAATGAATGGGGGGATCCCCAGGACATCCCGAGCGCGGGGGTACCCCCTGCCTGGCGGGGCAGCCGCGTGCCCCGGGTGTCGCAGG